>JAWWES010000051.1:7685271-7772535 GCA_035583135.1 Lophotriccus pileatus
GACACTTCCAGGGATGGGGCAGCCACAGCTTCTCTGGGCAACCTGTGCCAGGGCCTCACCACTCTCACAGGGAAGAATTTCTTCCTACTATCTAATTTAAAACTCTTATCTTTCAGTTCCTGTGTGGGCTGAGGCTTTGCAAGATGCTGCTCTTCTCCCCTTTGGTGGAACCACCAGCATCCCTGAGCTGGTTCAACACTTTGTCCTTCAAAATGCTGGGAAGCCAAGCCCTGAACTCAGAGAGTTATTTGGCAGCAACACAACCTACGAGTTTGTTTCATCATCTCCTGGCAGAAGGTAAAAGCCAGAAGGCAGAAGGTGATTTGGGGTTTTTGATTCATATTCACGTTGTGTCTTTGAGTTCCTCTGGAGCGTGATAAACCTTTCTGCTGGATTTCTGCGTCCAAACCTTCAGCCATTAGTGTCAGCTTTCAGTGCCTTGCACCACAGGTATTGCTGTAGGATTAAAAAAGTATACTGGATTTTGTTGCAGTCAAGTTATCAACGATTGAATGATGGCAGAAGATGTGTTGAAAGCAGAGTGAGCAGTTTAATACAGGTATAAGTATTAAACTGTCAAGGGGAAGTATATAAGAGAAACAATCCCTGAATGGTGTAAGGAGGAATAGGTAAACATTACATTTCAATAAATTCACTTAAAAGGATTCTGCCAAGTTTAATTCAGACCTTACATTTGAGGATATGGGGAAATAATTGCTACCAATCATCATAAAGAAAACTGTTGTTTTTCCACTTTTTGCTTCTGAGTTTTTACAAGTAACCAGTGACTTTTATCCATTTTGCTTTACTGGATGATGAACACAGGGGAGTAGAAGGTGTGTTTGAAGGTGTAGCAATTCTGTCAGTGCTGTGCTGCTGCACCAAGCACATGAGTTTTACCCTCCCTGGGCATTCAAACTTGGTCTGGCTCTTTTGGAGCACATAGCCCTGGCTGGTAAATAACTAAATTGTGCAGTTTTCTGTTCCTTTGAGCAGCTGATGGGGTTCAAGGATCTTGAAGTGAAAGTAGAAGGTCTCAGGAAGGGGGTGGAGGGGTGGGAGCCAAGGGATTTCGTTGCACTCAAGCCCTACAGCAGGGAAGAGCTTCACTGTTGGAACATCACTTCCCAAAAGAAGCATTCCAGACTCGGATCCCTGAAGTCTGAAGCCAGGCACTTAAAAACCAGTGAAGTGCAGAGTACCTGAGCTCTTCTAAAAGGCTTTATTTCTGCCATCAATTTTAAAAGCAAATCTAATGGATGCCAGAATTGGACAATGGCGCTGTGGATCGAACAGCCTTGCTCTGTGCATCCCCTGGTCCAGCCTCACCCCGAGGGCAGTGCTCAGGTATGCTCTGGAGGGATCCCCCCCTCGATGCTCAGGTGAGGCTCCCTCCTTACTGATGGAGTCTTTATCTGACCATTTGTGGAATTAAAGTATGTTTTGCTTCATGTTCAGCAACCTGAAATTTTCCTGGTCTCCTGCATACAGCTGCAAACGTTTCTTCATTCCTGGGCTTTGACCTAATTCCTGGCCACAAACATTAAATTTCTGTAAGGGAGCAGAGATGATAAAGCAGGAGCTCCAATCAAATGGCACAGATGTGAAACAGCCTTTAATTGACTTGCTTTTGTCAAACGTAATTAAGTCCTGCATTTCATTGCAGTCCTTGGCTCACATTCAGATCTTGAGAAGTCTTTGGTGATAAAGGAGTATTTTGGCTTCAAATGAGACTGATGAATTCTTGCAATCACTTGCACAGGAGGCACGACATTTTCTGTTGTATTGGCTGAAAGTAAAGCCATGAGGCACTGCCAAAACCCAGGTTTCTGATTACAATGAAGTGCCAAGATGTCACTCCTCCTTCTGTGCATCTTGTTTGTATGTTTCTTCCACTTCTGTGAGCATCAGTTGCTTCACAGTTTGTCAGCTCTGGGTGGGCTCAGTTGCCCACCCTTTCTGTCAGTGTTTAACTGTACGTGCTTAAGCCCCTGCTAAATCTTAAATATACATAAATGTATATAATTTTAAATCTTTTTTTTTTCCTGGATAAGGATGGACTTCAACACATATCTGAGTGTTTCATTGAACTGAGGCCCTGGGGCCCTGTGCTGCAAAGCCCACACCAACACACCTGTTATGTTTTGCTGGGAACAAAAGCATCAGAAACTTAAATTCCTTTACACTGCTCATTGTCCTCCAGAAATAGGCAGTACCTTTTCCCTGAAATAAAATGAAGGAGCTGGGTCAGTGGTTTGAGTGACAAAACCTAAACCAGTCCATATTAAACCCTGGTAGCTGGGAGGTTGGGTCCTGCTGGAGCCAACTGGGAAGGTGTGTAGTGTGTCTGTATGGGGAGTATTTGGGACACTTTTGTTAAGAGGCTGAAGATAACCAGGGAGGTGCAGATGTGAAGGCTACTCTAAGGTTTTCATACCTGCTGGCAAAGTAAAAGGACTTGAAAATGTTCCTTTGCCTTGCTCTCTTTCTGTCTGTTGTACTATTTAATCTCACCTTCCCATGCTGCATTTCTTACTTGCTAAAGGAAATGAAATCTCTGCTGTGTTATCGTCGCTCTCCATTTGGATAAATAACGTTGTGCTGAATTCAGGGTACTGCATCCCGGCTTTTTCCTTCCAGATGCACCACTCTGGGGTAGCACAGCTCTAACAGGTGGGAAGACCTGGGAGGTGTTGCAGAGAAATCTTTAAATCCCCACTTTTGAAGCCGAATCATTTATATGTAAGAAAAGCTACTGGGTGTTTTGGGTGAGAACGACTCCAGGAGTTGTCACCTACCTGGAATATCACAGCAAAAGCTGAGTTTTTATGAAGTGGGGTTTCAACAGAGGTCCTTTGTCTTGCTTTTTACCTGCTGGGCTAAAAAGCCCATTTTCTGAAGGAAGTAGGGTTTGAACCTCCAATTCACTGGACATACAGAGTCTTTGGTTTTCACACAGCCCAAAGAATGGCTCAGGAGCTCTGAAAGCAGATGCATCACTGTGGTATGAAATGTTCTTGTAGGACAGTTTTCTTTGCCCCCAAAATCAGGACAACAGAGAGGGGCAAGCATGAGCTGAGCTTCCCAATGTGTTTCTCATTGGGGTTGATGCTCATAGTCCAGCCAGCCTGGGAAATCTCTGATACATGAGAGGACTGACAGGAGGAAGGACAGGGAGGTTTGGAGAGAGCCTTACATGTACTGACAGCCAGGGGAGAGATCAGAATACAGCATGGATGGCTGCCCTAAAAATGAGCCTGAAGAAGCTTGAGGATGGAGGGAGAGGTAAGTTGGTTTGGTGTTTGGTTGCTGTGGGTGGCTGTGGACTCTGCCCACTGGTGACCTGCACTGTGGTGGCCAAGTGCCCTCTACAGAGGTCACAGAGGAGACCTGGCACAGTGGCTCTCAGCAGTTTTTCAATGGAGCAGTGTCTGGAGCATTTCTATTCCAGGACACCACTCTCCTGGGGCCCTGCTGGGATCTGAGAGCAGATCCAGGTGACAAACTCTCCCCGTGATCTCCGTCTCAGCGTTGCCCTCCTGATGGTCCTGCCGACACTCAGGTCCTTTGAAATGTGCCAAGAGGTTGGTTGGATTTTTTTTATGTGTTGACTCTTTCATCTCTTGCTGCACAGCGCTGTTTCATGCTCTTTTGAGTCTTCATTGCTGCTTTTCAGTTGCCCACAGCCTCCAGACTAGTTAAGACCTCAAGAAAGTGTGGGAAAGGATGAGTCTGGTTCACTTTTTTAATTAACTGAACTAATAAAATATATCCTTTGGAGAGAGAACGTTATTTTCCACGAAGAATTCCTTTATCCAGATTTAATTTTTGTCCAGGGTGAAATGACAAGTGGCTTAAGACAAGCAGATAGGAGCAGAAACCTGGAGAGATTCAGCTCCAGCAAATAATTGCTTGCTCAGAAACGTGTTTGGAAATGAAAATTCAGGAATCACCTGTCTGGGAAGGGAAATTGCCATCTCCAGGAGAGCAGGGATTGCTTTTGCCTGTAGCTCTGTGAGACCTTTTGCTTCCTGCTGGAGGAGTGAAGAATGAGTGTGGACGAGCACGTTACCTAATGAACCCAGGGGAGGTGGAAGAGGGATCATTTGCCCGAGGAGATGCTGCATCCTAGAACAGGCTGTGTGGGTTCTGCTGCTCCAGCTGACGACCTGCAGGAAGAAAACCGCTGTCATTACTGAGGGTGACTTCTGCTGGAAGTCCTGTGCAGCCAGTAATTAAAACACTAAGGGTTTCTCATAATGACAGCTAATAATTTTCTAACATACAGGATACGTTGGCCAAAACAAACCCAAAGCCTATTCTGGACTTGGTTGCTGGACAGGAATTTTGTGGTTGCCTAGGAACCAGTGGTCAGAGCCTGATTACATCCAATATGGGCTGACAAAGGGCATTTTCATCAATATCATCATTGTTTATGGCCACATGGTCCTATGGCATCTTCCAAAGGGCTGACTCTCCAGCGTGGGGGAAAATTGTGCTTGGAATTGTCTGAAAGCCAAAATATAAACACAAAGGGGTGAATGAATGTTGGAAAGTTTTAGGTAGAGACTGTCATGTGGACAAGCCCATGGAATTCATTTTAAAGAGATGCTGGATTTGCCTTTAGGATCTTCCACATTCAGGTCAGAGAAGATATTTTAAAAAACCCCAAAACCCAGTAGTTTGTAATAAAAGCTGGATAACCAATGACACATATCAGAAATTATGAAGCCTAGCCTGCTGATGAGGGACAATTATTAAAAGAGCTTGAAATCTGTGACTATCAAGAATAAGAAGAAAAACTTTAAATATCATTAAACAGAAAAAAAAATAGTGCCAGCTGGTGGGTTCATCACTGGATGACATGGTTCAATCAGCACAATAATATCTGGCCAGTATTTCTTTGTGGCATTTAGAAAGACAAAATGATGTGCTTTATCTCCCTAATGCGAGATAAAATCGTTCCTGTTCCATCTCTAATCAACAGTGTAGTAAATTATGTCTGTGTTGTCAGGGGGTACACTTAGAAATCAGTGTCCATATAACTTGTATTTGAGTGTCTCAGAAAATTGAGGTCTGCAGATGTTCACTTTTAATCAACAACAGAAAAGTTGGGAAAGCTAGTTTGGATTTTAAAAAGGCTGTCAGCATGTCCCAGAAAACTAAACTCCAGTAATCCTGGACAAAATAATGGTATAGGTGAAAGGGAATTCAAATGATGAAGAATTAAAGGCTGGGAATAAAACTAATGGATTTATGAAACACAGATCTTTTAGAAGTCTGAATTCATTAGCTTAGTCATGGTTATTAGGTAGCTCTAATATTCCTGAGGTTTTGCAAAGTGTTTGACATCATTTTTGCATGGAATTTGGATTAAGCCACCCAAGGGGGCACAGCAAAGCAGTGGTGGGAGCAGGGATGGGGGATCCATTACTCCTTGGTGGGAGCTTTGCTGGAGGACTGGCAGTGATGAGGGCTCAGCCTCCATCAGATCCAGCACTGGCCTTTTCAGGATATAAAACCTCTTGTTATGCTTTTTGTTATAGAATTGAGCTCTTTTTTTAATTTTTTTTTCTCTTTTTTCTCTAAGATGTAAAAATTATAGATGAGAAAAGAAATGAACATTTTTAAAAGAAAAAAAATATTAAAATATAGCAGTATAATCTACCCAAGTGTCTGTACTCTATCCAAGAAGGCACTTGGATAAATACTCAGTACTTGGCTAAACCTTACCATAAACACATGGGGGTGTCCAGAGGTACCTTTTTTACACTGTCTTACAGCAACAGTGTCTTCCAAAGCCAAGACAGAGGACCTTTGCCTTCTGTCTTCCCACAGATGTGTAGGGCTCCATGTGAGAAAGGTGATCAGCTGAAATTTTTGGTGAGCCAGGAGACCTTTGGATGGAAAACCACTGCCTGGAGTGAGACAGGTTCACAGGAATGAGGTGTTTGCTGTTGCTTCCATCTTGCCATCTGTTTTCTGACACCTCAAGGGCAGTGTTTGTGCATTGAAAGAAATTAATTGCTGGAGCCTGCTGGAGTATCCCTGCCTGACCAACCCTGTGGCTCTCTGGGACTCAGACACGTGCCCGTGACTGGAATAAAGCTCTCTGTCTCCTCAGCCAAGGCTCTGCTGGGCAGCCTGGGCTTTGCCACAGGGGTGGCTTCCCCCTTGCCCCCATCCCTGCTGCTCTGATGGTCCATATGACTGACCAAACCTGGAGTTACTCTGCTCATGATCACTTGGACTGCTCTCAGTCCTGGTTTAGAGCCTCACCTCCCTGTGCCTCCCTGTGCTGTACCTCCTCCTCTGCCTTCTTAAGGGCTGCTCCCCTCTGTGGGTGACTGGAAGCAGGGGGTGATGCTGCCCAAACCTCACTCTTTCTCCCAACATCACCCTGGCTGTTAGCAATGACCCACCAGAAAGCCATGAAACCCAGGGAGTAACACAAATTCACCCCAAAATAGGACCCAAGCTACCCATTCTTCTCCTGCTTCTACTGGGTTTCTAACATTTACTTGGAAGGACCCAACTGCTGTGAGAATCAGCCAGGAGAGTGGCTGAGCACAGGCAGGGCCTCTTGGAGTTGCTAGATGACTGCTGCCCTCAGGGCACGATCCCCCAATGCCCCCCACTCCCAGGATGAGTAATGGATCCTGTTTGCATCCATTGGACAAAAGTGCTGTCACTTGGGTCTTGCTGGTGGAGTCATTCCCACTGGGAGCAGTGGGTTATGTGGGTGGCCAAGAGAGGCTTCTGCCACACTGAAGGTGCTGAGCCCCCAGAGCAAACCTCTCCCACTGGGCTGGGTTTGGGCCCAGGGGGCATCCCAATCACCCAATCCCCACAGTCCCATGGCAAAAAGCTGCTCATGGCACACAAATGTGGCAAGAGCAACAAAAGAGTGTGCCAACAGGCTTTAGTGACAATCAAAGATCTTGTCTGGATTTCTTTTGGCTGTCCCAGCTGTAGAGATCCCAGCTGTAGAGATGGGGAGAGCAGGATATACAGTGAGGAAGGTGACTTGACCTGTTCCAGGTGCCACCAGGACTGGGATGCAGGCACTGACCTCTCTAGGTGTGCAAGAACATGCTTGGGACATTTCTGTGGACTTCCAAGGTTTTTGATTAATTTCCCAAGTTAAGGACAATGACAGGCTAACATAAAGTTGTTCTCCTTATCTTCCCTCTGGTTTCACATGTAAGATGTGATTTCAGGTTAAAAGCTGTTTTGGCAGTGGCCCAATGATACAAGGGGTGAATTGATGAACAAGTCTTTTAAGGTCACTTCTTCCAAGAGGACAAACAAGAGATATGCTGGTCCAGGGTAGCCAATGTTTTTAATGCCTGAGTGTTATCTCTTCAGAACACATTACAAAGTAAAAGGAAACTTGTTTTAGTGAATTTCTCTGTCCAGGTTGAAAAAATTATAAACCATCATACTTTCAGGCTGTTCCCCCTCAGTTCTGGCACTGGAAGGATGAAGTGGTGATTGCAGCAGTGTTGGGATACAGCTCCCAGAACATGTTGTGTAGCAGCATCATCCAGAAGTCCAGTCCTGAACCACCCCATGGTAGATGCTGCACAGACACAAACTGAAGAGCAGGATGTACTTTGAAGAGTTTGCGATTACAGGGAGAGGAGTGGGAGAGCAGAAAAAATCAGGGGCCAAATAGGAGCCAATATCGTCATCAGTGATATTGAACATGCTTGTGTCCCACTGGGTTTGGGAAACTTTTATGTAGAACATGGAATAAACACAGATTAAGAGGTGAATGACTATTTTTTCCACTGGGATTGTGGCGTTGAAAAAAGCTGCTGCATGTGAGCTGGGAATTGTGATCTGGGAGCAGAATGTGGGAAGCAAAGTGAGGACTGCCCTGTGTGGGGGTTTCTTCCACAAAGCATTAGGAGGTTTCAGAAGCCCTGGGTGAGCTGTTGATGTGATCTGCACAAAGGGCACAGCCTCGCACAGCTAACAAGCCCCAGGGCAGCTCGCCTGCCTTTGATTTGAGGCTTTTCTCCAAGCAGGGATTGTAAACTGCAGGCAGAAATAATTCCTGTCAAGGATCTAATGATGCTTCAAGTTCCTACAACCCTTCAGATGAACAGGGTGGAACAGTGCAGTGAATTTTATAAGGAATCTCTAAAAATGTGCAGTGAACATAATGAAGCAAAATTGATCTGTTGTTTTCTCTCAGGAAACAAATACTGCACGAGGAGGCAAAAAAGAAGATGGGCCAGCAAAATACAGCTGTACTCTCAAAATGGGTCAGTCATAGGGAGAGCAGTTGCCCTCAGACATTATTAGTGTTTTCACATTAAGAAAAAAAAAAGGAAATTTAGGAGCTGTATTTATGCAGCTGCATCTTAACATCTAAGGGTGAAATCACCAAACAGCCCATTTAAATATTCAGCCCAAAGCCACATAAATACATGATTTGCAGAGCAACCTTGAGATGTGTGCACTGGCCTTGCTTGTGAGAGACAGGAACTTGGGAAAAGGAGCATGAGTCTGTGATTCAGAGCTGAGCAAGATTCACTTCACACATAGAAGAGAAAACCAGGAATGAACCAGGGAAAAAAAAAAGCCATGTAGCATATTTCAAGCGCGTGGTGCCCTTGAGGGGACGGGTGGCAAACGGAGCGGGAGCAGCCGCTGCTCAGCTGGGCTGGGAAAAGCTCAGTGATGTCCCTCAGCAGGGCTGGGAGTAATGTCTGATCCCAGGAGAAATGACCTTGGGCACCTCCCTCCCTGTCTGAACCCCCTGGCAGAGTAAATTAGTGCAACAGCCCTGCTCTTCTCCGGGGCTAAGTGGGCTCCCAGGTGGTAGAGCTTGGGATGGGGCCAGAGCCATCACTGGGGTCATCCCGGGGTCCCAAACTGGGTCTGAGGCAATCACAGAATCACAGAAAAGTTTGGGTGGGAAGAGGCACACCCATATCTGGACCCTGATGCCCCTGAGACTTTTTCTGTTCCTGCAGGGTTCTGCAACTGCTTTGTCTCATCCCAACACGAAGTGCCACAGCAGGGAACAGGCTTCATTTGGCGTCTGCAGAGAGCTGCACCCTTCTGAAAATGCTCAGAGCTGGGAAGGACACAACCCCTTCTCCTGGCACTGACCCACAGCCTGAGGGACGACCTGAGAACTGACAAATATCATCTCCTAAATGACTTCCTAAAGGCTTTCCCATGCTTTTAAAATACACCCCATCATCTAGGGCTGTGGTGAAGCAGAGGTCTGGCTGGTGCTTTAATGCACCCACTTTGTAGGCTCAGCAGTACCAAAGGGATTGCTGAGGATGGAAAAGGTCCCTGTGTCATTTTAAGGTGGGAGTAAGAAGATAGTGCTGGTAGAGCTGCAGAGAGGGAGAAGGGGGACACTCCTGCCCAGTGCAGATGATGAACTACAAACAGGTTTGGAGGAGGAGGATAGACTGGCAAGGAGAAAAAGTTGGAAGTCATGGCCATGGATGTTCATGGCAGTGCTAACAGGGCTCACATTTAGGGCAGCATGAATTTACTGCTGGATTCTGCCACTGCCACAAACATTTTCAGCTCTCCTGAATCTGGGCTGGCTCTTGAGACTCCTTTTCCATTGCATGGGCTGAGATGTCCTCTGAGTGCAGGCAGCTGCCAGCCCCGTGTCCCAGGGGTCGAAGGAGCAGTGCTCTCCTCCAGCTTCAGGAGGGCTGCATGGCCCAGGGGCCTGCAGGCTCCTTTTCCCTCCTCGGATTTTGCCCTGTCTCATTAAGGAACAAAAAAACCCCCATGAGCTCCCCAGGTAACTAGGAAATGATTTTTCAATCCTCTCCTTGATAACAGCAGCTGTACCTGGTGTTTCTCAGAATGAAAGCAAATCTTTTTTGTTTCTTTGCCCTTCCTTTTTCCTAGAAATTTTCAGCTGTGACATCTGGTGACATTTTCCAGAGCTGAGGTGACTAATGTCACAGGAGGATGCTGTGGAGGACTCTATTTGTGTTTCACATTTCTTTTCTTTATTTTCTATCAAGTTCACCCTGCCTCTTACCCAGGGCCTGGCTCTTTCTTCAGCCAAAGCTTTCAAGAAAATGTAAGTGGCATCATTTCTTTCTGGGAAAAACACCTTACAAGGTGGACTGAAATGCCTGAAAATTCGGATGAAATTCATCTGGGATTGAGCCAGAAATTAAAAAGGGATGTGAAAGTTCGCTTTGAACTTGTGATCTTTGTTTGTTCTGTTTGGATCCTCGTGCTGTGTGTGCCTTCAGGGAGATCTCTGCACATCAGCTGAACTAAATCCTCAGGGGGAGGGAAATAAAAGAAACTAAAAGCTTTTTTTACAAAAACATTCATCAAGCAAAACTTTTAAGCCTGGTACATTTCCATTCTGGAAGTGAATGCCTCCTACAGTCCCCTAAACCACCAGGGTTTACCGCAGTTTTATGTGGAAGGCACCTGAGTAGAGTGGTGAAGTTCCTTAGAAGAGAAGTATGGGATCTGTGCAGACAAAACCTGTGCCAGTGTCTCACCACCCTCACAGGGAAAAATTTCTCCCTCATATCTAATTTAGTCCTTTTCTCTGTCAAGTTGAAGCCCTTCCTTCCTTGTGTCAATTCCTTCCATGCCCTTGTCCAGAGTCCCTTCCCAGCTCTCTTGGAACCCCTGTAGGCGCTGGAAGGGGCTCTAAATTCTCCCTGGAGCCTTCCCTTCTCCAGGCTGAGCAGACCCAGCTCTCTCAGCTTGTCTCCAGAGCAGAGAAGCTCCAGACCTCAGAGCATCTTTGTGACCTCCTCTTGACTCTTTCCAGCAAGCCCAGTGATCCAAACAGGATATTTGAGCCTTGGTCCCTGTGCTGAGTGGGGAAGGACTGAAGGCATCAAACTTTTCCCTTGACATACTGAAGATTATTGTTTCCCCTTCGGCTGCCGAAGTTTGGCAACACTTGCACATGTCAGTGCCTGTCAGGAAGATCTTTTGCATTCCCCATCCCCTGGAGTGGAGGCTGCCTATCAAGTGTCTCTTTTACATAGTTTAATGTTTCTGGTAAAACTACTGATTTGATTTTTAGATTTTGTCTGAACAGAATTAGCACATATCACACACTGTGGCTGCCAGTCAAGGGAAAAGCCATTCAGGGGAATGAAACAAGTTGTCCCTCCTGGGGCTGCATCAGCACACAAAGCCCAGATGGCAAAAGTCCATGTGATCCTACTCTGCACATCACAGGGATGACAGTGATAGAAGGTGATGACAAGTAGGGCGTTGGGACAGGTTCTGCCCCAGTTAGGAGGGAATGTTTGCAGGGTGCCACTGCATGGGCTGGGCCGTCCCTGCCCTTGGTGGCAGCAGGGGAGCATCAGCTGTTGTGGGAATGGAGCAGGTGAGGTGGTGTCTGCACATCTGGCTGGGGCTGGGACGGCCCAGCTGTGTGCCATGGCTGGCTGGAGATGGGAGGTGAGCAGGGCCTCGTGGAGGCATCTGGTCCCCCCAGCCATGGTGGTGCTGCAGAAGGCTGGTGGGGAATTTACATCTCTCAGGGAACTCTGGCAACAGAAAGGGATTCTATTCTGCTGGTATTGAGTGGTGACATACTCATTTCTCCTTCTTCTTTTTATTTAGTAAACGTGATCTTTCTCACAGGCAGAGATCTCAGCCAAAACATTTAGATGCAGAATTAGCTCAAGGACTAAACACAAAAAAACAGCCCAGAGAGGCACATCTGTAGTGCTGCTAACCCTTGCAATGTTCCAGCTTCAAGGGAAGACCAGCAAGATGATTTTTCAGGAAGACTTGGAAAGGGTGTGACTCCCCCAACCTGCTGCTGATGCCTTGGAAAAGGAAAAGCACCTCCTCACTTTGGACAGGGTCATTTACCAGGTTTTGCAGAGGAGCACAATGGAAGTTAGCAAGATGCTGAGCATGAGCCTCCTCTCCCCACACAGCTGCTTCTCACAGAGTTCACTCCAACACCTGCAGACTTGGAAGGGGACACGTGGTGTCTGCCACATGCTGGGAATGTCACAGCGAGGTCAGCGGAGCTGCAGCTTTAGGGCTTTGCAAGCACTGCAGGAAGGTCAGCTCAAGGAAAGCTCAGACCCCACTAACTAGAGAGAAGTTGCCATGAGTTCAGTGGTCCGTCCTAGGTGTGAAAAAGCCCATGAGTATTCCCTGGGATTGAAGAGCTGACTTAGACAGTGAGAACAAAGCCATATGTTACGTGTCATCATTTCTATCCTACACTTTCTAAATCCTCCACCGGGATCGCAGCATTTTTCTCACTTGTGGATTTTATGGGAGGAAAATAAAAGTCTAATAGAAGGCAGAATGAAGTCCATGTTTTCTGCTTCAGCATCACCTGCTGGTTCCAGCGGGATTTGCAAACCCATGGAAGAGCTCAAGAAGTGTTGGGCAGGAGGTGCCAACCAGCCCATTTTGCAGGCTTTGGGGTTTCTAATGGGATGTGTGGGTGCTTCTCTGGAATAGTTCACTACCTGAAGGCTTAAATGAAGAAAATAAGGGCAAAGAGGACAGTAAAAAGGCAGCTGGTTAAATCATTTCAATTTTACTGTCATGCCCTGAGATTCACAATGAGGCAGCAATAAAAGTCATCCCTGGGCAAAATTTAACAACCATCCATGGTGGCTGTGGCTCTGAACTGCTTTAATATCTGGTTTAGAGTTAGCAAAAGCAAGTCCAAGTATATTGCAAAATCTAATCCATCTTGTCTGAAAGATCAAAGTCTGTAGGAAAGCACACAACTAAACCTCCAAAAGTACAATTGCCCCTCAGCTCCAGGAACAATATTAAAAATGCCATTTCCCTTTCTTTTTTTCCCTTTTCCTCAGCCCTCATTCCGATTTTCTTGAGACCAATGCATAGCATGAGATGATGCCCCAGTTTGTAAGGTGATCTCAAAAAGAAGATAAGATCTCAATGGAGCTCTATATTTTTTGACTTTTAAAATTTTTTATTTTAAGAACAGTTTTTGAAAACTCTGAGAGAGGTTGTTCGTTTGTTTGTTTGTTTGTTTGTTTTTTTCTCCTGATTCTGTTTTCTCACCTGGACTGACCCTCAGTGCAGAACTGGGGCCTAATCCATCTGCACCAAACCTCAGCAATGGGGAAACCCTGTGAAGTACTTGTAGAAACATCCTTATGGAACAGCATGAGTATTGCCTGATCCAGAGATCATGAGACAGAGGGTATCAGGAGAGGGAGGAAAAATTGTTCCCGGAATTTTCCCTGACCTTTGCAGCATTTTATTATGTTAGAACTAGAAAGCTTCAGTCACACATCAGGAATGGGGTAACTGGAAGCATTCAGCATATATAGTAATAATAAAAAGTAAAGATATGTGGCAATGGTCTCCCAAAGTTCCCTCAGAAATTAATTCAGTGAAATCCTAAAGGAATTAGAGGTCTAAGACTGTTTCTGCATTCTCCAAGGCATTTCTGTCACTACTTTATCACTTCAAAATATGAAGGTTTGGTGCTGGGATGACAAAATGAGGCCTGGGGAAGGAATAAGTTTCCTGTCCTACATAGTGTGCTGAACGATTAAAACCCCTCCCTTAGTTACTGGATTGGATCTGAGACGTTTCTAGTGCAAAATTCCCTAAATTACTAGTAAGGTTTCACAAAAGCACATGAAACTTCCCAGTTTCAGGTGTCAGAGCTGCTTTGATGCTGCTGAGATCTGAGCAATGGAATCCCTGGGCATGTCCGGGGTCTCTGGAAGCTGTAGTAACTGAGAATGCAGTCAGAGTTTCTGTGAGCAATCTGAGATAATTTCCAGGGGAAATCTGGTCTGATTTTCACTGGAGATGGACTATGTGGAGGAGAACAAATAAAAATACTGGGAGAGGTTTTGATGTGAACTGAGCAGGGGAAGGGACAGCATGGTTGTGCTGCTGCTGGGATGGGTGGCAAAGCCATCAGTGCCCCTGCCTGGCTCACTGGTGGGATATTGCTTTCAGATGATGGTGCCCTCAATCTGGATACCTCTGACACCTGCAGCTCCTCTGGCATGGATCTTCACCTCTCCAGGATGCTCCTTTACTCTCAGCTCTTGCATTTTGGCCCCAGGCTCCTGGTATCTCTGCCCCTCCATCCATCTCCTAAACGAGTCTGAAGAGTTTGCAGCACTGTCTGAGTGTCTGCAAGAGAAGCACGGTGCAAAAAGTCAATCCCAGTTCCTGTGATGAGTGTAGCTGGCAGATCCTGCCTCCGGCACTGAGCTCACGCTGCTCCGGAGACGTCAGCCCGACACCAGCTCAGCCAAGGTGAGGGAAGCTGCAAGACTGGAAAAAGCAGAAGAAATGAAGCAAAACAGTCTTGAGGGCAATTTGAGGGAAGTAATGAGCTTCAGAAACTGGGACAGAGCTGGGGTCAAGCCTGGAGGAGCATCTCCCTGTGTCTGAAGGGGAGGATGAGGTGCCAAAGGGCAGCTGTATCCTGCTTTATGCCTCCTAGTTGGAAAACATGGAAATAACAGCCCCAAATATGTTCCTGTTGTGTTTCTGAGGACCTGAGGAGGCTGGAAAGCCCCTCTCATGGTCACTAGTGCACCTCTGCATGTTCAATGCACGTGTGCCTGTGGTCCTGGGGGAAGGCATGGCTGGATGCAGCCAGTGGCATCTCTGTGACACACATTTAGAAGTGGTTTTTTTTCCTACCCTGTCAAACCTTCAGGCACTAATTTTTGGCTTCTGTGACTCAGCACAGATTTGCTGGAACCAGCTTATCCCAGCAGGGCTGTTGGCTCTCCATCCCACATAAAATTATGGGGAGCTGGAGTGCATGTGTGGTGCTGCTGGAATGGCTCTTTGTGTGACACCTCCAGAGCGAGCGTGACAGCCACATAAACAGCATATGTGAGGAGACAGCACATATCTGCTGCTTGTTGCATATTATTTACATACAGATCCTCTACCTAACCGGTGGTTATTCCTAGTTACAGATTTGCTAGACTGGAGTCTTTTCAAGGTGGATATTCAAGTCTTTGACAAACTGATGGGAATACATTTCCCTCTACATTTACTTGAAATTTTCAGTAAACATCCATTGTTTCCTCTTGCTAGAAAATGGAGCAAGGGAAGGCTTCTGAGGCTGAGTTCAGGTGGGTTAAAGCTGTGAAAACAGATTGCTTTGTGGTGGTTTATCAAGCATCAGCTGCTATTGATCCACATAACAGTGAGATCTTGAGAAACACCTCTTTGGGGAAAGCAAGTTCAGAGGGAAGCAAACAGCAAATGGGCGCTGGATATCTTGGTGTCAGACTGTTTTTGCAGTGGTTTTGTTGCTCTCCAAGCTGTTGGCTATGTAAAATGACTGCAGCACAGAGGTGATAAGCAGATCTTTACTTTGAAAGGTTTCTGTGAAAATCGCCATCTGAGCACAGAGATGTTTTTCTCCCTAAGGGATAAGAGGTTAAAGCGCTGGGATGGAGCTCAGAGGATCTGATTTCATCATCTGCTGCTGTTTCTTACTGAGTGCCAGTGTAAATCCTGTAACTGGTGTTGCCTTTCCCTAAATCAGAGCTATTTCCTCTCTCAGCATCTGGGATGCCCAAATAGTGAACCTTGGATGCTGGGGGCCCATTCCCAGAATGGGAAAAGAAACCAGTGTCCAGGAGAAGGAAAAACAAGAGGGGAAGGAGGGATTTCCACCCTTTAAGAACAAAGGGACTTGCTTGGGTTTGAGATGCAAAGAGGAATAAAACTGTAAAACATTATTTAATGTTGCAGTGAAGATTAATGGCCTCATCCACAGTCACCTGAAAAGATCAGTCCCCTGGAAATTGCAAATAATGATGGCAAACATTAAAATTTCAGTGAAGCAGGTAGCACTGTGTGCTATCTTCTTCCTGTTAGGGTTTGAGGGATTTTGCTCTAAATGAAGTTTTGGTGAAAGCAGGATCAGCTGTAATTATTTGCAAGTAGTGAGGGTCGGGCACAGCACCACACACATTATTCTTCAAAATGCTGCTGGCACTAATCCTGGTTATCCTCCTTGCTGTGCACCTTGTAGATGGGTAGAAGAGGAGAGATGTCCTTTGTATTTGTGCTTGCAATAGGCATGAATTAGACTTGTTCTGCTGCCCTGTTTTTTTTAGAAAGAGGAATCCATTGACTCCAGCTCTGTTAGCTCTGTTGTCCTGAGGATCAGCTCTCTTGCAGGAAATTATTTTATTGTATGTGTGTTTCTATGGATCAGCTTCTTGCAGACTTGGGAATGGGCAGGGATGTCCCCAGCCAGCAGCAAGGTGGGTTTTCAGGGTACAGCGGGAAGTAGGTACTGACCCCACATCTCTGGGACAACAAGCATCTAGAGTGGTGGGATTAGTCACCTTTGATATGGACTGGACCCTCACCATCACCCTGCCATGTGCATCTTGAGATCTTGCCTCAAATCTGCTTTTCCTGAGAAGTTTGATCATGGAAGAGGAATAGGGACCTCGGAGGAGATGGGGCATGGCCAGTGACATCCTGCTGACCCCATTCCCCTCGGAGGGTCTGGGTTTTGGGCAGCATCCCAAAATGCAAGCTGAAGTCAGCAGGATTCTTTTTCCTGGTGTGTGTTTCCTCCCAGACCCCTCTTTGCTCCTTGGGAACAGTTATTCTCTGTTTTTCTTTCTGTTTCGATGCTCAGCAGTGCAGAAAAGCATCTGCAGAGATTTGTGCCATCTCTAAAAGGAGTCTGATGGAGCCAAATACCGAAGCCACAATGAATATGTATTATTGCAAATATTGAAGAAGCCAATGTCCCCTTCCTAAGAGATGTTATTTCTCATTCTTTGAATGAGCCTGTTGGCGATAGAGGGCAGATAATCCACTTGTGGAATCTTCCTTGCCTTGTGCTCTGTGATTTATAACATCATGCAAGGAACAGAACTTGTCAGTGCTGTCTCTGAGCAGTACCACTGAGTACCCTTGTAAGGGTGGCTCTGGGAAAGTGGCTTTTGGGGGTCCAGAGACAGCATTTTTATTTTATTATGACTTTTCATTTCTTCCTGCCAGATTCTCTGATGCTCTAGCTGATGACCATAGATGTGTTAAGATCATCTAGTTCCAATCCCCTCTGCCACGGACTGAGGCACGTGGCTGCTGAATTTCTGTGGTCATTAGTGTCCTAAGAACAAATTCCACCCACCACCTGTGGCTATGGTACAGATTTAGCTAATTAGCATTTGGCAAGTAATTAGCCAGGTGCCCACCATCCCAGGAGTGACAGTTGCATTTTTGAAGCTTTGCTTTCCAGCCTTTCAAGCGCACTTCACTTCCCCTCCCACCCCTCACCAGCCTTTCTCCCTCTCCTCTCCAGCCCAGGCGCTTTTTTCCTGCACGAGAAATGATTTCATATCTCGCAAAATTAACTCTCTGGTCATGATGGCCTTGATTAAACAGATTGCCAAACTGTGCTAAAGGTGACAAAACAGTTCTGACACGCAGGCATCTTCTCCTCCTGAAAGGAAAGGCAAAACCCCCCCAAACCCCGTGGGCTGTTGCTATTATGAGATGTGCAGGTGGCTGTGGGCTGTTTTCTGCAGGATCAGCAAGAATCCTCCACATTTAGGAACAGTGTCTGTAAAGTTAAACTGGTTGAAACAGCAGAAGATGTAACTGTTGGCGCTTGAACTAGATTATCCTGAAAAAAATGAGGAGTTTTCATCCACAACCGAGGAGACTGTCCTGACGCTCCAGGAGTTTGGAGGTACAAATAGTAAAGGTATGTGTGGCTGCCCCATCCATGGAAGTGTTCAAGGCCAGGTTGGATGGGGCTTGGAGCAGCCTGGGCTGGTAGAAGTAGAAGGTGTACCTGCATGGCAGGTTTGCAACAAGATGAGCTTTAAGTTCCCTTCCAACCTAAACCATCCATGAATCTATGTGGGGAAAGCCCAGACTCTTTCCTCTCCCAACATATATCCATTAACTGAGCAGAGAACAAGCCTATTTGGGACCCAGCTGTGGCTCTTTATAACATAAGCCTCTGAAAACCTGCAAATATACTCCAAATATGCACAGAGCTCATTTTTCAGACACTTTTAAACTTGTTAATGGGCATTATAATTATTTACCAAACTCATCAAAACCTTTTTGTATACTCTTGGTTTGAATCTTGTTGTACAGATATTCAGAGAAAAGTGGAGTGAAATAAAAAAAAAAGCATTTGTGCCATGAATGTGTTTTTTCACTTGCATGTTGGTGCTCTGGACTCTTGTAAACCCAGCCTCTGTTCATGGTGACCTACTGCTTCCACGTGTGCTTTCTGGGCAACCACTGCCTGGAAGAAGGGTGGCCTTTATGGCTTGTTCTTTTCTTTTTTTCACTTTATTTGGCTTTTGTTTACATCCTGTCTGCAGAGAAAACTTCAGGCTGAAGAGTGGATTTTCAAAAAATAGGCTGGGAAAAGTCCTTTGGGGTCATGTAAACAAAATTTTGGTGGCCTTCCTTCCCAGCCTTGGTGCATAGACCCCAATCGACAGGCTGAAGACTTCTGATGAGGAAGAAATTTGGCAAGAGTCCTGCTCTTGAAAAGACTGTTTTCTGCTCATCCCAGAGATTCAGAGAAGAGTGGGTGTTAAGATATCATGAGATGTTCTGGAAGGACATATCTCCATTACTGAACTGGAACTGAGGTGAAATCATGTGATTGGGACTGAAAGTTCAGCACGAATATCCTGCTTTTTTTCCCCCATGCAAAAAGGGCAGGGATGAACACTGAGAAGATACTGGATGGATGGATGGATGGATGGATGGATGGATGGATGGATGGATGGATGGACGGATGGATGAGAATTTTTGGAAGAGGGTTTGTCCCAGATACAAGGTGTATCTTGGCTGTCAGTCGTTCAAGGTGACAATCCTGATCCCTTTTACAGCAGCCATTCTAAAAACACAGCTGTCAGGTGAAAATGAGCACCACAACAAGATAAATAGGTGAACCTGATGCATTTGCTGCACTGAATTAACATAAAAGTGCGTGTGGGAATGGTTGAGAGCATTTATGGGGTGAGAGCCAGCAGAGAGGAGCAGAGCTGAATTTGCAAACACTCTTCCCGTCAGCTCCTGGGCTGTCCAGCTGGGAGCTTTTGCACTGATTTACTGCTGTCCTTCCTTCAGCCTTTGAAAATCAATCCACTAACAATTAAGGTAATGTCTAGTCTAGTGTTTATTTCACACTCTCATTAGTGGGCTGACAAACCCCTCACTTTTCCAAGCAGTGGAACTGCTCTGTTCCACAGGGGGGCTGTGTCTCTGGGTCATACTTTTTCCCCTGTTCCCCATTAGAGCTGAGATCTGCTCTTGTGGAAGCATTCAGGAAAATTACCATGCAACACCACACCTTGGCATTGTGTTCCTTGTGAAGAAGACGCAGCTTTTGTGCTAAATAGCCCCAAACATCCACTGAAGCAGAACTGGGGCAGAAAGGGGTAGCCCTGACTGCCCGCTGGGTTCCAGGAGCTCTGTGTTGGATTGGCCGTAGGCTTGGGAAGACAAAAAGCATTTGCTGCAAGGGCTCGTGTTCCTTTTCTCCATCTCCTGGGCAGTAACAGCGTGCCCCAGATTGAATCTGACCTATGTGTCTCTGCTTATGTCCCCAACAGCGGGAAATTTCCTCAGATGGCTGGGAAATGGCTTCTTTTGGAGAAATACTGTAGATGGTCAGAGGTACCAGACCATGAGGCACTAGTACTCGGTAGTCAATCCACCTTTTATCTGGGATTAAACTGGGAGTGGGACCCCAAATGCCTCTGTGCAACCTGTCTGAGGGGTGGCATACCTGGGGGGCTTTGCAGCTCTTGGACACTAAGCTGATGAGGGTCAATATTTCACAGCCAGACTGGGAACTGCAGGTACCTGTGGGGTCTTTGTGGTTCACCCCACCTTGAGGTAATGAATTTACCACTGCAGCCTCTTGGAATATATGTGTGTTACTCTGGTGGGAAGTGCAGGATGGTTTGGGTTGCAAAAAAATGACCTTTAGTTAGTGCTGCTAGAAGATCACTAAATAATAACAATTTTCTCTGCCTAATTCTCGTCTCTCCTGGTATTTTTTTGCCAATTTCTAGGTCAGATTCCCCATTCCGCTGCTCCTGCGCTAGCACAGCGATCAGGTTGCACAATTGCAGAGGAGGGAGGAATCTGCTACCCGAATCCCTATCTCCTCAGAACCCTTCCACGAATCTTCCCTTCTTCCCAGCGTCTCCGGCTGGGAGCCCATCCCAGGTAGGCTGCGGGTCTGCGGCAGAGGAAGGGTTTGGGGAGGTTGGGGGGTGCTGACCCCCCCTCCCCATGCCGGGGGTGGGACGGGGAGGCCACCGCAGCTCCCGGCGCCTGCGGGGCGGGGGGAGGACGCTGCCCGTGTCTCGCAGGTGTGGGCTCGCCTTCCCTTTGCTGCGTTCGGTAATTTATTATTTCTTCTCCCCCCCCCACTCCCCTCCCCGCGCTTCTTTTCCTCCTTCCCCCTCCCGCTTTTCTCTTACGCAGTGGGAGCAGCCTGGCTCTGCCCAGCCGCCCTCCGTCCTCCCTCCCTCCCTCTCTCTCATCCCTCCCTTTTCCTTAAAAACGTGGGATCCGGGGTGCAACCCCCTGCGCTGGCAGCATCCCTGCCTGCGAGAGCAGCCCCTTCCCCTCCTCCACCTGCGGAGCCCCGGCTTTGTCCCGTGTCCCCCCCTGATCCCCCGGCCCGGGGGTGCTGGATGCGGCCGCGGGGAGCGGAGCCTGGTCTGGAGCTGCGCTAGAGGGGACCCGCCGCAGGTAGGGAGCCAACTAGGGTTTATTTCCAACTTTAGGCTTTTCCTGCCGTTTTATTAGGATATGGACCGGCATGGAGGCGGGGGGAGGTTGTGCCTCAGCCCCAGTGAGGGGCTGCGATGGCTCTCGGGGGACACGGGGGGCAGTGGAAGGTCTGGGGGCACAAAGCCGCGTGTGGGGACTCACCGGCCCGCGGGGACGGGAGAGGCAGGTGGGAGCATCCAGCCCTTGGGAGGGATGGCGTGTGCAGCCCGCGCGTCCCCTGCGCCGGCGGTGTGGAGATATGCGTGATCCCGGAGTGCCCGGGATGCGCCGGGCTCTCAGGGTTGCAGACCATCAAAATGCTCCTGGGAAGGTTCGAGGAGGGGGGCTGCGTTCCCCGGCAATAAATCATCCTTCTCGCCGGTAATTAATCATCCTTCCCCAGCGCTTCTCGTGCACATGCTTTGCCACAGTCCCGTGCTACCCGTTTGATCAGCAGATCTTAAAACTGTCTCTTGGTGCCCCAGGTCCTTGGCGCACGCTCGTGCTTCAGGATGGACCCGCTCTTCCCCGCCCATATTTTTGAAGACCCTGACCTGAGAAAGCTGCTGAATGACTCCTCCATGCTCAACCTGAGCTTTCTCCCCAGCAACTGGTTTAACAACAGCACGGGGGACAGCTTCCTGCCACTCAGCATCAAGATCACCATCGTGGTTGTCTATTCCATCGTGTGCATTGTGGGGCTGGTGGGCAACTGCTCCGTCATGTATGTGATCGTCAGGTAGGACACGCAGGGAGGCTCCGGGGAAGGCTGGGAGCGGGGCAGACCTTCCCTCCCTCAATCCCCGCCGCAGGTGAAGCCGGCAGGTGCTTCGCTGGTGTTCGTGATGTGCTTTAGTGGTAATGATGTAGCGTTTGTTTTATTGTTTTGGTTTTATTTGGTTTTTTTTAACCCTTCCTAGGCTGCGATGAAGGTTTCCGACAGTTTTCAGCTGCCCTCTGGTGCCTCCTAAAGTTTAACCCAGAGAATGGAACAGAGAGAACAGAGCTGCTCAAAAAAACGCTTTGTGGGGTTTTTTTGTTGTTTGGCTTTTTGTAGGGAGCTGGATGTCCCTAAGGAGGGCAATGAGCTGGGAGCATCCTGCTGCAGGGTGTGCTGGCTCCTTCATGGGACCTCTCCTTCCTGTGCTGTGTCCGGCACCCCAGCTGTGTTTGCAGGTGCTGCTCCATCTGGGAGCTGGCTCTTTCCAAAGCTGAGCCTTATTGCAAGGGGAATGTTGTGTGGGGAGGCTCTGTTTCAGTTGTGCAGGGGAAGAATCATGAATGTAAGCCCTCCAACACTTTGGAAGCTGCAGACAGGAATAAGACTTGACAGGATGCTCCGGAGTTGAGGGCAACTTCTCTGACTCCTCATGCTGAAGTCAAGAGAGTGGGGGAACCTTTGCAGAGGGACAGAGCATGGAGCATGAACAGCTCCAGCCTCCCTGGCTGGCATTTTAAATGTCCCTGTCTGGTCCTGCTGTGCTTCAAACCCCCTTATTTCTGGGAATCAGAAACCTTGTTCCCCTTCTAAGTACAGAATAAGTTTATGCAGCTATTAGGGTTGTGATTATGTGAAATCTCAGCACTCCCCTTCTGATCTCTGTACCCTTCATGTTAAGGTGGGAACTTCCATCTTATCCATGTCTTGGAGCAGATTCCTGCTGCAGGTGGATACTGCCAGCACAGAAAAGACAGGTTGAATCCTCCAACAGAAAATGCAAATATTTAGCAGGTATTCAGACAGTGATGAGATTGTCTTGCTCCTGCCAGGAGCCCAACTGCTTCCAAAGCATCTTTCCCCTGAATACACACAACTTGGTTGCAGGAGATGCTGCAAAATTACGTCTCTGATGTCGGTGAAGGGTGGCTAAATCTCTGCTACAAGGGCAGAGTGAGGTGACTGTTCATCAGGTTGCCTATCTCCTCTTTGCAGAGGAGTTTATGGCAGAGAGGAGGGATCCCATTAGCCATGTCTGGAGAGCTCGTGTTCCTGCTCAGTGTAGTAGCAGTCATCTGAGTAGTTTGTGGGTGTGTCTAAGTGTGGTGAGCAGTGAGGCTCTGGGAGTTAGAAGTCCTTGTCTGACAGCGATGCAGCTCCATGGGAATGGAGCCAGTGTGTGTGCAGAGGAAGGGAGTCCTTACCCTGGGCATGAGCCTTAGATGTGTGTAAAGAAGAAATCTTGGCAGGAATCTCCCTGTCTGCAAAGGTCTGGTGGGTTGTGAGCAGCTGGATCCTGCTGGCCCCTGCCCAGGGCTGTGGCTGGGTATCACAAACAACATCAGTGTCCCAAAACAGCATCTTGGTCAGGGTGGACCTGTGCCCTGGCCATGCATGCAGAATGGTGGCTTCTGTTCCACATCTTTTTGACTTTGATACCTTCCAGTTGGATAAATGGCACTCAGGAAAAGAAAGTGGGATTTCAGCTCTGGAATTTCCACTGGAACTTAACTTGCTCGTTTATCCTCTGGTTTTACTGGGTTTAAGCAATTGAAAACTGAAAACAGGTAAACAGGTGCCATCCCCATCTCCCCCAGCTGTTTTCCATTTCTCTATTTCCATTTATCCAGAAACCCATATTTTTAGATAGATATAAGCCAACAGACATTTTGATTATTTGGGTACTCCTTTTTAGGAATGCACTTTTTTTTTTTTTTCCTTTCTTCCCCAAAAAAAGCCTTCTGTGTGAGCCTGGAGTGCCCCCTTGCAAAGTGTGTGCTGGGGAAGTTATAACTGAACTGGAGCAGGTGTAGAAGCTGCTGTTCACACTGGTTCTCCCCATCTGTGTCCCCTGGGAGCTCAGTACTGAGCTGAGACTAACACTCAGTTACACCCAAGGAAACGACCCTTCTTAGATCGATGAGTAACTGCAACTTCTGGTTATCTCTGCTCAGGAATGTTCCCTCCTTGTTCTGTATATCAGGGTCAGAAGCAGATGTGGGGATAAACTGAGCTCAGTATCCCTGATTCTCACCCTTGCTGTGTATGTGGATCGATACAGAGCTACCAAATTAGTGGCCAGACAAGGAAGATGCTGATGAACTTCTCAAACAGTTTTTTCTCCCCAGACTGGGGCACTGATGCTTCATGCCTTGAGCAGCATCTGCTTTTCAGTAGGTTCAAAACTGGTTGCTGGTAAGTCAACGTGGGGTTTTGGAACTCTTAATGATATATCTCTTCCATTAAGGGAAAAATGATTGGCAAACCCTCTGGGCTGCACCCCTGTCACCTGTAGATACGATGCACCCTATAAAAGCTGGGGTTTTTTTCTTTCCATGCTTCAGCAGGGATAACCAGGCTTCAACACACTACGCAGCCCATAGGAAAATGGTGTATTTTCTTCCAGAAAAAGAATGGTACAGTGTCATAAACAGTAATTGCTTCCTGTTTTTGAGGGAGCCAGGAAATAAAAAGACTCTAATACCAGCACTTGAGGAAATTGGAGACATCAGGCTCATTTTTTGTTTCTTTTGAACAAGTCTTCTTCAGCACTGAGGGAAAAGTTTTGTAATCTCCCAGTATTTCACATGAAAGTAGAAATTCAAAGCCTCCTCTAGGTTTTCCCCTGTGTTATAGAACCCAGAGTACATCTCTATTATATTTGGAGTGATTTGAAATTTGGAATGATTAATTTAGAGACAGTCATCATGTGGCTGTCAGTCTCTTCCAGTGCTGAGCAGCACTAATTGGGTAAGGAGGAGAAGGGCTCTCATCAGGAACATGATTTCCTGGACAGTAAAGGGCCTATTGTGGGAACCTGCCTCGTGTGTGGATTTGTTCTGCTGGCTCATCGTGGAGATCCTTGCCAGCAGAGATGCCTCTCCTCCCTCCTCCTTCTGCTGTTTGCTCTCTTCTGCATATATTTCCTGTTCTTCTTTTTAATGAATGTGAAACAAGGAGCTGAGCAGAGGGTTTGGGGGGAGAGTGAAGGAAACAAGGCTGCTGAGATCCCTCTTAGCTGTTAACTGAATTCTGCAAGGCTGCTTGCCCAAGAGCTTTGCTTTTAGGAGGGAAAGCAAAGGGGAAGGAGGATGGATTGTTCTTTCAATGGGGGTGGGTGACTCACAGGGCTGGAGGTGATGCTGACCCAGGTGTTGTTACAGGGCTGTGACAGAGACCCCTGAACTGCTGCCAGCCACTCTCGTACCAGGGAAGGGACAACACACAGCTTCTGGTCCAGAGAGTCCTCTCTTGTCCCCAGCTCCATCATGCTGCTACAACGCTCAGCAGTGATGACCTGGAGGACTCCCTTCCTCCAGTTCAGGCCCCCATGGGAATGTTGGCTCATTTCTTGGGCACTCTTTACTATGGCTGCTCTCTGTTGGGAGCCCAGCAAAGTACTGGGGATGCTCAGCTCTCTCTACTGAAGAACATTTTCAGAGCATTTTAAGCAATATTTTATGCAGATGAGGGCTGACAGGCTCCTAGACTTTCATTTGCTGCTTCCAGGTGAAGCTTTAGGAGGAAGGCTGGGATGAGGGGGTGCCTGCACCACGATCCTGCCTGGGGATGCTGTGCCAGCTGTTACTCTGCTTGAAAACTGCCACAGTCCCTGAGAACAGGGGTGAGGGCAGCTGGCTGTGATGAGACAGGGAAAATGAAGTTAATTATGACATTGCAGGGATGCTGACTTCTTAATAGAAAGCTTTCTAAGGGAGAAGCCTTGACCAGCTGAGTGTCTCAGAGCTGAAATGGAGATTAATGCAATGAGGACCCACTGTGATGGTGGAGCCATCTGAGTCCTCTCTTAGTTTTTCTCTGAAAAAAAAAAACCTATAAAATAAACAGACAATTCTTGCAATTTATAGAGAAGTGAAAGCCACAAAGGGCTCTGTGCGCTGGAGAGGATAGTGAGGTGAGCAGAAGAACCTGCAGGGATAGCAGCTGCAAAGCTGCAGCTCCCTGATTTCTGGCTTCCCACGAGCCCAGGTGAGCTGGGCTCAGCCACATGACTCACAATAGCCACGTCTGGTCCCTGCTAACACGGATCCTTGTGGCTCCAGTTTGGAGGGCTCTTTGTCTCACCTGGCTTTGGTGAGATGGGTGAAAGAGAGTTGCAGCAGCAATTCTGTGATGTTTAATGTTCCCACTGTTTCTCGTGGACTGAGCAGTTCCCAGCAGCACGTTGGATACGAGCAAATCAGTAGAGGCATATCTGGCCCATGAACTGGGGTAAGAGTGTCTTGCTGCAGGGTGGAGGATGATGAATGCCCTCCTCAGACCAGAGCACCATTCCTGGTGGCCAAGCACCTGCTCAGGGATGTGGGAGCATCCCTGTGAGCCCCTGGGTGAGCTGCTGAGGCTTTTGCAGCCATGGCATGGCAGCAGTCGGGGCCATGTGATGTCCCCATCCACTCTGGTCCCCAGAGGACACTCAGAGGTGAAGTGCTTGTTTTTCATAGTTGTCACCTGGACACGGTGGTGAAACTCAAGGGCAAGAAAATCATCTGTCCCAATGTGTGTGCTCACCCTGGCTGGCAGCAGACTCCTTAACTAACCCCTGCTAGTCAGTCCCTGTCCTGCTGGATAATTTATATGCTTTTAGGTGCTGTGTTGGCGGCTGCTTTTGCTGTACTGTCTGGCCTCAGAGTTCAAAGTAATTTAAATTTGTCTATTCTCAAACTCTCTGGATTTTTTCCGGGGCCTGTCTAACCATTAAGAATTATTCACCTTGAACTGGTTAGAAGTTTCAGGCTGAGGGGGCTCTGAAATGGTGATCAGAGCAGCAGGGATGTGGAGAGCACAGTGTGGGTGTATGGCTGGGAGGACACAAAGCACAATGCTGTGTGCCAGGTCAAATAGCAGCTTTACACAACCTGTAGGCTATGAGCAGGCTGGAAGCAGAGAACCAGAGCTGATATCTACCATCACAGGGTGGGAGTAGCTCAGTAAAAATTATCCCTGAGCCTTTTCTGCTGTGTTTTGCTCCCAGGTGCATGTTCAGGGACTAGGGCAAAGGCTGTCACTGCTGCCAGCAGGGTGTGAGGTGGGGATGGAGGGAGCTGCTCAAGGTGAACAGCACTGTCTGCATCCCAATTAGCTGGAGCTATGAATATGAAAATCAAGAGACTCCTGGAGGCAGAGAGGTCCTGGAGATAATGCTCAGGGTTCCCCATGGCTGCAGGCTTTGCTCTGGTCCCTCTGCCCTAGTGTCTGCTGCCCCATTTCGGGTTGCAGGTTGGCTGCAGCCAGCTGGTTCTTAGCCTTGGGGCATCCAGAGTGGCTCACTGTCCTGCAGCCTTGCCATGGCTGGGTGGAAAAGAGGGAAAGTAGGTAAAACAGGTCTGCCACTCCCCTGAGTCTCAGCCAGGGGCAGAATCCATCCTTGTGAGAAACAGGACCTTAAATCCCAGAGAGCTGTGTCCTTACCCATCCTCACTCCCAGATCCCATCCTCCCCTTGCTGAAGTCCAGCTTTTTTCCAGGTAATGTTGCTTGAGGTCCACTTACCAAAAAGGAAAGGGAAGACAAGTGCTGAGATGATATCCAGGCATTTTTTCTCTTAGGCTTCAGCATCTGAGAGAACAAGACTGCAGAGCAAAGCAATTACTGTTGTGACAAAGGTGGAGCTGGATGAAGGGCTGAGAACCACCCTGTGGGAGATGCTCCATTAGGAAATTACCTCCATGACAGAGTGCAAGAAAGTGGCTCAGCAGGGAACTAATGCCCTCCATGGAGGCCAGAGCCTGATCTGCAGCAGAGCTGTGCTGGGAGGGGGTGGGGGGGAGGAAACTGAGGTGCCTCCTAAAGCCTGAGAGTTTAATTTGTCTTATATTTTCTGTGCAGATTAAGAAAAAGAACACTCTCAGTTCCTGGAGGAAAAGAAAAAGAGGTTAATCCACAGAGAAGCGATTAATTGATTTTTTTTTTTTTATGTGTATACTGAACATTCTGGAAATGTTTGGGAACAGTGTTTGGTTGGGGTAATGGCTGTTGGCTCTCAGCACGCAGAGAAAGTGGAGTTGAAGAAATTAATTAGGTGTAAATTAATTTCCCCACCTTTCAAGAGCACAAAATCAGCTTTAAAATCCACTGGAAGGTGGGTTGAAGGAGGTAAGTGGTGGGCCAGTCACCTCAGTGTGTCCCTGTGCTGGAGGGAGTGAGGGAAGGTGGCTCTGCCATCACCTTGAGGAGGTGGCGAGGAAGGAAGCAGCAGAGAGGGCTCTGTGCATTGAGGGAGAGAAGATTTTGTAGGGCCAAGCTGAGCAATTGCAGCTGGGTTCTGAGTTCTTGCTGAGTAGTGTCTAGGAAGAGAGGGGCTGGTGGGGGTGGAGGGGTGCAGGAGGTACCTGAAGGTTTGTGATCTGCACACCCTGACCTCAGGGCTGGCTGAGATGCCCCAAATTTCTGACAGTGCTGAGGAAACAGGAGCATGCGGGGAGGCAGCTTTGTCCCCCATGGATGTTGGAAGGGGGCTGGAAATAGATGAGTTCTGCTTGTTTCTCCCACTGGTCAATTAGAAAGCCAAACCCAAACAAGCTTTAATTTTTTCTGTTTTGCTGTCCAGTTGCTCATCATTGCTCAAAATTGTTATTCCCTTGAGTTATAACGTCAGTAGGAGCAGTCAGTGTTAGAGGCATGTTGATGAATTGCCTCCAGCTCCAGTCCTCTTGAAAGGATGGACTGCAACAAGCTTGACCTTTGGGAACCTTGAGCCAGCCCAGCCAGTCTGTGGCATGCAGAGAAGGCTACAGCTCCCAGGAGACCTTTGCTAGCACGGTCTTAGGTGACTGAATCATTTCCTAAAGCTCGAGCTGACAATATTTATTTTTGTGGGGGCAGATAAAAAGCAGTGATTTAATTTTCTTCATCTTAATTCCCCTCTGCTGTCCTAGAGGGGAAGGTGACTGAACCTACTTACAGGCCCACCTCACCCCCCTAAGTACTTTGCCATGCTTGGGCCAGCTGCAAGGATGCAAACACAAAAAGAAAACTGCCTACCCTGAGATGCTGCTCTGGGGTTCAGGGCACTGGAGACTCTGGTAATTCTGCTCAGGAAATCCTAAAGCTTAAAGCCCTGGCAGCTGCCTGGTCGAGTTGGATTTGCAAAGTGTTTTGCTTGTTCATCAAAAGGAAAGGCACTGGCATTTCTCTTCTACTAGTTCTGGTTACATAAGTTTGTCTGGGCTGGCTTTCTAAGAACCTGTGATTTCTGGGGCAAGAGGAGGCTGACACAGGCTTTTCTAGGGACCCCAGTGTTTCCAACCCTGCTTCCATCAGTGCCTACCTCCAAAAGCTTTCCTTGGCTTTGAAGGTCAAATGGAACATTTGGTCTCGCTTTCTGAAGCCACTTTCAGATTTCTAATACAAGCCCAGCTTAAAGCTCCAAGGCAGGTGAAAAAATAGATTTTATAGTCTGGATTGTGGCTCCCCTGGCTCCTATTCTTGCAAAGCTGGCCACGTCACCGTGTGTCTCAGCAGAGTTCAGAGTGTGCCACTGATAATGTTCTGCCAAGAACTGAAGTTCAGACCCTGAGGGGAGGGCACAGAGATGAGAAGGGCAGTTGTGGGTTTGCTGTTCTGAATCAAATTGACAAAAAGAGCTTTTTAGGTCAAATCAGACCCTATAATAAATATTCCAACACGGAGTGAAAATAGTGCAGGAGTTTATGAGCAGAAGTGTTACCCTCAAACGATCTTGCACTCTGTTAATAACATACATCCCTGTCTGCCATTTTTGGTCACATTTCTGCAAAGGCCCTTAGTATAGTAAATGATGGATGAGCTGTAGTTTTAAAATTATACCTATCTGAGCTCTTATTTTGCCCATGAGAGGAACATCCTGGAGCTGAAATGTCAGATTCAGTCCCAGAGTCACTGTTGAGCTTCCATTTCTGCAGGCTCTGCATGTCTCATGGGTAGGTGATTACAGTTTGCTCTGCATCATTTCCCAAGTGTGAAAAGGAGATGATTGCCATTAGAGCAAGGTGAATCTCTCTTTTCGGCAGCCAGTTCATGTGATAAAAGTAATATTGAAATGACAAAAATTCTTTGAAGTAGAGCTGACTTGTGACTTTACCTCTTTCTTGAGGAAGTTTCATTGTGATATTCTGATTTCTGATTCAAACCTCATTCCTCACCAGGGCAGGCCATCTCACCTGCTGTGACCTGACAGCTCACATTAGCCATACCCTTTGACTGTGAGCCCTTACAAAATGGCTAATCAGCTTAGCACTGGATCTTTCAAATCATCTTATTGGGTAAAGCTTTCACCAGTATTTATAATAATGAAGCCATATGTGATGAAATCCTAGGTTAGCCTTATTGAAGTCATTTTTCAAGAAACACTGTGTGAGTTGGCAGGCTCGGGCTTGCTTGGTCCTCTCTGGCAGTCTGAGGGAACAAACTTGTCCTGCCTGTGGAACTGATTATGAAGGTACCATATGTCGTCTTTTAGCAGCTGGGTTGAGCTGTGTGTTGATAAACCTGCGGGAGGCAGAAAGGTGAAGGGTGGTCAGTCTCATGACGTAAGAAAATACTGCATCTCCTTCCCAAAGTGGCAGAACCTTCCGTAGAGTTTAATGTCTTACCCATCATCAGGTGGAGGTCTAACTGCTGCTCATTCCCGTGTTTCAGGTTCACCAAGATGAAGACAGCAACCAACATTTACATCTTCAACCTCGCTCTGGCCGACACCCTGTGCCTGATGACCTTACCCTTCCAGGGTACAGACACTTTCCTGGGCTTCTGGCCCTTCGGCAACGTGCTCTGCAAGATCGCCATCTCCATAGACTACTACAACATGTTCACCAGCACCTTCACGCTGACGATGATGAGCGTGGACCGCTACATCGCCATCTGCCACCCCATCAAAGCCCTGGACATCCGCACTCCCCACAAGGCCAAGGTGGTGAACGTCTGCATCTGGGCACTGGCTTCTGTCTTCGGCATCCCGGCGATGGTGATGGGATCTGCCGAGAACGAGAACAACGGTCAGTAAAACTGCACCAAGTGGGTGGGAGGAGGTGGTGGCCAGGAGAGCCCAGGGGCTCGGGGTGCCAGTTTCATCAGCGGGGTGCGGGCTCTGCTGTAAAGTTGCCTTAACTCCTTCCTTTCTGCCCTTGCTTCCCTGTATCATTGCTACTGCTTTCCCAGTATTAAACAGAGAATCACAGAATCATTAATGTTGGGAAAGGCTTCAAAGAACATTAACTGCAACCACTTCTCTAACCTAGTCTAAACTATCTCAGTGTGCAGATGCCTTTTTGCTTGCTCTGTGTTCACTCATCTTCCTTTCCATTTTATTTTTCCTTTCCATTTTATTTTTTCCCTTGCAGAGATTGATTGCCTAATTAAACTCCCTTCGCCAGTGGACTACTGGGATCCGGTGTTCGGCATCTGCGTCTTTCTCTTCTCCTTTATGATCCCCGTGTTGATCATCACCATTTGCTACAGTCTCATGATCAGGCGGCTCAAGAACGTCCGTGTCCTCTCAGGCTCCAAGGAGAAGGACCGAAACCTGAGGCGCATCACCCGAATGGTCCTGGTGGTGGTGGCCGTCTTCATCGTTTGCTGGACCCCCATCCAGATTTTTGTGCTGGTCCAGTGCTTGGGTGCCAAGGCAGAGAGTGAGCTCGAGCTGGCCATCTCCTGCTTCTGCACTGCGCTGGGGTACGCCAACAGCAGCCTGAACCCCGTGCTCTACGCCTTCTTGGATGAGAACTTCAAGGCGTGCTTCAAGAAGTTCTGCTTCCCCACCGCCTTCAGGACCGAGCTCCAGATGTCCAACAGGATGTGCAGCATCGCCAAGGATGTGGCCTACGCCTGCAAGAACTCGGAGGGGACTAACAATCCGGCCTGACTAGGCATGGAAATTCCCATGGTGGCTGTCGCCCAGCAGAGTCCAACCACCCCCACGTCAGAACTAACTCAGATAACAGCTCTTTAGCAGGACCTCAAAACTGAGAGGCGAGGAAAAATTTTTGGGGGTTGGGAAGACTGGCTACTGCAAGAGCATGCAGAAGAAGTGAGCCCATTTGATGCATTTTTAATTCTAGTGCATCCTGCACTAAGGAACGTGTTTGAAATCAGCCCTTTGATTCCTGCAAAACCCTGGGGGTTTGCAACATTATTGCGAGTTCAGGAATTAAGGATTTAAAATAGGCATCGCTCCTGGGACTTACACTTTTGCTGCTGGGAGACAGACAGAATGTAAACTCTTCCATTGCTTTTTTGCCTCCCCGAGTTGAGATGTCAACAGCTCGTGTGGCTCAGCAGGCGCTTGCGTGCGGGTTTTATTCCTGTGCCATCACTCTGAAATTAGACTTTGCTGCAGCCAAAGTGGGCAGGAGCCATCAGACAAAACCCAAGATCATCTCCAGGATGAGTCATCGTGCAGGGAAGGATGCGGGGAGGGAGAGGAGGGAGCTGGCGGAAAGGGAAATTCAAACTGCCTTGGAGGACAACGCCAGCTCCTGCAGACGGGGTCTGCAGTAAAACCCTCCTCTCGGAGAGGAGCAGGGTGCTGAGGAGGGACTGTAAAAACTGATGAGTGTAGCTCCAAGAGGAGAAAATGAACACAATTCCTCGTTTACATGCTGCTACTGCTGTTTTTTAAATAAAAAACCCCTCTGTATTTCCAGTGTGACAGTGGACAGAATGTGTCTATACATACACGTCTGTAGTGCTCTAGGTACAGATATAAGGCAGGATTTCACCTTGCCAAACATGCCTTGGGGTTCTTCCTCAGTGAGAGGGGGAGGGAATGAAGTGACCTATATATAAATGTATTTATGTACAGGGGAAAGCCATTTTGGAGAAGTCAGAATGGCAGCTCCTCCAGAAGACACGGATGTTCCTGGTAGGAGGGGTCAGCCTAAAACAGTCCCATCTGCTCTGTGTGGGATAAGCGGGGCACAAACCATACAAAAGGTGGGGGTTCGGGGTTTGTTTGTTTTGCTGTGGTTTTTTTATTTATTTTAACTGAGATAAGATCCACGATGCTGAGAGCATTGCCCCTCCTGCCAACTGTGGATTGATTTTTTTTTCCTCTCCCAGTGGGTCAGAGCTTTGTGGAAAATGAAATGTCGTGGCATTTCGTTCAATAATGAAAGCTTCCCCAAAGAGTTTAACCACCGAGTGCTCTCTGTGCTGGAGGGGTCAGCAGACTGGTATTCTCCCTGTAGCACGACAGCCCTGGAAAATCTGGGCCGTGGTGGACAGTGGTGCTGATGGGGAAGCAAAGCAAAGACCCCCATGTGGAGATGGGAGGTCAGCTTCAATCCGAGAACCGGCAGTGTCGTCCGGACTGTACAGATTTCATGTGAATATATTTCTCGTGCTCTGGTCTAGGAGATTCTGTATTTTTAATGTATTGATTTGCCAATATTTTAATGCTGTCATGTTCTTTACATATGCTGTATAAAAGAATCGAATGTTATATTTCTATGTAGAGTGTTTCCCTTATGGTTGGGCTTAAAATATAGCTGGAATTCCAGTGTCCCACGTGTAGGACCCAGATCCCTTGTGAACTGCTCAAGCTGTGAGGATTTTGATGCTGTGATTAGCATTTGATTGGGAATCTGGAGGGATACCAGAGCAAACTTTGCAATTATCACTTCCCCTGACTAATCTGGGGGGAGGAGGAAATCTGGGCACTTTAAGCACTTTGCAATGGATGTTTATCCCCAAGCACTCACCAGGAAATCCCACACAGCCCCCAGGCATGGGAAGAACAACTCCCTGAGAACTGTGCTGCTGGCAAGCTGCTTCCATGCCCTTGGAAAAGCTGAGTTTGGTGGGATGTTGTGTTCGTGGATGCAATAACAGCGTTGGGCAGTGAGTGACCTTGGGTTTGCTCAGTCCCCTCAGTTGTCAGAAAATCTGATGGGGTCTGGGTATGGTTGGTCTTGAAGCTGGGAACCAACTGCTGTTCTTGCTGTTAGGGAGCAGGAGAGCTTTCCTTAGTGGCTGGCTAGGGAACAGCCACTCTCCCTTTGTCGTCCTTGGTTGAGGTTTTTAAATAGATTTATGTCCTCTGAAAAAAAAACTATACCTGTGTTTGGTGTTTTTTTTTAAATACGGATTTTGTTATAACGACTATGCTGCAACGATCTTACATAATCAAGTACCAATAAATATGTGTTTACTAAGCTTTTGGATATTTCCAATGCCCTTGCAGTGACTGTGTTTAGACATGCTGTTCAATGCTCAGTGGGGTTTGTTACAAGAAGAGCAACAAAAACCTGAAAGCTGAACTTTGTTGTACTGTGCCTATGGAGTTACAGGCTCGTGGTCAGCTGGGGTGGCTGTAGCACTGGCTCTGGAATTCTCTTTGGAAACGGTTGTGTCGGTGTGACTTTATAACTGCTGCAATGTAAATGACAATTTCCTAGGTGGCTACTTGTGTGCTTTAATAAAGGAAAATTAAACCTCTTGTGCATTGAATGATGATCTGAAAGACTTAATGGTTTGGGTCGGGGATGTCTCAGCTTGATCCCTTTTTAGTGAGGTCAGTGGGAACTTTTGTTTCACGGGCAAATTTGTGTGTGGTTAACTCAGGAACAGATGATGTGAAAATGCTGGAAAACTGGTGGTTGGAGATGAGTGTGACCTGCCTGCACTCTCTGCCAGCCTCCCCAGGCTCCCTGGGTTTTGCAACAGGGAGCTCTGCTGTGCAGGCAGCTGCCTGCTGTTAGAGGTGAAGTCTGATGCAGGATGAGAGCAAGCTCTTACCACATATCCTCCCCACACTTCCAAGGAGTTCTGGGGTTAGTCATGATCAGGGAGAACAATAAATTACAGAGCTGCTTTGAAAATAAACCAAGGCCATATTCTCTAAGAAAGATGGATCAGCCAGTGAGATGTGTGATCAGGGAAGTGCTTTCTGCACAGAGATCAATATTCCTACCCAAGTAAGTAAATATCAGGAGAGGGGTTTTTATTAACAGGGGTGATTTTCTTCTTAAAAAGAAAATGGTGAGAAAGAAAATGGAAATCTTTATTTCTGTTCTAGTTCAGTTAATTATAAGTATCCAGGGGTGAGTTCTCATAGCAAAACCATAAACCAAAGTGCTTTATTCAGTATTATGGGATTTATTAATGTACTAAGTGTTCTCTCTGCTGCTGCTGGCTGAAGTCAAGTGCTGGAAAAGGCTGAGGAATGGATGAGCTGGTGACTGAGCTCTCTCCTGAGGAACCACTTGGTTTGCAGTTAATCTGGGCAGAAATGCCACATTTCCCTTCTTTTCCCTCAGCCAACAACTTCCATCCCTGTGAATTACAATTTCTAGCAGCAGAAATAAGGAGCAGAATTTACACTTTCACTGAAGTTTGGATGGACAATGCCCTCAGGCTCATGGTGGGATTCTTGAAGTTATCCTGTGCAGGGCCAGGAGTTGGACTTGGTGATCCTTGTGGGTCCCTTCCAACTCTGGATATTCCATGATTTATGGTTTTATGCCATGGGAAGGGCTTGGCAAGGGAGGTGCTGAGTTACCCTTTACTGAGCTGCAGGTCAGACAGGGGTTGGTTGGTTTGGGTGAGTTTTCAGTTGAAATGCCCCTCCTCATGCCCACTGCCCATAGGAGCCATGAAACCTTTTCCCTGCTCCAAATGCCTGTGCCCCCCAAAAAGCCTGGCCCTCAGGCCTGAAGACAACTTTTGCAGGTGGGAGAAACCCCAACTGCAGAAAGAGCAAAGCTGTGTTGGCCCCTTGAGATACCAACACTGCAGCTCAGGACTTGCCCTGACAAAGATGCTGCCTGATGCTGAGCTGTTACCACGTCTGTTTTTCCAAGGTGTTTTCATGAGGAGCTAGGCTGTAAATGTCTGTCTTTTCTTCTTCTTTTTTTTTTTTTTTCCCCCCCCAGGGGAAGATTTCTTAACTCTTTAAAGAGCTGTCACTGGGCTCTGGTCTCTCTCTGGATACTTTGGGATATCAATTCTGGTTAGGACAATGTGTGCTCAGAGAAGGATGCCTCTCACCCTGTGATGCTTTATAGGGCAAGTGGCTGCTCTCTATAGTTAGAGCCTCTATTTTAAATGAAAAGGATCTCCAGCAGCAGCTGATGGGGGTGCAGCCTTTGCTGTGTGCTCAGAAGAGAATCTCTCAGACTGGCAGGAAAGAAGGCTCTGCCAAAAAAACCGCTCCAGTTTGCTTTCCCACTCATTTCCCTGTGCTTCCCCTCAGCTATTTTTGTGGGTATTTATGCATAAGCAAATTTCTCCTTCCCTCAACAGGAGAATCTCCTTCGGACACATCCCGAGCCTCAGCCCTGATTGTGCATTCGTGGCTTCCCGCCGTGTTTCCCCGTGAGTCTCCGTGGCACCGGAGCTTCTTCGCTGTGACTTTGCAGAATTGGTTGGTAAATCACATCCCTGATCCTCACCTCCCAGGCCCTGACCAGGGCTGCCCAAATCTTACTTCCCCACCTTCTTCCATGCTGAGATGGGAGGGTTGGAGGGTAAAATCCTGCAGGAATGGCTGTAGGAGGTAAAGCTGTCCCAGATCTGTGGGGAGAATGGTTTGTGATGTGGGGAGGCTGGAACCTGATCTAGTGGAAGGTGTCCATGCCCACGGAAGGGAGTTGGAATGAAACGGTCTTTAAGGTTCCTCTTCACTCAAACCACTCCATGATTCTGGATTCTATGAGGTGGCAGCATCAGCCCATAACCCAAGAGCTGTGGTGCCACATGAGGAACGGAGACAGACCCTAAGAAAACAGAGCATGTGCTGTGTGATGCTAATGGGTCTTTGTTACAGGTTTTTTTGGGGATTGGGATGTGATGTTAAAGGGTCTGCAGCCCCTCCTTGTCATGTCTGAGCTGATGCACACCTATTTTGAGTGGCCCATGCTGGCTCCATGCACCTGCCCTCTTGCCCATTCAGACTGGGGATCCACGTCACCTTTGCTCAAAACACTTGGTAACAGATGTACTGAGGTCATAGCTCATTTTGAAGGGAGTTTTAGGATTTTTCTAAGCAACAGGACTGCTATTGGGGTGGTTGCCACGTCTCACAAACTCCACTTGTTCCTGTTTTCAGTACCCTGGAGCCTGGATAGATTGCATCACAGAAGGAAATAATCAATAAATAGAGCAACACGGTTTCGTATCTTGGCAACGATGATGCTAATCAACCATGTAAACTGACTTTGCTCTCTCTCCCTTAATGCAGAGAAATCCTGCCTGTCTGCAGTGAAGGAGTGATGCCTGCAGTGCTGGGTCACATGGGTAGATCCTTCCCCCACCTGATGCCTTCCCTGCTCCAAATCAAGGTTTCTGATTTAGAAGCCCAAAAACTCCCTGGGGTAGAAAATGCACAATAATATCCAAACTGAACTGGGATCAATTTCAGCCCCCCTGGACACCATCTCTCATGTTTGGATTCGTAGAATCACCCAGTCCCAGAATGGTTTGTGTTGGAAGGGACCTCAAAGATCACCTAATTCCAACCTCCTCACCACGTGCAGGATTCTTGGGAATTTGGTCGTCCTGTGATTAAACTGCTGGAAGGGCCTCTGGGAGGAAACATCAGCTCCCCAAGTCATGTGGCATCACTTGGGATCTTCCTGAGTAATGAACAGACTGGATCATTTTTGGATTACATGTTGTATACGTGTCCTTGCTTCTTCCTCCTGCTTTGCTCTCAAATCCTCGCTCCTGTTGCAGTACATGAGTGCCAGGAGGGAGATCCCACCTGCAGAGCCCATGCAGGCAGCTGTCAGTGGGAGGTCTCTATCCTGTGCAATCAGCCCCCTCCTGCAGCAAGAGGTGTTTTTCATCCAGACTCTGCTATTGCTGGGAGAGGATGTAGCTCTGGTGCCGATGGAGTCTCCTCCCTCCCTGCAGTGGTCAGGGAGAGCATCACTGCTTCCCTCCCCTTTGGGCATGAAGCCAGGCAGGACGGGCTGGAGCCTGGCAGAACCAGCCCTGCCAAACAGATGATTTTCAGCACACTGAGAGGAAGGATGAATCTGACAGAAACCAAACAGGAAGCTTGATTTTTTCCAAGGAAATCATTGACAAAAGCAGCATCTTCCCACAGGCTGGTTTTGGCTGCATCAGATCACCTTTGCCCTGGCCACAGAGAGGAGCACAGGCAAAGCCTGAGCTGGCTCTGTCCATTCTCTAAACATCGATTTCTGTGTGTGTTTTGACTCTGCCATGTGCAGCAAGTGCTACAAAAAAACAAAAAAAAGCTCATGCCATGCTGATTCACTCAGTGACGAGGAATAAAAACACAAGCTCTCTAGTCAATATGAAATGAAGATTAATGGCTTTTCAGCTCTGTGTGAAAATAATCCCATATTGTGATTTGGCTATTTAATGTTTGTTCAATGTTAGTCATTAATAACACTTCTCTGTGTGCGCAGGTCATTTGCTCATGTATTTTGGAGTTTCCCTCATCTCAGCCCTTCACTGCTCTCTCTTTGCTTAACCACAGAGAAAATCATAGAGTCACAGAATGAAAGGGACCTTAAAGATCACTTAATTCCAACACCCTTGTCATTAAAATTCCTGGAGATAATCACTTGCCTCCAGGGACCCAGTGTAAAAGGGCAGAAAATGAGCCCAACCCCTGGTGCTGGTGTTTACCCTTCTCCCTGCATTCCTGCGGTGACTGGGAGGTGGGAAAGAAAAGCCGACCAGGGCTGATCACCCCCGCAGTTTGCTTTGGCACCTGCACTGGGGTTTATTTGAATGTGCTTGGCTGGAAAACTGTTTCATCTTCTGGTGAGTGTGTGTCAGCACTGCCCCCTGCCTGGGGAATATCCACCGGGATGCTGTGGGGTGAGTTCAAGACCAGGTTGGATGGGGCTCTGAGTATCCTGGTCTAGTGGAAGGTGTCCCTGCCCAAGGATGATTTTGAAGGTGCCTTCCAACCCAAACTAGACTGTGATTCCATGATTCTGTGAGTTGTTGGCTCTGACCTGCCCCATCTACCATGAAATGGGGGCTGTCAGCTTCATGGCCCCAGCTTGGATGGAGGAGCTCAGCTGAGTGTGACCACGGCTTGGAGGATCCCACTGACTCCATCACACGGATAAGGAAAATGTAATTACATCTGTAGGATTTCCATCAATACTGAGCAGCAGCAGGCTGGGTCTCAGGGGAGATTTTTCACTGCATTGAAATCTGACTTTATTAATTACCAGCTTCTGATCTCATTTGAGGGTTAAGTTTATGAAACTGAGTCCTTAGTCCTCTGATTTCCTTATTCAGCTGGTTTATCGAGTCTTGTACAGTGGATGGTTTGGACCTTAGAAACTCCCAAGGTGTCCTATTCCTCTGGCATGAGCTGTGCAGGAGAAGAAGCATCAGAGCAAACAGAGATGATGGAGCTGTACACAAGTCCTGGGGAAAGACAGAGGAGGAAAACATTTCTCGGGGAATCTGAAGATGGGGACTGTTGCCTGCTGTCAGAGGGTCTTAACTCCAAAAAATATCTTATTTTCCCTCTGACAGGAACAACCCCTTCCTAGATGGGGTGCTGGTGGCAGCACGCAGAGCCCCCATCCCTGCCCACCCCTTTGGTGTGGGGCTTTAGCAGAGCCACCACCAGGCTTTGGTGCACCCCAGACTATTCACCTCCTCCTGGGGAAAGCTTCCCATCCTCTGTTTATCCATGGAGCACCAGGCTTGGCTGTAGGCACTTACAGGATTGCCTGGTTTTTATCTAGGCATCAATTATTTTTTTTATTAAGAGAAAACAGCCACTGAACAGCCCTTCAAGCTTTGGGCTGGTGTCTATTTCCACTCGAAGAGCTTTGTTAGATAATTGTAATACTTTTCTGAGAGAAAACAGAGCAATTGAGGCTTGTAATTAAAAGCTATTCAGAGAGCTTTGATCCTTCCCTCTGCATCTTCAGTTACCATACACAAATGCCAACAAACTCTTGGCAATATTTACTGTCACTATTCTTGTCCTTTGCCTTTAAATTAACTCCTCTTCCTCACTTCCAGTCAAAGGGAGGAGGGGGGAGACAAATTTGGCAACATGGCACGTGGCTTTCAACAGAGATTTATTTGGAACATATTTCTGTGTGTGTTTTGGAGGATGTCTGATATCACAGAAGAACAGGATCATTAAGGCTGGAAAAGGTCATTGGGTCCAACCACCAACCCAGCACCACCACCGTGTTTGACGCTAAACCATGTCCTGAAGTGAAACATCCTCACATTTTTTGAACACTTCCAGGGATGATGACTCCACCACAGCCTTGGGCAGCCTGTTCCAATGCTTGACCATCTTTTCAGAGAAAAACTATTTAATCTAATCTAAATCTCTTTTTGCCTCATTCTGTCACTCCATGATGACAAGCCTGGAGCTCCTCTGGAGGCCTCAGAGCTACCATGAAAGAAAGGTTTGTCTTCCCAAAACTGGCTCCAGGCACAGCCACGGCTGTAGTGATGGTGTGGATGGGGTTCTACCCACACTGTCTGTCTTGGGCAAGGACAGGGAGCTGCCAGTGCTGTGTCCCCACAGCCCACAGAGGGTCCTCAGGTGACCTCCTGACTCACCATGAGAAGGAGCCCAGCCTGGGAAGTCCCCCTCTCTTCAGCAGCAGGTGAGAATGTCAAACCTCGAGGTGCTGAGACCCTTTGAAGGCACCAAACCAGGCTTGTTTCTCCCAGAATTAGCCAGTCAGGCCAGTCAAGTCTCCATTTCATCAGGTTTGAGGTGGGAGCACCAGTGGCTCTTCAACACCTCCCAGTAACTTGTAGTTAACAAGGGGAGTGCTAAAGAGAAGTCAGGCTGTGCATTACAGGGACAAATTCTCTTTCTTGGATTGATTTTAACTATCCTCTGGAGACTTTTCCATTTCATATCTTTTGTAGTCTAAGTTTTTTGCTTATCCATTTTTAATCTTACTTTTAATTTTATTTTTTTATTTTTTTTTCTCATGTAAAGATCCTTCTGATAGGCAGGCCTTCATCTCTCAGCAGGCTATAATTTCTTTTCTCACCCAAAATCGTGACCAGCCATAGAGAGACAGTGTGAGACTGCCTAAATCCCGGGGAATTAGAGCTTCCCGGGGGAACAAGCTGCAGCACAGCTTGGATGAGGACAATTGATCAGAACAGCCGTTATTGCTGCAGCAGGAAGACTTAAAAAGCAACAGCCATTTCCTATCCCTCCCCTCCTGCTTATCTCAGACGCCTCTGTTTAAAGCCTGAGGTTGGAATATAAGCCCTGTATGAACCTCAGTTCAGGTTCTGGCGTGGAAAATCACTTGTTCCCTCTCTCCCAGGGATGCTGAAGTCCTTCAGGGGTGTCTGTGCTCACGGGTGCAGCAGAATAGGGAAGCCAATTCCTTCCTGGAAAGGAGGCAGGCAGGAACCTGCTACTTTCCTTCATGCACTGGGCTGGAGTAAATGGAAAACCTTCAGCTCCTTCTATGGCCAGCGAGGCTGCCCCTCATCTTTGCACCCATTAAGACACCCCAGACTGTCCCAGAAGGAAACTTCCCCCAGCTTCAAGGCTGAGCTGACTTCCCTCCTCCAGTGAATGGCTCTCTGGGCAGGGGTTAGGATGGGAGGGCCCTGTGGGTCCCTAATTCAGCCTCCTGTGACCCCGCAGACCCCGGAAGGATGGTTGGTTTAGGAGGGAATTTATTCAGGGAGCCGCTAATGGGATTCGTTTCACCCCTTCCAGTCTTCAAGATGCAGCTGATGTGGGTTGGTGTGGCAAGCCAGCCCCAGCAGCGGGAGGAAATTCAAAGGAGTGAGTTGGTGTGCGGAGTTTCCCTGGGGGAGATCGGGGGGAAACTTTGTGCTGTGGGTGGGCAAGCGTCTCCTTGAAGGCGTTTTCTGCTCTCCCAGAAGGAGCCGGAGCAGCCTGGAGGTTGTGCTCCGGGGGTCTGCCCGGGCGTGGGCACCGCGACTTCGCCGCCGCCCCCCGCAGAAGCAGAATTTGGGGCTGTGTGAGGCTGAGCGGCTGCGGGAGATGCAGCGATGCCGAGCTGAAAGCAGAGAGTGCCGCTTAGTGCCGCTGCTCTGAAATGCAGGGATGCGTTGGACGCTCCGGACACCTCCCCTGGGAGCCAGAGCCCCTCCTTGGCCGATGCAAATCCTTCTCCCCTTGGAGCCTTGCACCCCACAAGAGCAAAGAGGAGCCGACACTCGTGTCTTGTGAGTTTTACATGGAGAAAATCGCGGGTGAAGGCAGGATGCTGCTGTAAAGCAGATGCTGATCATCCTCAGGAGAGAAGGCCTGGGGGATATAAGCAATGCCTGTAAGTGCCTGATAAAGGGTGGAGAGAAGAGGGAACCAGACTCTCCTCAGTGATGTCCAGTGACAGGACAGGAGGCACAAAATGAAATACTCCATTTCAGCATAGGAAATAAATTTACTGTGAGAGTGGTGAGGTATGGAAAGAGGTTGCCCAAAGAAGTTGTGCCATCTCCATCCTGGGAGATATACAAACCCAGTTGGATATGGTTTTTGGAACTTGGCTCTAGGTGACCCTGCTTGAGCCACACTGTGAAGCTGTGACAGTCATGATTTGTGATTTAATGGGGAGAGCTCCAGCAATGACACTGTCAGGTCTGAAAGTGGGTGACTCACACTCGAAAGGTCCTTTCCATCTAACAAAATACATTAGGTTTTCCACCTAATAAATTACACTGCCTTTCCTACAGACCTAGAGCCAATGAACAGTGACCTTTCAGCTAACCAGGCAACTTGTGTGTGAGGCTGCACTGAGTCAATTTTCTACTCTCAGAGAGGTTTTTCCACCTGGGAAGCCCCTTTGCCAGCAGGTGGCAACCATGCTAAAGCAAAATTCCTGGAGAAGTTTCACCTGGGAGAATGTGTTCCCCTTCTTTGTTCTTCCTAGCACCTTTAATATGGAGAAGGCAACACATCTCTCTCAGTTTTTTTAAAAGGGGAAAAAGGCAATTGCTGTCATGATATATCGAGGGTTGTCAGTTTGGGGTGCTGAGGGCACTGACCCAACTGAATTGCCCTGAGCAGCCTCACCTGGGATCTCCTCCCACACCCTCTCCCATTGCCCCAGGATCCCATTTAAACTGAGAACTGCAGCCTCCTCCTTTTCTGTTTTACCTGTCCTGTGCTTTCCTGGTGGAATTTGTGCAGGTAAGAGCTCAGCTTGTTACCTCTATATTTTTGGAAAGCTTGAGAGAAAAGTTTTAGGTGAGACTGCCTTCCTAAACCCAGCAATTTATATACTTTGCAGAGCTAAAGGGTGTGAGAAGGAGCTTTCCAAGCTTTCAATATGGTGTTTCTGATCTCCAGAGTCTTCTTCTCAAATCCTGGTTCTGTTCAGGTATTTTAACTCTTTATCTGCTAAAGAAGGAACTTTATCTGCAGTGTTTGCTAGAATTTTCCTTGTGCCTTACAAACACCTTAATTTTGTTACAAATCTACCATATTTTACTTTGCAGTAGGTAAAATGCAATGTGTATAACAAAGATATAGCACAAGTACTGTACATTTTCTCTTGTGAAAGAAGGCCCAGAGTCTTTTTCCCATGAGGTTTATTTCATGAATCACTCTTAAATAAATATATATTTGACACTTAACAGGAACAATTACTTAAAAATAATTTCTAACATAAATTCCCACAGTTGTCATAGTATTTGTATGGTGTGTTGTTTAACCCCATTTTTGAGACATAAATCTTGCTTTTGGTTTAAATTCAACCTGTGTTAACAGTCCTGGAAGGAGGGAATTTGGGGTGGGGTGGAAGATGGACAACCCCAAAAATCAAAAACAAAGCTATAACACACAAGGCACATACATGGATGTGAAAATGTTTGCGTTTTTTTGAATTTCAAATACCTATCCTCAGTCCATTTTATTGATATTTCATGGAAAGTGCTTGTTAGCTCTGCCCCATGAAACAATCCTAATAACATGGAAATAAAGAACTGAGCATTGCATTATTCTGAAAACTGCTCTGCAGCCTGTCGGTGCTGAACAGCAGATGGCAATAACGGACCACTGTGTGGTAGAAACGCACCTCTGAAAGGAAGTTTTCTGTCCTTAATAATTCAGGGTGTGTGATTAAAAATAAGAACACAGAAATGCAACTCTGAGGAGCTGGGAGGAGCAAAGAGGGGAAATAAGAGCTGCAAGGGAGCAGGACAAACTGTGGATGATGAGCATCACAAAAAGACAAACACACCATGTGTAAATGTAAGAATGATATTGTGCATTCATTGGTCACTCCTTCAGTCTGTGAAGCTGCCCCTGCAAAGCCCTGGGAGGGAAAGGATCTGTGATTTCCCCCCCCCCCCATCCTGCACTGCTCAAGAAGTTCTGCATTCCAGCAACTTCCGGAAACTTTTCCGAAAACTGTCGTCCAGGAATGCGTACAAGAAAGGATTCAAGCACGAGTTAGCATAGCTTAGGCTGGTGATGAAGTAGGATATACCAATGACCACAGAGGTCTGGGGCAAGTCAGTGGTCAAAGCCACGATGGTGGCCAAGTGGAAGGGGGTCCAACAGAAGAGGAACACAGCCAGGACTATGAAGACCATAATAGTGACTTTCTTCTTGGCTTTGTCCAGGGCTCTGGCATTAGAGTTCAAGTGCATGTTCCTCAGCTTGTAGAGCATCATGGTGTACAGGATGCAGATGGTGGACACCGGAATGGCAAAGCCAAGGATGAGGGTGTAGATCCTGCTGGCTTTGAACCAAAACCTTTCGGGCTTGGGGAAATTGAGACCACAACTCTTTATCTCCAGGTCATCGGTGTAGACGTTGGCGAAGACGATGAAAGGGAGAACGATGACGGTGACCAGGATCCAGATGCACAAGCTGACAATCCTGGCGGCTCGGTACGTGCGATGGGGCATCCTCTTGGACCTGACCGTAGCCAGTACCACCAGATACCTGTCTATGCTCATCACTGTTAGGAAATAAATGCTGGAGAAGATGTTGTAGTGGTCTATGGACAGGATGACCTTGCAGAGCACCTCTCCGAAGGGCCAGTAGCGGAGCAGGTGTTCCGCAATATTGATGGGCAAGACAAGCGTGAACAAGTCATCGGCTATAGCAAGGTTCAGGATGAACATGTTGGTCACAGTCTTCATCTTGGGGGCCTTGAGGATCACATAGATGACAGCAGTGTTGCCTGTGAGCCCCACAGCACAGATCACGGAGTAAATCACAGGGAGGACAACATAGAAATCGGCTGCCTGCTCTTGGAAGGAGAAGTTGAACCTCATGCTGTTGTCCAGGTAGCAGCTGTTGCCTGTGTTGCTGCAGGTACTGTTCAGATCATCCCAAAAAGAGCTGTTTCCCATGCCTGTTGGTCACAGACCACCGTCAGATGTTACTGAAAGCCTTGCTAGCTCAGAAGAAAGAAGAGGTGGGGGGTTTTCTGTTGTTTTTTTTTGGGGGTTTATTTTAGTGTTTTGGGTTTTTTGTCCCTTGGAGAAGCAGCCACTATCTCATGAGGACACAGGTTATTTTCAAAGGTGGGCTGCGAGGCAACATGAACCACCTAACTTATCTCTCCTGTCCCCCCATGTTGGAGAAGTTAGATTTTGAAATGATGAGGGGAGGAAAAATGTTTGAAAGGCACGTAAGGCTCCATGAAGCAAGGAAAGAAGAGAGTTAGAACTCTCTAAGTCAAGGTACTCTTCTTTCTGAGAGCATTCTGGTGAACTTTGCCTTTTCTCTTCTTGGAAAGTTGTGTGGCTCCAGTTCAGCTGTCTGCTGTGAGTGTTCTTCTGGGGCTGGCAGGAACAAGGAGGCAGAGAGGGAGCTTTGTGCCTGTCTGGCTCTTCACAGCCTTTGGAGGACTCGAGGGATGGCTGCTGTTCCACTGGCACAGCACTTGCTTTCTGTGCAAGAGCAGAAGCGTTGCAGTCATTAATTAGTGCCTGCCTTGGTGTCAGAGTTCAGGCTCTTCACTGACTGAGATTTCACAAACAATGAAGAAGTTTCTGACACTGCTACTCCCCCACTCCCAGGGTCCCCTAGCAAAAGAAGGAGGAGGAAAAATAGTTCAGGGAGTATTTCCAAAACTACAGGTTAAAGGGGCTTAACCTGCAATCAAAGTAGCGCTTTAAGCAAGGGTGGGCTATGATCTTATTCACTGTGAAGACCATCCCCAGTGCAAACAGCTGTCAGCACACCAAACTTGGCACAGATGGACAGACAAACTTGTAAATCTCAGAAGTTCAGGATCAATCAGGGAAGAGGGAGAAAAGTACCCTGAAAGCGAATCCACTTTCGAGTCACAGCAAGAATCGCCACATCTGTAGCAGTTGCCACATCCATCACTATCGCCTGACCCCTTCTTCCAAGAATTCCTCCGCTGGGAACGAGCAAGCAGCAGCAACCCCTGCCCCCCCACGAAGATCAAAGGTTTGGCAACTGCCCCCAAGCTCTGCAAAGAGAAGTGCTTCGCTTCTTTTGCATCTTATTGTTGCACAGCAATCAAGTGCAGGATGGGACCGCCAGCGCTGGGGAAGGAGGGCTGAAGTGTCTCTTACCTGGCGAGTGGCTCCGCTGCCTCCTCCAGTACCTGCTGCTTGTGCTGGTGAGCCTCTTCTCTCTGATCCGAGTCGGAGGAGGGTCTCTGAGATGCTGACGTTACCGGGCTTTGCATTCATATCAACATGATGCCTCTGTGTGTGCGTTGCATGTCTGAGCAATTAGCACTCGTCCAAACCGGGGAAGGGGGCAAAAAAATAGGTATTCTTTCTGCAGGGTTATTTAAATAGTAAATAAGGTAGATGCTGGTGAGCAGCTGGTGCTCCGGGCTGTTCCCTTCAGGACTGAGGGAGATTTAGAGGGACACGGACAGCACCCAGGGCTGGTTGAATGAGGGATGTGTGAAACGGTGGGAAGCGGGGGGTTAAACTGCTTCAATAGGGAACAGGGGCTGGTTTTAACAAAGGAAGATGCCCCAGAGGGAGTGGGAGGAGAGTAAGCAACGTTACGGCTCGCAAAATGAACAAATAAACAGACCTTGCCAGATCTGTGCTGGTTTCAGCTGCTTTGGGGGAGTTTGGCTGATTTTTTTCCCCAGCTGGGTCTCTGGTGCAGCTTTGGAAATGCAGTGAAATCCTTCAGATGTGCATCAGGAGGTGCAGGAGTCCCGTGAATCTTGACGGAAATGCACCCCAGGCTATAGAGCAAAACCAGCAACAGTGTAAGAGCACTTTACCTTCATGTCCCTAGAAAAAGAAGAAAAAGGAAATAAAGGGTCTCTTGATTCTCCTTTAATCCTTTAAATGTTGCCTGGCCTTCGTTTCAAGACGAGGCAAGGGAAAACGCAGCCGATCTGTCGGTGCCATGCCTGGCTGTGTGCATGTAACCAAAATGGTCAGCTTTTTAATCTGAGCTGTGTAGCCAAGAACTGTTTGACTTTGCTCCTCTCCTGTAGATATTTACACCCTTCTGGCAAGATTATTGTGCACCGGTAACTGGGGGGTGGGGGGGAGTGAAACACTTCATTGCACTTGGTGGCAATTTCTTAGAACCATGGATATAACTGACTTTTTCAGTAGATGGAGATTTTTTTATTCCCAGTGTACCACTCTTCCAGATATTTTCTTTATCTTGGCCAAAATCTTGTCCAGACATTAGGCTTATGGAAAATGAAACAGAAATTATATTGCCTAAAAGATGCACAGGAATGCTATGGATGTCATATGGATTTCTTCAGATGAAACACTCCTGGAGCTTCCTTCTTGCCTGTTTTGGTAAAGCTGGTGCAGTTTGTAAGTAGTTGTAAATGAAGCAAAGTATTGATAGGTCTGCAGGGAGAAGGCAGTTTCCAGGAATTGCTGTTGTCTTTTTCAGAGAAGAAAGTACAGGAAGGCAGAGAAATTTAGCAGAATGTGATGTCACATTTGCTGGTCTGTAACTATTCCCCAGGACAGAAGGGTTTGAAAGTATTTTGCATCCACAATCCTTCCGTTGAGGCTTTCTGGTTCTCAGCACTAAGCACATCTCCAGGATAGCTTAAAAGCCATCCTTTCACTCACCAAACTATATGATCTTGGAATTGGCATCCCACTGCCCTGTCCAGTGGTGGGGAGCCCAGGTGCTGTGCGTTTTAGGGACTGCTGTGATGGGCTGGGAGCTGGGGAAGGATGCAGGGACTGTGGTGCTGGTGACAATCCCTTGTGCTTTACCCTCTGCCTTACTCCTCATTATCTGTAGTGAACATGCTCTCCGTGCCTTGGTTAGGATGTGCTTGATTAAAATAACCTGCAAGAGATGTGATGGAGACTAATCTCATTGCCTGGTGTGGGTAGAGGGGCTTTTGCTTCATATGTCCCCCAAACAAATTCCTGGCACCTGCTTTCTGAGCTGTGCTCCTTGCAGGGTTCTTCAGTAAAACTTGCTTGCTTTGGGGAGGACGAGTGCCAGTAGATCTGAATTCATGAAGGAAATTGCTTTGCAGCAGGAGCCCTTCCACCAACAGAGAAAATCTGCCCCCTGTGTGGCTCTGGGTCTGACCAGAGCCAGTGGCTGTGCACAAAGGAGGCACATCACATGTATTAGTGTGATGTGGAGTGCTCGGAGGGAAGGCTGAGAGGATGTTTTATTCATTGTGTTGTCTCTGACTGGGCATCCCTTCCACTTGATTATAAATGTTATGGTGGCATGAAACCCTGAAAAATCCAGCACTGGTTTGAAGATGCTGTTACGAAGGACATGAGCAGTATTTTCCCTCTGAGCTGCTCTTGTGCCAGCAGCTCCATTGCCAGCTCGTGCAACAGGGATGAAGTTTCTATTCCTGCCAAATCCCTCCCATGGACATGGACTTTGCCTCTTGAAAGCCACTTTCACACTATGCAGCCCAAGTTAACTGTGCAAAGAAAAGGTGGTGTTTTAGGCAGGGGGAAATCCCTGCCAGTGCTCAATCAACGGTGCTTTATTGCCTTCATAAACCTGTCATGCTGCTCACTCCAGACAAAGGCAATCCACCATTTTGGAGTAATGGAGAACTTGTTTTGTTGGGCTCCTGCTGCTGTCAAAGAGTCAAGTTCATCTCAAGGACACAGATACACAATCAATACCCTGTTTACCAAAACAAAATGTTCTCGTCTGACTGTCTTGCAGTCGCTGGTTATTAGGGTGATTTATTTGTATGAGGTGCTCAGGCTTTTCAAAAGCACTGCAGGTTAATAATAGAATCAAGGAATAGTTTGGATTGAAAGGGACTTTTAAATTCCAACCACCCTGCAGTGTTCAGGGACACAGTCAGCTAGATCAGATGGCTCAGAAACCCATCCAACCTGACCTTGAATGTTCCCGGGGATGGGGCATTTACCACCTCTATTTGTAACTTCTGCCACTGCCTCATCACCCTCACTGCAAAAACTTTTGTCTTAATCTAACCCAAACTCACCCTCCTTCTGTTTAATGCCACCCACTGCCCTGCCACAACAGAACCTGCAAAAATATCCAGAACTGATTATGTTAAACAGTCTGCAGTGGCTTCTGTTGAGGAAAGCCAGTGTGCCTGGTCAGGTTACTTGCTGCAGGATAACATTCACTGTGCTCTAACCTCTCCCTCAGGACTGGCTCTCCTTGAGCTGCTCTGGGTGCAAGCTTGAAGGTGTGGAGAAGTTGGTCACTGCATCCCCAGGAAGCCCCTGTTCCTCCTCAGAGTGGTGCTCACTCAGCAAAGGGGCAGTTGGTGGGTGTTGGGGGGAACTGGAAAGGAGAAACCTGAGCTAATTCATCCCCCCTGTGCTGTGTGCTTCTCCCTTTGCCACAAGCTGGCTCCTGCCCTGCTGCTTCCTAACCCTTCCCAGCTGTATTGAGCCAGGCTGCCTTAGACAGCTGATGGTGCTCCCCTTGTGGGACAACCCTGGGATCCAGCAAGGGGTGTAGGTGCTGATTTTATTCCAGGATGAGTGTAGGGCAGATGTCTCCATCAGTGAGCTGGTAAACTGTGGTGCAGAAGGTGCCTTTGAATGGTAATAATTGCTATGGATCCAGGGGCTGGTGACACATCCAACCCATCACAAGCTGCGGTGGAGGCAAAGTGGTGCTGGAGGTGATTTAAGGAAAATCGTAGTAATGAGTCTTATAAATGGCTCGTTTTTGTCAGGGAAAGTACATACCAATAACTGCCCTGTCTGTCTCTGCAGGGGAGCAATCGAGACAAATGCCATGTTAACAATTTCCTCAGACCAGATGTGATAGGGAATAAAAACTGCAGCACCAGGAGGTGGTGGGTGGCTGAAGCTGATTGCTCCCTGCAAGCCAGGAAGGAGGCTGTGAGGGTCCAGCAAGGGGTCAGTTCTCATCCCCAGCAGCTTTTGGAGACCCTGTCTTTTCTACCAAACATGTGCCATGCCCGGGACCACTCAGAAGTATCACCCAGCCCATGCACTCAGAGGTGTGGTAATTAATAGAGCTCTGGCAGTGTACCCATGACCCTGTGAGCAAGGACACAGTACCAGTCTTGCTGCAATTAATATGTATCTGTGAGAATTTAAAGTGCAGGCAGAACACTGCTTTCAACACCCTCATTTCCTCCCCCACTCCCCCGCTGGTCTGGCTTCAAACAGCCTTGTTACAGAGAGAGAAATTAAAATCCGCTTCTTTTACAGAATGCTTTTACTCTCCAACATTTTTTTCCTGCTTTTTTCCAGGGCTGGAAGTGAGTCTGTGCTTTGGTTGGTTTGCTGTCTTGAGCCAGTCCAGTCTGTTCAAAGCAGAGCTCTTTGGGAGAGGAAGGTTTCTGGAAGGGGTCTGTCCCCTTTTTCAGTGATATTCGTCTCCTTTGCAGCATCTGTGGGGCTCCCCTTGTTGTGTCGGTGCTGTCACAAGCAGAGATGATGCTGCCTCATCCTCCTTAACTATCTGGAAGTAGGGGGAGTTAATCTGCTGGATCAATCTATGGATCAGTTTGTCTTCTGGGCTCGAAGCTTTTGTTGTTGCCTATCTCAGGCTTCTTCCATCAGCCCGTGTGAGTCACAGTTTATGTGTAATCTGACTATGGGACCTGTGCCTGTGAGGGAAAAACATTGTATGTGATGGGACCTTGTGCTGCAGTACTTCAGGGTATAGCTAATTGTTGCCTTTTGTAGCCCTCTTGGAATGCTGTTAACGCCAGAAGCTCTCAATGACCATTGGGTCTGACCAAAGGATCTGTTTTCCTGCTGGTTGCCTTTACCAGATGTGCCTTCAAGGGGATTCTTCAGCACAGCTGTTGGATTTCAGAGGTAAGAAGGAAGAAATGAAGAGGAACCCTAGTTTACAAGGACGGGAGTAAAATGAAAGGATGTTTATTGCCCCAACTGGGTGGATCAGGAATGGATGTGATTCAGCAGGTAGAGATCTGCTTTTCCTCAGATCCCTGTCCTTTCTCGTGCTGTGCCATTGACAGATGAGGGCTGTGTAGGGCAAATAGTGCTGCAATCCATCGGCATTCCATGCAGGAATATACATTATTTAGTTGCTGTTAATCTGGTTGTTACACAGCTTCTAAGAGCCCTTGGCGTCTGCCACTTCCAGGTGCTAGGAGTTGTCACGTCGACTTCTTTAAAGCCATCTAAGCTGTCACTTCTCAGAAGCCACCCTTTCTGTCATTGCTTGGCCTACTTTGAAAAGCTTTGAGTCTTTACAAACACCAGCATTGCAACAGGACCATAATGCATCCTTGGAAAAACAGCCCGGAGCCCTTCAGGGATGCTCACCAGGGAGCAGGTTCTGTGCAATATATTCCAATATCTCCAAGCAACAGCTTAATGTTTTGCCTCTCTGCTTAAGCAGCAGACCTCCTCTGGCCTAAAAGCCTAATCATTGGAGGGTTATGGAGTGCAAATTGCTGCTGAATGAATTTGCTGCTTTTTTCCCCCCTCTGATTTCCCCTCCCTCCTCTGTTATGACAGTGAAATGACTCATCTTCACCTTAATATCGTGTTTTAGAAAAATGTTGTAATATTTTCTATGGTGATCATTGTAGGAAAAAAACCCCAACAGAACACACGAAATCCATCTTCTGGCGCATTTTCAAGTTCAATTATACAGAGCCAGCACCTTTCTCCAACACTCATCAGGCAAACAAACATTGTGGAGTACAAGGGTTATGATACCAGCAGTTGTTACAAGGCAAAAAGAGAAGCAGGAGGCCTGGTTTGAGCTTAGTAAGACTCGACTCTCTGGCTTTTGGACTGCAATCACTTATTACAGCTCACTTTTGCCATTAATAACAGCCTGACCTACTTAAATAGGTCATTGCAATTCTTGTGGTCGAATATATGCTAATGAAAGTTCAGCTTTAGGAGCCTTGTTGGATGTGTCAGTGTGATGGAGAGAATGTTAAGTTGGATAAATGCGATGAACTGAGGAGAAAATGGTGTGCTATGGTTTTTTTTTTTTGTTTGTTTGGGTTTGTTTTTTTTCCTTGGTTGGTTGGTTGGTTGGTTGATTGGGTTTTTTTGTTTGGTTGGGTTTTTTTGTATTGAGAATTGTTTTCTTCTTGTAAATGTTCAGTAAACTGTTTCCCTGGCTGGGATGTCAGGTGGTGCAGGAGCACATGCTGTACAGAAACACTCCCCAGTTGCATCAATAACCTTTTTGTGTTGCTCAGTGAGTCCTGGAAAACTGCAGGGTAGTTGTGTGTCTCTGCAGGTTCCTTGGCAATCAATTCTCCATCTCCAAAACATCCTAATTTACAGGGAGGATGTGACAAACTCCTTACTCTGCAGTAAGAGCTTTTGGGTGTATTAGCATCTCCCCTGTTTTCCCACTGCAGCTCTGTAGCACTCTTGCTTAACTTACTCCTCATTGTGTGAGGTAGGCAAATGAGGCAAACATCCTTCTGCAGCCCTGGAATTTTCTGGGCTGGAGAATAAGACATCCATGAGAGAGGCAGAATATGATATATCTATATCTCATATACCCATGGCTGGTGTTCCCACCTCTGTTCTCAGTTTTCCCCTTCCTTGCTGCCCTGGGGCATCTCAGTAATGGGGGGGTTTGTAATATCAAACTGGACAAAGAGTTTATGGACTTATTTCCAGCATGAAAACAAGCTCTGTTTGGCTCCTTATGGAAGGGTAAATTGATTTCAGGCAGAGAGAGGTGAGAAAAAGGTGAGAGATCTTTCTCATGTGGCTGCAGAGAGGGAAAACACGATTGTGGTGTGTGAGATGCATTGTTAACGTAAGAGCAACCCAAACAGTGAGCGAACACCAACTGAGCTTCATCCTTGCAGGTAACAGAGCCTCTCCCATCCCTGTCTGCTGGACCTCTCCTGCTGCTTCCCCTGCCAAGAAGCGCCTGTGTTGGGGCTGGTTGTGCCTGTCATTCACCTTTCCATTGCACAGCCAGTTCTTAGAAAACAGTTGGCTTTTCTAACTCTCTTGAGCATTCGAGTGAGTCCAGGAGATGGTGGGGACAGGCTGATAAGTGGGTTTGGATTGTCTTGGCTGTTAGGTGTTGCTGTGTTTCCTGGTGCTCCAGTGTGTGATGGAGCTATTTGCTCGGTTCCTAAGCGATTCCAGGCACTCTGCTTTTGTGTAAGGCAAAATAGCTCAAGAGAAAAATGTGCTGGGAAATTACCTGTTCTGGGCAAATGCAATCACAGCAAATTTTCTTCTGGGTCCTGCTTGTGAGCAAAGATGGAGTCTGAACAGGGATCTGCCCTTGAGGGGGTCTCTTATGCTCACATGTCTGCCTGCTGTATTTAATGAGTAGGAAATCCATTGCTGAGGGACTTCTGCTGGGAGATCCATGCTTTATGAAATTCTTGCCAGGGGGCAGAGGCAGGCTAGAGAGCTGGAAATGATAATGCTGCCTTCCTCTCCTCTGCTGCTTTAATTGTTTGTAATGATTTAATAAGCAGCACTAAACAGGGAAGCTGATCCTTCCCTGCAGCAACACAGGCATGTGGCATTTTATTACCTCTTCTATGGCCTCTGTTTGGAATTTCTTTGCTGTATTTCCTTCACAGGCTTGATACAAAGCCTTGGGAGGTCATCAGGAAAACTGTGGGCTTCGTGGTGCCGAGGCTCTGAGTGCTGAATCAGCACCAAATCCATGCAACCACCTGGGAAGAAGATAATACAGAGAAATGGCATAATTTAAACAACAAAATGCTCGTGACTTTGATACCTTTATGTGTACAAATGCACACCAGGGAGAGGAAGAGCAAACTAGGTACCAGCTCCCAATATTTGCAGAAGAAAGAATGGAAAGAGCTTTCTGTTTAGGCTGGAAAACAGGAGAAACTTTGTGCCTGTCAGAAGGGTGTTGACGTGAAGCAGCTGCCAAGTGACAACAGACAGATGGAGAAGTGAAATCCCAAACTGAAGACTTTTAAGGTAGAGCTTTTTGGGTGCTGGGGGCTGTAGAAGCAGATCTTGCGAATCCCATGGGTGATGCAGGCAACTTCCTGGGTCAAATCGGTGCATTTGTTCTCGGAGGGATGGAGTCTGGAATTCTCACTGATTTTTGCTTGAACACTGTGGTATTTCTCTAATCTGTCCTCACCCAAAAAAATCTCCACCAGATCCCCTGCTTCTCTCACTTTGTTTTTCCCACAGCTCAGATCCTCAGGGTTTTCCCTTAAACTACAAGAATTGGAAATTTCATGTTTTTTGCTGCCTTCTTGGTATTGTGCAGCTCAGGGGGAAAGAAACTTATCCCTCCCTTCATTTTCCTGCAACCAAGCATTTTGTTCCTCTCTCTGAAGGACTAGGAGGAAACGCTTCTTTTACAGCTAGCAGAGCCAAATTTAACTCCTTTATCATTTGGAACAAAATAACCAAGTTATTTATGTTCAAAACTACTCCAAAATTTTTTTAAGAGATCTTCTGAGAAAATATTTCTCTTGGTGACTGATTGCAAGTGCATATGGGAACAAACTCTTTGCCATGAACCACTCAAAGAACTAATTTTTTCCCCAAAGAGTAGATGTAATTACATTCTTCTAGATGATGGAAAGAAGAAAGCAGTAGTGGACCAAAGGAGCTCCAAGCAAATCTTCATTTGCTGTCAGTGACTGAATTACATGCACGTGGTTACAATCAGCTCTGCCAGACAAAACGCTGCTTTTGGATTATTGGGGGTTTTGTCAGAAAGCTTTGTAGCATGAATAGTTCCTGGACTCGTCTCTGTTGGCTTCAGCTGTTCCTGCTGTCCATCATATCTTGCTTTTATAAGGCAGCTCTTGTCATTATGTTGTCCTTTAATTCAGACATCTGCGCCTTTTTCTGCTTCTAGCCCCAGTATTCAGTGATGGCCTCACAAGTGAAGGCAAGGAGCTGGCAGGTGATAATTTATGAAACCCTCTATAATGGGAAAAACTCAGCCTTCAATTTCTGTCTTCTTAAAAAAAATCTTTGGTTTTCTTTTTTTTCTCCTTCCTCTTGTGGTCTTCGTGGCTTGTCTGAATTTAGTGCTTGGAACTGCAGTTATATAGATCCCAATTATTTTGAGACAGAACGACCTTGTACATAAAATAAAAAAAAAAAATTAACCTACTGATATTTTGGAATAACTCTTAAAACCTTTAATGTTGGGGATTGCCCAGTTAAAACTTTTCTATAGAGTTTTCATTCCTGCTTCATGGCCTTATTGTTACTTATTTAAACAATATGCCCAGCAATCCTTCCCTGGCACAGAGGGATGGAGAATGAGGCATTGCCCATCATCCTGCTGAGGCTGTAAACCTTTGTCCTTGGATTTCTTCTCAGTAAGAGACTTGCAGAGCTTAAGAATAAATGGATGCTTTTCCCTTCTCAGTGGGCATTTATCACTCAGGTATGATAAATGGTATTATCACCCTGCAGCAGTGATGTGTGAGAGAAGCAAAGTAACTCATTTATTGCTCGTTATACTGGGGGAGCAATAGCTAAGCTGTTTATTGTTGTTTCTTCCCTTCTACAAATATCTTTTCTAGCCCAACAGATGTGGAGGGAGGGCAGAGGAAGGAGCAGACATGTTAAAGAAGGGGATCCAGGTGGGAATAATATTTATGGGAAGATTGTCTGCACCTCTTCTCTGCTACTGTGTCAGCTGTTGGAGTAGATGGAATGTAAATAAATGGCTTTTCACTGCTTTTGTTGCTTCCAACCATGGAAGTGTTCAAGGCCAGGTTGGGTAGAGTTTGGAGCAACCTGGTCTGGTGAAAGGTGTCCCTGCCCATGGCAGTGGGTTGGAACAAGATGATTTTTAAGGTCCCTTCCAACCCAAACCCTTCTTTGAGGCTTTTCAGTTTTCAGTCCCCTGTTGGGTGTATCTCCTGTTTGTTGGTGAGATAAGAGATGAAGGAAATACCAGCAAGTTCTGAGGGTCAAACAAACCTGCCTAGTTGTGAATTGACTTGCTGGAAGAGACCTTCCATGCACCCAAATCTTCTAGAAAAGAGCTAACTGGGTGGCAGAGGACGGAGACAAAGATTGGGGACGGAGGCAGGGCTGAATCTGAGAGCGACTGAAGGTTTGAATTGCTCCTTTTGTGAGGAGAAAAGGAAGGGTTTGCAGTTTGCTGAGGAACAATTTGCAGGAGATGAGGGAAGCTGGCAGGTCTGGGGCTGTTCCTGCTGTAGTCCCCCCTTGCTGCAGGAGCTGTGCCTTGGGGCATGGCCACCTTCCACCCCAAAGGCAGTGCTTGGGTGACACCATCAGCTCCACTTCATAATGAAGTTACAGCAGTTTGACAATCCAGACTTGGGGATCTGGAAGCAGTTAGTGCCTGGCCAGCCCCAGAACACAGAAGTTATCTGATTTGGCTGAAATCTCTTTCACTGGGGACTGAGTGAAATTGCCTTGTATTTGTTCAGCGCTAAAAATCCATCTGAAGCTGATTGCCAGGACCTGCTGCAGCTGCTGAGTGATGGGATAAGGCCCTGCAACAGCAGCAGGAAATGGGACACTGAGAGAGGAATATTAAGAAATGACTTCCCCAACCATTTACAGGCTTTGAAGTTCTGATGTTGGCTTAATGCTGTCAAAGGGGTTGATTTTAGAGGCACTAACTTGGGCAGTGAAATATACCTGAGGCAGCAAATGCAGCTCCTGTCCCTGCAAGCTCCTTCATCTCCCTTCATGCTCCTCAGCACTGAAATCCTGCTAGACTGAGTGAATCTGGGGCTCTGGGAAGGCTCAGTGGTGAGAGGTTTTGGAGAGATTTGAGGCAGGAATTGGAAGCAGCAGCAGAAGATGGTGTAACCTTCATCCTTGTGCTCTCCTGCATGCTGATACAGCCTGGAGGAGACAGGGATTCCATACAGCACCTTCTGTATTTCTGGTGGGAGGAAAACAAGTGCCAAATCCATTAATTTCTTGGAGTTTCAGGCATATTTTGGGTGGCTATGCTGCATCCCAGGGCCAGGCTCTGCTGGTCTTTGCTCTGGCTGGTGCTTCCAAGCTGCCCTCTGTGATTTTTATTTACAAACCATCTCTCTGACCAGCCTGCGCTTTGCTTTAAAAATTCAGCACCACGTTGGCAGCTGAATGGGTCCCAGAGCTGGGGAGAGGGATTTGAAATGCAACTTGCATCGCAGAGTTGTTACAGGGTGGAAAATGCCGCATTCCTCCTGTGCCTGGAGCTGCTAATCTTGTTCTGAGCACTGAAAACCTCTCCAGCTTCTCTCATTATACCTAAATTTGATTATTGCTTAGATTTCACACCTCTTTCATGTCGGCTTTTCCTCCCACCTTGGCTGGAAATGTCAACCCTGAGAAGGGAAATTTTGCTGAGCCTTGGAATTGTTCACATTGCCCATTCCTGTTCCTAATGCTGCTTTTAATTATCTTGAGAATTTGAGCATGGAAGGACTTAGGGAGACTTTACAGAAGGGAAAAATAAGGCACACAGGCCAAAGTGTAAATGGAGTTGGGTTGCCACAGTCAGCAGCTTGGTGGGGATTTGGGCTGTGTAAATTAATGCTTTTCCCTGTGAATGGGCAGCTCCTTCTGTGTGTCCCCTGAAATTCCTATGTAAGTGGCAGTGGGATGTGAATATGTTATCCCAGGTGGTGAACTGAGCGTGATGAACAACACGGTCTGTCCCTGCCCGGTGGCCGAAGGTGACCGGGAGCAGATGTTCCCAGCCCGGCATGAGGATGAAATGCTGTCAGCACAGAGAAGCATCTCCTGAGCCAGGGGTGTCCAAAGACTTGTCACCTCTCATCTTTAACGCATCCTTCCTTTTGGAAAGTAGTGTAAATGACTAAACATCAAGTGGGTTAAAAAACTTGGGCTGTTTTCAGCTCATCCTCTGTATTATTCCAGAGTGAGTTTGGCTCTTTTTCTGCAGAAGAAGAGTTACTTAACACTTTTGGCATAACTTTATTTAAAAAAAAGAAATCCCAGATTTTGCAGTCAGCTCTTTGTTCTGTTGGTATCACATAGTGAAGCCCTTGAAGGGCCATTTTGGAGAGTGACTGGTGCTTGCTGGGGCACTTTCAGGCTGCTGCAAATTCCCTGTCATTTCAGTCTCTCACTGCTGAGCAGCACAAGGTGTGGACGAGAGCGATCAAGGACAATTCACTGCAGTGCTTCTCTGCCTGAGCTCTTCTTCCTTTCGAGATGCTCTGGGTAGTTGCAAGGCGGTGTTTAAAGGAGATAAATTGATTTCCCACTCCTCAGGAACTGGGGTTATCACGTAATGCAGAGAAACATATACATCTTTGTCTCACTGAGAGTTAATTATTATTCACATATTTTCCAAGAGGTTTTGGTTTGCTTGTTCAAGGGTTTGCTAAAAAATAGGTAAAACCATACAAAAACATGCAAGATGCAGGTCCTGCTGAACTCCAGCAGAGCTTAAGATTGCTGCTGTTTCCCCCAGGAGAGTCCCAGCTCCTCCAGCTCTGTGCTGTAGGGTGGCTGCCTTACTTGTGGAAGGCTCGTGGTGCTCTGGCCGCCTCATCCCTTGGATGCTCCTGGCTGGTTGCCATCTGTGCACCAGGGCTGGTGCCAGAGCTGCAGCAACACAAGGTCCCCACGGGGCTGTGTGGGACCCAGTGGAATCATTTCTTCCCTGCTTTTGATGATGAGTTGTGACAGAAACCTCAGTGTCAACGAGGTGACACGGTAATGCTGCTGCTGTCGGCAGTGCCCACACACCGTGACTGGAGACAGCTCGGGAGGAGATGAAGGAAAACCTGGATGAAATTCCACATGCTACTGAATGCCATCAATAACTGCTTGGGAGCAAAGTCTGTGAAGGGACTTGGGAGGGCTGGGCAGAAGGGAGAGCTCTGAGAAGTGTGTGGTACATTGGTGACGTCCTAGTAGTTATCTTGGCACTGGGATGGAAAAGTATCAGTTCGCACAGCTTGAACGTCTGGATCTGGAAACTGTGTGTGGCAGGAGCTGTGCTGAGCTTGTCTGGCTCTGAAATATCTTCTCTGCACCTTAACCAGGAGCAATATTAAAGTCCCAACGGACTAATAAAAATCAGTTATAACCCAGGAGCAAACTCAGCCATACAATGTCCGTGGCAGGAGAGGAGACTGAAAGCTTTCATTAGGTTTGTTTTCTGGGAGAATGAACTCAGCATTTAAAAACCCTCTTTCAATGGCGTTTAAAATATTTTCTCTCTTGTTTCAGCTCTGACCCAGACTACCAATGTCAAGTGTTTTGTTTTCCTGTGTGATTGCTGGCAGTAGGTTCTCCCCCCCCTCCCTGTAGCTCTCCACATGTAGGTGCCAATTAAAGATGTGCTGGGGGGTTCAGATGTTTTCAGGGACTGCAGAGCAGAGATTACAAGCACTGACATTTGCTGTGCTAGAAAGTCAAAGGGAAAAATTTGTGCCAATTAACATCATCCCTTTAACTAGGAGGATCAAGTCATGTTTCACTTGGACCAGAGTCTCGTGACAGAGCAGGGGTCTCCAAAGGGAATCTCTGTCCATGTAGAAGCTGGTGATGCCTTTCCCCTCTGCTCCACATGGACAGCAGTGTGTTAGATCACTTGGTATCAGAGCTGGACGGGGTCAAATAACAACAGGAACTTAAAGGAGAGGTGGTAGCATTAGACCCAGGTTTGTCTCTAAATGTACAAAATTAATAACAGCAGAGGGGCAGATGGTGGGACGCTTGCTCTGCTCTGATGAATATTGTCTTCCTTTTTTTCTGCTTTTCTGTCATGCTGACGCAGGTTTTGCTGTTTGAAAGGGAGCTCAGTGCAGCACCTGTTGTCTTCTCCCTTTGTGAAATGTTGAGCACACAGAGCCCAGGCACACTGATGGTGTAAAGCAAAACCTGCAAATGGTCTAACGCAGCTAAACCCAATCAGAAGTAATTTCTGGTAAGTCAGGCCTAGTTTACATTCTTTTGAGTTTGGCAGTTTCAACTTAACCAGCCATTTATTGAAAAACAAACCCAAACAGAACCCCAACCCAAACCAAACAGAACTGTAAAACCCCAAACAAAACCCCCCAGCTAATAAATAGGCAAAAAACCAAACCAACAAAACCAAAGGGAATGAGGTGTTGGTATAAGTTATTAGTGGATATCACAGCAGGCAAATGTCTGCTTCCCACAGGATCACCGTGAAAAGCCACATATAACAGCTGCTCAAAAATATACACAACAGGAGAAATGTAAAAAGTGATACATGGTAACTCTGGGGGCAGCTGTGCAGCTTTGCATTAAGGTGAAGGATGGGCATTTGGTGGTGTGGATTCAGTGTACCCCATCCTCCAGGCTGCTGTTTGCTCCTGATGAAAGACCCTTGCATGACCTTGGCTCCTCTTAATGCAATATAAATCATTCCCCTAGCTCTCTGTTGAGCTCTGGTATTTCCAAAGCAGGATTCAGGTACAATCCTACTGCCTGCTGAGCATCCGTGGAAGATCCTGAGCATCTTCACCCTCAGAACCAGAAAATGGCTCACTGGGTCTTCACAGGAGGGTTTCCAGTACCTGTGCAAGACTTTTTTGACCTCCAACCTATGTGACTTCATGTGTGGTGATGCCTTTGGGTTCCTTCCTTACTCTTGTGTGCCGGTGAGTCATTAATCCTGTGTATGGAGGATATTATGTATTGAAAAATGCAACAATACCATGGTCCTCATCTAAGAAGGACATACAAGACCTGTGTAGGAATTTTGGCTCGTCAAGGAACAGAAAGCACATTTTCCTAATCAAATTCCCAGCTGATGCAGTTTCACTGGCAAAGCAGTGAATCCAATTCATCTTCCTGGGAGATCACAAGTTCAGCTGACCTCTGGTTTTGTGTACCTCATTTCACACATCCAATTTCAAGGGCCATTAAAATAGGCTCATGTTTAGTTTGCTACACAGAAGTGCTGTAATTATTCACGGGAGAACAATAAATGCCTGTCCTGTGGGACCTGTCACAGCAACCTCCTCTGAACAGACATCAGGTGTGGTCACTGGGGTTGGTACCTGGTGTAGAAGTCCGACCACAACCCCTGTGACTCTGTGAGCAAAGAGAGCCACTGCTTTTTTGGGGTTGTAACAGCCCAGAGCATGGCTGAGCAGTTTTTATATTATTTTTAGGGTTTTGAAAACACAGTTTCCAAAACAATCTTTCTCTCCTGCCTTTTGTCATAAATTGTGGAGCAGAGAAAATGGAAAATGGTTTGACTAAATTGGCATTTTTTTTTCAATCTTAAAATAGTGTCAGCCTGTTCCACGATACTTTAGAAATTGGATTAGTAACATGTATTTCATCCCATCAGAGATGTGGGATTTCAGGCTTCCAACAACAGAAACCCTGGATACGCAAGAGCAGAGTTTTCCACCTCTCACCCTGATATCTCGTTGTACTATTTTAAGCAGCCTCAGCCAGGTATATATAAATATACTGCTCCAAACAACAACAACAGAATGAAAACGTTCCACCAAATGGGGGGAAAATAAGAAAAGTAGGTGCCAGCCCTTTCTGAAGAGCTTGTGTTGATTCTGGAAAGTTGGATGCAAACAAGAAGGTTCACTATATTTCTTTCCTAGAAAAATGTAGGTATTTAATAGAAATCCATCCCTGAGGCTGCTAAGTTTGGTGTGATTTTAGATCTGGGAGAAACAAAAGAGGTTACCCAGAGAAGCTGTGGCAGCCCCATCCCTGAGAGTGTTCAAGGCCAGGTTGGGCAGCACTTGGAACAACCTGGTCCAGTAGAAGGTGTCCCAGCCCACCACAGGGGTGGGAATGGGATGATCTTTAAGGTCCCTTCCCACACAGCTCATTTTGTGAGTCTGTGAAAAGAAGCATTGGGTTTTCCTGAGTTGTTGCCTTTGCAGGGGGAGGTCACAAATACCCCACACAGTTTTGAAATGTAGACCTGAGCAGCACCCATCTGTGCTCTCCCCAGGGTGCTGAGGGATTTAATCTCTTGTATTTTATGGGGGATATGAGGGATTTTCATACAGCAGTGAAAGAGCAGCCCTGTGTGTTTGACAGGTGAAGGGGTCTGGTGTGTCCCCAGCTTAATTCAGTGGAGCTTTTCCTCTGCAATTGTGACCTGAGGCACTCCAGGGCTTTTGAACCAGAAGCTGGATGAGTTAATAATTGTAATAAGTGATAAATGAACCTGTTCCACTCTCCTTAGCATGGGTGTGATGAGCATTAAGTAACCCAGGGACCACTTGCCAAAGAGGGGAGCTTGTTTTTTGGCTGGGGAGAGGAAGAAAATATTGCTGGTAGTAACTAGAGCAACTCTTCTTTGCTGGGAGGAGGGAAAGAAGCAACTCAAGATGTGAATCCTGTATGGAATCATTTGCATTGTTGGCCTCAGTGTTTGTAAATGTGACAGATAACCCAAAAATATTTTTACTGTGATTTTGGAGAATTTGAGGCTCCTTCTCAAATTCTTTGCCTGCCGAATCTTCCCCCTTTGTAAGAGAGCTGGGAATCCTGAGCTCATGCGATGAAAGTCACTGAGTAGTATTTTTTTTTCCTTCTGTTTTTCAACATTTTCATCACAGCAGGAGTCAGAGTAAGGGATTATGTGTAACCTTCCTGTCTTTGTCTTTGTGACAGCAATGAGGACACGGGGAAGCTGGTCAGAGGAGCCTCACTGCTCTGTCCTTAATTTTGCTTGCACATTTGAGGGCGATTTAATAAATGAGGCAGAGCCAAGACCTTTTGCTCCTCCTGCACTCATCAAGCAATCATCGCCTGGTCACGCCTCAGCTTCAAATACCTCGTTTGCATGTGGCTGACCTTGACTCTCCTCCGTGGATGGGAAGATGAAGAGGTGGGAATGTAAGGTCTGGGGCCTGGATTTTATGGGTGAATCGTGAAGCAGTGGCTGGTGAAGGCTCCTGCACGGGAGGTGCTGTGGAAGCATCGTGTGCTGTGCTGTGGAAGATGATAGTAAATGGATTAAGCAGGAGATAAAAAGCGGGGAGGGCACCTGATTAGCTATTGTTGAAGAAAATGTGGAAGGAAAAACACACATAGAAAAATATGGTCATTAAATGCACTGCAGGTTCAGGGCCCTTTTAATAATTGGCCATGTAGTGAATATTTGAAATTATATAAAAAGCTCTTAAATGAGTGAGGGCTTTTAGGGAATGGTTGGGGGTGGGGGGGAAGCAGTACTGATTCTGGCAGAACTTTTATTCTAATTTAAGCAAGATCCTTTTCCTGAGATAACAGCTGCATTGAATTAATGGAAATATCTTCTCCAATAGCTCTGACAGCAACTGAATAAAGTTCTCATTCAGGTTAACTTTAATCCAACATTTGTCTGTAGAGTAGTAATTTTAGTGGGAGCCATCCAGCTGTTGTAAGAGTAAGGATGGTGCTTAGGGCTAGGATAACTAGCTCTTGTACAAGTAGGAAGAGTAAATCAGGAGTGGACAGGCCATGAGTTAGTGGAGCAATTATAATTTATGCTGATTTAGGAGGAATATTTACCCAAATTAAGCTAAGGATCTACCTTCATCTCAAGCTAAGCTTTAATACAGACCTCTGTTAGGGAGGGCTTAGTAGTCCTGGGCTCCAGATAGACCTTTAGATCCAGGTTTGCCTGTGGTTTAAGAAAGCTCAGGGCTTGAGTAGGAATTTATGGCTTTAGTCTTGACTCTCTGGCTGTAAATACTCCTGTAAAATAAATGCCAAGGTTATAACTTCCACAGATTTCTAAGAGCTCCAGTGCAGAAAGCTCTACCTGGATTCTGGGGACAATTTCTCAGAGAAGAACATTTCAAGTGCTATTGAAGTGCACTAAAACTCCTTTTTATAGGAGAGTTAATTTCACACACCCGTCTATCAACCTGACACGTTCTTTGAGAAGGGAAAAACTTTACAAGGCGTTTTAAAAGTAATTTCGTTGACAGGTGAGAACACTAAGAAACCAAAATGGCTTTTCACCACGCAGTAGCCACTAGGCAATCATGATTTGTTTGTAGGCAGCCTAATGAAACCAGCAGTTAACCACCTAATGAGAATTTAACCCACTGCTCCACAGAGACATCACTTTTCTGTACCTGATTATCCTGCACCCAGTGCTTTCCAGAGAAGTTTAGTGATCAAGTGAAAACTGCCTTACTGTGTACAAGTGATGTGCTTTTCTGAGGTGGTGTTTCACATGTGACGCTGCCACGCTGGGGTCACATCCCAAAAATCCGGTGTTTCTGCAGGAGCAGGGAGATGTCTGATAGCACAGCATGGGAGAATCTGAGTGGAGGGATTTTATTTTAGTGTTTCCTTTAGTGCCAGACAGCATTGGTTATTGATAAACCTTCAGATCAAAGAGAAGATGTTGCTGTTTTGCCTCTAATCATAGGTTGTTTTCAATATAGGTTTCTCTCTTAATATATTGTTTTTCTGTTTCTTTTGAATGTCATTCCAGGTGACCTTTAAATGTCCCTTCCAACCCAAAGTATTCTATAATTATTTTGATATATAATGAGTAGCAACATCTATTTTACTCTCATTATGCACAATATTACATGATGTCTAGCCTTTTTATGTTCTTTCTTCTCCAGGTCCTAATCCCTCCTCTCACTCTTTTATTCTCTTAATTATTTCTGTTGCTTATCAGTGGACTTTTCAGTTCTGCCACCCACGTTTGGAGGGAGATGTCTGTGACTCACTGCACCATGACATCAGGTCAGGCTGAAGAAGAGCATTAGGATGTATTCAGCTGTATTTTCTCTTCTTCCCTCTGTGTGCACGTTTTGTTACAAGCACTCTTGCTTTCTGAGCTCTCTCACACGGTTTCATCCATGTCTGGATAATCAGAGGAATATCAGGATTTAATCCCTTCCCTTCTCTGAGGTCTGTCTTTTGAAGAGCCCCAGTCATGGTCCCCTGCTCATCTCATCTCATCCTGCCCTTGATGGAAATATTAGACCTTCATGGATGATTTTTCAACTTTGTGCATTCTGGCACTACTTCCCAAGAAAGGTTTTTGAGCCTTTGAAGGGTTTTCTGGTGGTAATGACAATCCTAATGCTTGATGGGGGGTTGCTGTTGCCTGAGTTGTGAAACCTCCTGAAAAACATTGCTTTTTTTTCTTTCAGATGACTGTTTTCATCAACAGATTATGAGCTTTTGGGATGTCTTTTCAAAGGGAATTTCAATGAATCTCTCTTTGGGGTTTCAAAGATGAACAGTGGTTGGTTTTTTTTTTCCCACCAGCACCTGCTTACAATCCAATTAACTAACTGCCTTTAATTAACCATAATATATTTCAGGAGAACAAAATAACAACAGAACAAAATCAAGCAATGACAAATCTGTGACTAAACTTGGACTCACCCTTTCCCAGGTGCAGGATTCTGGATAGCCCTGTAACTCCTTGCTGTCCGCTTTGAGCTCTGCCATGAAGTGCCTTGAAATGCTTGGGTGGGGGGCAAAAATAGAATCAAATCACTCATCTCCAGGTTCACATGTAAAGCCAAAGAGGCCAGTGGGTATTTCTGCCTCTGTTTGTGAGCCTGGGCTTTGCACACAGGAGCTTTATTATCTGAAGGTTTATGGGTGGAAGCCTTTGAAGACAGGAGAGCACGGCAGGACTGTTGGAATGAGAGAGGCTTGGGGTTTGGTGTGATATCTGGTGTCTGGCTTTAGGTAGCTGATCCATGCCTTAGCTGCTGGGCCTAAAAATTCTTTAAACTCCACAGCTGAGACAACATTGAGTTTCTGGCCTTTTCTTGAGTTACCTGAACACACCATTGCACTTCTAAACTGTGCACACCAATACTAAGCCAAGGCTTTGTCCCACTCATTACAAACATGAGTGGATGGTTGTGTATACTGGTCATCTCAGTCACTGGAAGAAAGAATTGGAAGCCCCATAGGTATCTGGTTATGTGCTTTCATTAAAAATGTGGATAGATGAGGTGTGTGGGACTCACTTCTACAGAAGGGCAGGAGAAAAAACTGATGTTCCCCCAGAAGGGCCTCCTTACCCAGCAGTCTGACGCAGATCTGCTTCTGAAGAGCTTTATAATTTGTCCTTATTATGTTCTATGTGTGTTTTAATGAAAGACTCTTCCTCTACTGTAATCGAGCTCTTAATCTTCTCTGAAAAGCAGAACACAATCCCTTCAGAAATGGTGTTTGAGTAACAGGCTGTTTGTGTTTCCTGCGCCGTGGTGTTGCTCACGGAGCCACTCGCTCTTTATTTAAGAGCAGACAATAAACAGATTTCTTTGAGACAAAAATACATCAGTGATGCCATCAGGAGTAGGTTTGAGCAGCAGACTATCTCAGTGCCCAACTGAGCAAGCAGGACCTTCCCTGGTTCTGCAAATAGTGAGCACCCAGGGCTTCATGCAGGTGATGCTCAGCAAATGGCACACAGAGATGGAAGCTGTCAGGGAAACTGTTTGCTCTGGACAGGTACAGGTTGGCAGGAGATAAAAGCAGAAACTCAAAATGACAGGATGCTGAAAAAATGGTAAGAGAAAAATTACTTCAGTGAAAATCTCTCCATCTTAAACCTTCAACCCCACCCCCCCACTTTTACAAAAATCCACAAAAATGTCCTGCTTTTGATCAGTTTTGATCTTCCTAAATAACATTTCACAAACAGAATTATGAAGTAAGAGAATCTAAAGAAAGCTTAGCACAGGGTTTTGCATTGTGACCTTAGCAGATTCTTAATTTTTTTTTTTTTTTACTTTGCTGTAGGTTGGAGAGAGGCCACAAGCCTCCACTGCAGGATGGTGAGACTCTGTTGATCTAAACACTATCCAAACCTGCTGCTGGACTGACCTGGAACCAGAATCCAGAGGGGACTATATGAAGCACTTGACACTAGAAAATACTTGAAGCTTGATGGTGATTCACAGCTCCCAGTTCAAAAACACATAATGCCAGTAGTGACCAGCTCTCTGCCTGCTCTGTGCAGAACTGATGGTTGTGAGCAGCAGAACTGTGGAATGAATGGGCTGGTGGCTTTTTTTTGGCACTCAGAATCTTCCATCTCTACTGCTTTGCCCACCCTAGAGAGTGCATTTTACTGGAGCAATACCTGGGGAGCGGGAAGGATGCACAAGCCTTCCCTGCCACTGCCTGTCAGTGGATGTTGGGCTTGTTGCAAACATGCAAGTTACATCTTGTGTAAGTCCATGCTGTCAATCCACAGGATTTCAGGCTGAGCTCAGAGCAGCTCTGTCATTTACCAGATGAGTGAGGACCAGACTCTGCATCACACTTCCACAGCTGGAGACAAGTGGGTCGAATCACGTCTGTCGACAAGATGAGGAATGTGTCATGTCTTGTCTTGCCATGTACAGCAGATATCCTGATTTAAAACAGCTCTGTCTTCTCAGATTCCACTTCTTACTGTGCCTCCTTGCATGTGAGAGGACCCATCCATCTTGATCCTGTCACTTCATCTCTCCCACCGCTCCTTCCCTTTGTACTAATCCACCTATCCCTGCGAAGATCCCCATTACTGGAGTAATTGGCCCTATTAGATCAGCCTTTGATGTGATGAGCAGTGGATTTTTGTAGTCAACATGTCAATTTAAAGTGTTACAAATGAGAGATCAATTCCTTCTTTCCCGGGGAAGAAATTAAGGAGAAACCTTTTCATGTTACAAACTGAATGTACAAAGCTGAAGATGTTGAAGGTGGACGAGGTGGTCTCCTGAGTGGAGTAAATTTTTCAATTTAGCAGATTAGAGAGAATATCCTTTCACCTTTGAAGTAGTCAGGTACCAAAATGATGCCACTTTGAGTAGGTAGAGCTGGGGTGGGAATCGCTCACGTGGATGTTGACAGATCTATTCACACAAGAGCCCATTTGCTAATGCCTCCCAAAGCAGGGCCTGGAGAGAAGGCTGGTCAAGGACAATTTCTCTGCCTGATTTTACAGTGTGTTGCTACAAGGCTGTTTGACAGTGTTTTCCATTCCATTTGCATCCTTGGGCATGGTGTCCTTGATGAAACCATCCTGCCACACGCTCAGTGCCTGCATGGTGACACCAGAGTGCCTTTGCTTGATGCACCCGTTTCTGCAAGGGCTGTGTCCCCTTTCACTCAAAGAGGGGAATGTAGTGAATTATTCAGCATCATCAAAGGCCCTGTGAGAAACAATTATAGTGGCAATGTAAGGTAAAATCTGAGGATTTCATGCTATTTGGCAGAGGATCAGATGCTGCTACAGAAGCTCTGACCCAGAGTTCAGCACCTCAAGACATTGTGGAGAAGGATGAGATGCCCCCTGTGGCACCTTGTCCAAAATCAACCCAAACCTCATTCCTTCCCAAGAACTGCTCTTTGTGCTTTCTGCCAGAAACAGGGCAAAAATTAGGAGGGGAAACCAACAGGGCAATGCTGAGGGCAAGAGCTCTGTTCCACAAGGGTGTTGTGGAGAGGTCTGGAGGCAGCAGCACCCTGCATGTGCTCATAGGTGCTCACGCACTGTGTGCCACCCGGTGAGACCCTTCTGCAACTGCTAACGTGCTCCTGATTGTATTTAATTAATTAGCAGCATGATGAGAATCTGAAATCGGAGTTGTGCTGGTGGAGTAACAGGAAACAACATGTTCTCTTGGCTCTGGGGCTCCTCTGACAGAACCTGCGGCTGCGCTCGCCAAGGTAACGGGGGCAGTGACTCAGAGGATGAGCAGGAGCATCTGGCATCGCAGGGCTGGCTCCATGGAGGCTGAGCTCTCGGATTTGGTGCTCCCAAGCACGGATCTGGTGTCCTTGCAGCACCTTTCCATCCAGGAATGAGGTGGAAAAGGGTGGTGAGTCCCCAGGGATGTGGATCCAAGAGGTGATTGATGAGATGAATTTTCCGCATCAGCCCTTTTCCCGCTGCGTTATTTCCTCCTCTTGTAAGAGGATGTGCTGGGATGTTTTTTTCTTTGCTGCTTTTTCACTGTTGCACTCTGGAAATCTGAACCTCAAATATGTATTTTTGGGTTTTATATATATATATATATATATATATATATATTTAAATTACATTGACCTGTACATCAGGAGCATCTCTTTCAGTGGGGTTTGTTACTATGTGGAACATTGAGGTTTTTCCTGGTTTTTGGCCCTGATTTTATGACTAGGCAGGCATGTGCTTTATTTAAAAAATGTGGTCAGTCTTGTCACTTTCTCAGGAGCTGCTCATATACCTAAGGTTAAGCAAGTTTCTATTTCCCAGGTGCCTACAGCTGTAATTGCAATTTAAAATAATTTCTTCCTTTTCAGTCTCATGAGAATGATCTATTCCTTAATTTCTGGTACCTCCTTAGTTTGGTTAATTCCTGCTAGTCCCCTTCATGTCCCCTTGAATACTAAGAAGAGGTTAATGTTAAATACTTGAAGGCATTAGAAAAAGGTTTGGGGATATTTAAAAGCAAATGTGTTTTACAGCACTACCCTCCTTCAAAGTTCCTGCCATTTTTGGGGTGATTTTTTGCCCCTCCTTTGGTTGTTGCTGTTGTTGTTTTTGCTAACTGTGCTTCTGCTATCTCACTGCCAAGATTACAAAGGAGCCCCAAGAAATCAGCCTGCCAAGCAGATAAAGAAACAGATGTTGTAGAGTGCAAAGGTCAAATAAATACAGACAGCCTGGAAAAAAGGCTTTGCAAAACAGTGGGAAGCTGATTAGGTGGAAAGGAAGGGGTTTGGGGATGGAATTACAAAAGGGAAACCTGTTTCTGAAGAGAAATAAAATACCTTAGTCTCTAAAAAACATCTTAATCAATTCAGGGCAATAATAGAGAAGGAATAATAACTTATATTTGGTAAATGTGAAGCCCTGCTCGCCAGTGGACTCTGCAGGAGCCCATGCAGCCTCTGCAGCCCTGCAAAGCTCTGCCTGGTGCATTTAGACTCTCATTTTCTCATTGTTTTCTGGCCTCTGTCACACGGGGAATAACAGGAAAAAGCTCCAATCTAGGAACAAACTGTGGTAGGTAGGACTTGAATGTGCCAGCCTGGCTGGCTGCTGCCCCTGATTGTGGCTTTACTCTCCATTTCTGAGTAATTTAGGTAATTTCTAGCTTATTAGAAAAGAAACATTCTTTAATTAAAATGCAGTTAATTCCAGCCTCATTAGCCTGGGTTGTATTTTGCTGTTCCCTGTATCTCAGGCAGAGATGGGACTTGTACTTGTTTCATTACAAATGCAGAATGCCACCGGGTGGTCGCTCTCGGGTACAGACAGTGACTTACGTTGCAGGTTTGTCACCACTGACTGCAGAACTGTCACCCAGATCCATCCTAATGACTCCATCAACCAACCTGCCATCCCAGAAGGGACTGGTGACTAAGGGGCAGCACTAAGTGCCCGAGTCTCTCTGTCCACCACGTGCCCTGGCGACGCTGATCCCTCACGGCGATGCCCAGACCCTTCTCCCCACAGTGTGGGAGGAATGCAGAGCTGGTCTCAGGTATGCTCCCACTGAACCTGAGGGTTCCCCTGTCATTTCATCATGTTGATACAAATTAATGAGCCATGCAGCTCCATTATTAAATTATGGCTGTGTTCTGAAGTGATGAAGTGCATTAGAAGGACGTGGAGCTGCTGGAGGGAGCCCAGAGGAGACCAAGAAGATGCTCTGAGGGCTGGAACACCTCTACTACATGAACAAACTGAGAGAGCTGGGGCTGTTCAGCCTGAAGATGGGAAGAACCTGAGGAGACCTTAGAGCCCTTCCAGTACCTAAAAGGCCTCCAGGAGAACTGCAGAGAGACTTTGGACAAGGAACTGGAGTGACAGGATGAGGGCAAAATGGCTTCAGTCTGACAGATGACAGGGTTATTTTGGGTATTGGGAAGAAATTCTTCCCTGTGAGGGTGGTGAGGCCCTGGCAAAGAGGTTGCCCAGAGAAGCTGTGGCTGCCCCATCCCTGGAAGTGTTCGAGGCCAGGTTGGATGGGGTTTGGAGCAGCCTGGTCTAGTGGAAGATGTCCCTGCAGGGGAGTGGAATGAAGTGGTCTTGAACGTCCTTCCTAATCCAAACCATTCTAGAATTTTACAGGCTGCTGAACTCAGCCAAAGGGAGAGCAACATTGCAGAGGTTAAATGAAAAGGGAGACTAACACCACCTGTGTTTGCTAGTTAAATCCCTTCAGACATCAATTAAGATTGTTCTGATAAAGACCAGGCAGCACTCAGACAGATGCTGAGCAGGGGTTCATCTGGTGTATCTCTGGGTAAGATCACAAAGGAGCTATTGTTGCTCATTAGTCAGGGCTGAAATCTAAATCTCAGCAAGTGCAGCTTGGAGGGTGACATGTGCTGGCACTGGGACTGCAGGGAGGGACTTGTTTTCAAAGAATCAGGAAATGCAGAAGAGAGGTTCCTGAAAACAGGAACTCTCCGTACAGCCGGAACTGAGGCATCTGGCCAGGGATTTCATATTCACATGCTGGGAGGGAAATCTAATCAGGACTTGCTAATTTTCATGAAGTCAAACACCTGGGATTCACTTCAGACTCACATTTTCTTGGAATAATTCAACACAAACACTGTATATTTATACACGGGCACTTGACTTTTCTGTTGTCTGATGAGACTACAATTTGTCTTGCTCTTGTGGTGCCTGCAGTCCTTCCTCTCCTGCGGTTTTCAGTTGAATTACCCACCCCTAACTCAGGACTGTTCATCTGTTATGCTTTGGATACTGTTGGTTCTTCAAAGGAAAGCAAACAATGCTTGTTTAAGCCAGCCCAATTCTCAAGCAGATTTTATTTGAACCAGGTCCTGCATCAATTCAGAATCCAATCTCTTCTCCATTGTTGTTTGTCTCTATTATTTTTCTGCTTGTCACTGCTTTTCCACTACTTCTTCCTTTGCAGTCTTCATTCTTCAGCCACATTATTCAATACTACATAGAAGTCACATGCTGCTGCTTTTAAATTCATATCTTCTGTGTTACGTAATCTCAGCTAATTCTCTATTTAACATTTAGTTTTACCTGGGCTGACAGGTGTATTTTTAGGCTGTAAATACCTCAAATAAGACATACAGAAATTTTCTTACCCTGTGAAGCTGATCACGGTCCTTTTCTAACATGTCACTGAACATCTGAATTCTCCCTTTTTTTCCAACAGCTCCCAGTGCTGGTTGTGGCCAAGACAAAGCAGGCAGTGCTGTTTGGATTTGCTCCCTAGCTGTATTTCCATCTCATTCAGTGGCTGGGGTAGGATGGTGAGTTGGGCAGGTAGTTTATGCAGACAGGTCTGGAGAAATACAGAGGGAAGGCAGAGCTGTGCATGGCCAGTTTGGTGCCTGGGTGAGTGTGAGCACCAGGCCTGACCTGCTGAGCTCACTGGCACTACTGGTGCTCGTGCCAGCTGGGACACTGAGTCGAGGAGCTTTGCTCAGATCCACAGAATCATTCATTTAGCTTGGAACAGCCCTCTAGGGTCATGGAGCCCAACCATTCCCCCAGCACTGCCAAGCCCACCATGGACCCATGTCCCCACATGCCATATCTACACATCTTCTAAATCCCTCCAGAATTGTGACTCCCCCACTGCTCTGGGCAGCCTGTGCCAGGGACAGACAACCCTTTTGATGAAGAAATTTTCCTAATATCCAGTCTAAGCCTCCCCTGGTGCAACTTGAGGCCATTTTTTTTGCTTGTTTCCTGGGAGAAGGCACTGTTTGACTGTTTACACACATACATGCAGGCACAGATGGGCACATGGCTTGGGATGTCCCTGTGATTCCTGGTGCAGAAACTCCTGTGGAAGGTCCTTTTTGTTGCACACTAGGTAAAAAGTGAAGCAGCTGAGATGTGTCTTAACTGGGGAGAGATCTGAAGGCGGGGGGAAGAAAGATGCTTTGAAAGGGAGTAAAACTTGCTGCCAGGTTTTCCTCAGAGAGCAAGTCCAATTTCTTTCTCTCTTTTTTTTTTTCTTTGTGTTATTCCTCCGTGGGCAGGAGACTGCCGGCATTCCAATTCTCTTCTTCAAGTCCCTGTTTCAAAAAGGGCCCAAAATATGTTCTGTTCTAAGAGGCAGTAAACAGCAAGTGCACAATGCAGCTTCTCTAAGCTTCTCTTCTCCTGTCTCAGGGAGAAAGGAATTCACCAAGCCCTAGAGCCTGACTCACTCGCTGTGTGAGCATGAATTAACCAGGAATGTTCGAGAATTATTCCTGAATAATTCATGAACCTGAATTAATCATGCATTTTCATGAATTATTCATGAATAACTCATGGAAATGCAAGGTTTATTCATGCTCCAAAAAACCCAAGGCTTTTTCTCTTCTCTTCTCTTCTCTTCTGCTCTCTCTCCCTGTAAGAAACAGACCTGAAAAAAGCTAAGGGGAAAAAAAAAAATGTATATGGAAAAATAACAGGAACAATAATGCTGAAACAAAACAACCAGGAAAAAAAAAGCAAGCAAAAGCTCTCTTTTTCTTTGCAGTGGGGACAGCAGGTGGGAGCTTTCCAAGCCAGACAAAGGAGACCTGACATGGAACTGTGGTGAAGGGACAAGCCCAAGGCAAAGAAGTGTCCGGTCACCACCTCTCCCGGAACAGGCAGCTGAGACCTGGAGAGACAGGAGACATCTTGCAAGACTCAACACCTGGAGCAGTGCTAACCAGGCAAGGAGCAGCTCTGTTGCTATCAGGATTTTGATCTCTTTCTTTCTCTGTGTGTTTGTTGTAGTTTTGTTGCATTCGTTAGGGTAAATGAACAACTGGGGGAAGGAGGGAGCAGCAGCAGCTATGAAGCTCTCAGCGTGTTTTCTTTAAATGTTAAAGCAAAACCCCTCTAGAGGGCTTTTTGGGGCTGGGGTTTTTGCTGTTTGGAATGTGGAGCTGTGTTTCTGGGAGGGAGAAGGCTGAGTTATGCATTTATCCCCAGTTTCTGGTCTGTAGCCTTCCCTGTGTTTGGGAGAGGGTTGGGGACAGGCTCCTGCTGCAGGGAAGGGGATGTGGGGAGACAGGCAGTTCCCACACAGATAATTTATATATGGTGCTTCCTGACAAAAATAAGTGTCACTGTGCCTCTGCCAGAAGGGGGTTGAAGAGAACCAGGTGTGAGACTGTGGCAGCAGGGCTGGCTGGCAGGTCTGGGGGAAAGTTATGGTTGCTGCAAGGAGGTTTGCTGTAGCTGATGATGGTGGAGGGGGGGGAAGGAGAAAGTTCTCCAGGGTGAACTTGAACCTTTCAAGTGAGGGGAAAGCTCACCTTTCAGTTCAGGCTTGACTTTAATGTGGGTGTGGAGGCAAAACAAGAAACTGCAATAAATTGGCTCCTAGCTGCCCCTCCTGCCAGCTTGTCCCTGTTCCACCTCTCCTCTCCCTGCCCCAGCTCCCTCCCATCAGCTTTGGACACTGTGGCCATCCTCCATGCTGTGCCCAGCACACAGGCTCAGCCCCTGTCCCCAGAACCCTGCTGCCAAATCCTGCTGCCGAGCAGAGCAGGCAGGACTGGGGTGATACTCTGCCAGGGCCCTTAGGAACTCTGGGAGGTGGTCTCTACTTGATTTTGTCCCCATCCATGGCTGAAAGCTGCAAAGAAACCCCTCCTGAGCTCAGCAGCCTTTGTCTCCTTAGCTGCTCCTCTGGCACAGGAGGTTTTGGAAGTCACCATCAGCCTGGCTGTTGTTCTGTTGCTGAGCACTCTTTTCTCCAGTGCTTTAGGTCTGCAGGTCCAGTGGGGGAAAGAGGGTATCTCATTGGGCAGAGAAGTGGCCAGGACCCAGGATCCAGCTCCTTACAGCTTTTCTACTTGACTGCCTTAGATATATCTGTCACTGGTCTGTGCCTTAGTTTCCCCACACGTGAAATGAAGGGAACTTGCTGCTCCCCTTATCAAAGCACTTTGATGTTTACTGGGGAAAATATCTGCACAGGCAAAGCAATGATAATTTCCTGGAATACTCCCAAGCCTTTTGAGTCTCTTCTCCATACTGCCATGGTATCACACAGATACAGCTCTGCACTGTAGCAAATTGCTGTAGAACCTCTGATGCCATTTGAGCTGTGATGGTTCACATGGGCAGAGGAACTGTCCTGTGTCTGCTCAGTGGCTTATCCAGCATCTGCCCAAGGTGTCCTGCGTGAGAGCTGGTCTTGCCTGACCCCGGGTGAGACGTGTCGTGGCTGTCCCTGCAGTTCCACTTCAAATTGAACTTGGATGCACTGAAGGCACGTGCTCAGTCAGAGCTGGGGCAGCCTCCCAGCCGAGGGGTTTAGGATGAGGCAAGCATAGAAGGGCAGGAATGGGAAAGGAGAAATAACTGGTAGAGAAGGTGCAGGGAGAAGTATTTTCTACCTGCAGGCTGCACTGCCGCAGGCAGAGCGTTGTTTGCCGACACTCCTGACTGTAGGAGAGCCTGGAGCTGTGCCATAACATCCTCCTGCTCCAGGTGGGCAGCCCTGATGTCAGCCAAGCTCTACGTCCTCATCAGCTGGCCCGACGGCAGCCGGGTGATCAACATGGAGAACATCAAGGAGCCCCGCAAGCCCTTCCACCTCTACACGGTGGGTGAGCAGGTGCTGGCCCGCTGCCCCGGCTTCAGCGGGCTCTACTGGGGCATGGTGGAAGGCATAAGTGGTGAGTGACACCCCTCTGCCCCGGGCTTTGCAACCTGTCGAGTTGGGAGTGCTGAAAAAATCCTCTCTCCCTGCAGAGCACAAGGATGTTTTAGAGAAGAAGCTGCTGGAAGACAGACAGCTCCTGGAGAAGTTAAGTGAGTAAGGTCTTTTGGGGATTGCACCCTCCTATTTCCATGGGGCTTTTGGGGTGGGAGGATGCTGAGCATGTTGTTGTCCCATCATAAATTTCACGTCACTGCAATCAGGGTAAAAAGCACTGGGAGGGAGGTGGGAGATACACAGCACTGGTGGCCCATTGCACTTCTTGAGTATCTGCCTTCCTTTCAGAAGCAGAACCAGCTGTCCACAGCATGATGCCACCCCCACCAAAAAAATCGAGGAAAACCTTCCCAAAATGGAGCCTGGGGAATGCATCCAGGAAATACCACGGTGACAGGGCCTACCCTGCCAAACCACTGCTGAGAGTGGGTGAGGACAGCCTGCCCCATGATGTTGGCAGCCCCTCCATCGTCAAGGAACGACGTGTCCTGGGCAACGCAGCAGGAAGCCCCTGCTCGCTGGCAGGTCCTCCCCACCCAGCCAGCGCCTTCACACCTCCATCCACCTTCATCACCATGGCCCTGCCAGGGCCAGGGAGTTCCCAGGGTGAAGAGGAGAGGGCTGGTCCAGCTACCAGAGGTAACCTTGGGTTCTTGCTCTCCTGCCTGGTCCTGAGCGTCAGGGTGGGATGGGGACCTGCAGAGCAGCCAGGAGACCTCTGCTGTGCTCTGGGGCTGTGTGTGCTTTCTCCCACGGCTACAGAGGTTAGAGATGAAGTTTTGTGGTCCTTTTCACCTGGGAGATCTCTTCCAGGAAGGCTGTCTAACTGGAGATGCCACTGTGATAGTGTGTGGTATCTGCTCTATGAGCCATCAGTTCTGTCTCCTGGGATAGCAGTTCTCTCCCCACAAGCCCAAAGGCAATGTAGCCTGAATAACTGTGAAACTCCCAAAAGCCTTGTGTCTCAATTAGTCAACCCTTTCCAAAATTGCCTATTTCCCTGCTTTTCCACTCACTACTACCCATGTACTTAATAAAAATATGTTAACATGTTATTTACCTGCTGACTAACAGCAGTGTCCAGAGACACACTGGCTCTGCTTTCCTTGCCCATAGTTTCTTTTGTGATGAGAACAGGAGAAGCCCTTGAGATACCACCTTTTTCTGATAACAAAATCCCAATTGATCAATCCTGGAAAGCATGTCTGGATCACTCTGTTTGTGCAAAGGGAACAACATGTTGCCATGCAATTTAGCAGGAGTGCTTAGATACTTTGGTTCTGGAGACAAAGCGATCCAGGACCTTCTCAACAGCTGATTCTTCACCTTGTCTCCCATCCCTGCTGCAGATTATGTTGCCTTGCCAATGAAGAGGAAGTCAGATGGCATCTTGTCCCAGTGCCAGCAACACATCTGTCTGAACAGGTAACACCTGAAGGTGCAGTGAGGACCCTGAAGGTTTCACACCTTATATATTGATTTCATAGCGCAAGGTCTGTCCACTCTGTTTCCATTCCCCGATGGTGCTCGCTCTGAGTAGGTGTTATGGAGGCTTAAACTCAAAGCACAAAAGGTAACAGGAGTTTGTGTGGGTAAATACAGCAGAGCAATTGAGTCCCTTTTGCTCTGGAGTCCTGATACCTTGTGGGGGTCAATGGGAGGTCCCTACATCTGTGTGCAAGAGGTTGCACAGGAGGTTGTCCACGTGAAGGACTTCTGATATTCCCCCTCAATCCATTTTATTCTTGCTGCAAATGAAAACAGAATTGACTTTGCTTTAAATTACAGCCTCTGAATTACAGATCATTCTCATCAGGTATGAATATGAAATATGAGCATGAAGCTGCTTGTGACAGTGCTGTTTAACTTGCTTGTTTCTTCCAGCCATGAAGAGCAAAAGATTGACACTTTGCACGAGATGGATGACTTTGAGAGGGTTCAAAAAAATTTCGGTCCTGGTGAGATGGAAAGGTAATTAGCAAAAGAAGGCACTTGTTCTTAACTGTGTTTTCTTCCTCACTACAAGAGTGAGCAATGAGGTCACAGCTGGGTGACAAAGTGGTGCAATTTAAGAACCAAAAGTTACTGAATCTCTTTATAATCAGAGCCAGGTGTTTCTGATTGTAGGGCTTGGAGTTAGAGATGTGAAAAGGCCCTAAAACAGTGCAGAAACCACAAAGCTCTTGTCTGTAACAATCAAAATGACACCTATCATGTTTGAACAGGTTGTGTGTTCCTTGTTTTATTGTTCATTACTTTGATGGCAAGTATCCAGTGACAAAGTGATGGTAGGGGACAGTTTTCTTGCAAAGAAATGGGTGCCGAAAAGACTCACGTTACAGTTCTTGCATTGTCATTTCCCACATGTCTGCTGTTTAATACCACAAATATGTGCCTCCTGGGACTTGCAGGATAGGGTGTATATTTTTCCTTACAATTGAAAAGAAAATTGAGCATCAAAATCTCCATGTCTGCATGACAAAGGGGAGCTGAGAGTTAAACTGAACATTTCTGAGTTGCTGAAAAGTCCAGACCGTGTCATTCTCCTCTCCTGCCTTACTCCTCACCCAGGCATAGCTGGATGGGCTGGTACTCTGTCAGAGAAGTTGTCCTGGCCTTTCTTGCAGGAGGTGTGCTATCACTGCTTGGTGGAGGTGCTGCATCCCTTGGCAATATCCACGGTGAGGCCATGGTGTCTTCTTGCCTTTACACATGCAAGTTTAATTTTTCAGGGTGGAGAAGATAGAGCAGCTGGAGAGGATGGTGTTGGACCTCCAACAGGATGTCCTCTCTTTGAGGAAGAAGGTGCAGAGGCTGGAATCCCTGTCCTTCCAGGAGGAGCCCCACCGGCAGCCGTGCGAGGTGGTAGAGCTCTTCAACGGCTACACCAAGGAACAGCTCAAAGAAACCATCAGGTTTGACCAGAAAATCAGCACAGCCTGCAAGACGCTGCTCTACAAGCTCTTCACCTCCGACTACATCCAGAGCCACTCCATCACGGGGCGGAGGGGCAACACCTTCCGGGAGGCAAAGCCCATGATGGACGAACGCTGCATCAAAATCATCAGGGTGCTGCTGAAGCAGAAGTTTGGGGATCACCTCAGTGACACCGTGATCACCGAGAAGATACAAAACGTGCAGAAAGCCCTGAGGCAGAAGTTTAAGACAGAATGTCTCTGAGGCATGGGGGGAGGGGAAGGTACTTGGTGTCTCCTCCTGCCATTCTCGTGTGTGCACCTGAGCAGCCCTCCCAGGAAAAGATGAGTCCAATCTGCTGCTGTTCAGCTGATTTCCCCCCCAAGGAGCCGATCCAAGGGAACCGTGTGCTAAACACAGCTCAGACCTTTCACTGCCAAACCTCTGCCCGCGTTAACTGAGCAGGAATCCTGCCCAGCTTGGCTGGGTTTTTGCACATCTGCTAGCACTCTACAGGTTCCTTCCTACCCAGTCTGTGTGTGAACCTCACTGGAGGTGCATGTAATTGTCTCTGTGACTTTTTGACAACGTGCTCAAAAGCTGAAGGCTCCCGCTGGGTCCAGGTGTGGGTCAGTAAGTCAGCTCTGTTTCACCTTGCAGTGGGTTAGGGAGAAAAGTTTGCTCTGGGATAGGGAGTCCAGCTGTGGATGAATTGTTTGTCACCCATGGAAATTACTTTGCACTAATTTTCCTTTCAAGATCAGATTATATCCATGGAGAAATCCTGTACATTCTCATGACACAAGAGTGAGGGATGAAGGACAAAACATGGCCCACTGTAGTTCAAAGATTAGACATGTATGGACACAGTCACCATAATTTAAATACAGTATTTATATCCTAGTTAAGAAATGCCAAGTACAACCAGAGAGTTTGCTGCAAAGACTATAGAGAAGAGCTGGAAAGACACGTCATTTCCTAAATAGCTCAGATCTGGAGTTTGGGTGGGTTAAAACTGTTTTTAACATTAAAAGAATAAGATGTTGACACCAGTCCACTTAACAGAAGTGCTGCAAAATGGCAAACATTCTCTTTTACAAAGGCTTCTCGAAGAAGAAATTGGTTTTCTAAGCTTAATTTTTAAATTATTCAGGAAAAGAAGTGTCAGTGGTTTTGCATTAATCAAAACATTTGGTTTAATTTATGTTTTGTTGTGTTTTCAAGTATTTAATTTCTTCACGGTTACATGAGAAATAATAATGCAAAATAAATGTATTGGAAAAACCAGGAGCTGTTTTGAAAGGGGAGGGGGAAAAGAAATGTGTTATTTTCAGAATTTTCCTCCCCCCTCTGCCTTTTTTTCTGGTTGAAAAACAGAATCATTAAAGTAGGGCTAATGCTATGAAGCATTTTGATTTTGGAGGGAGATATGCTTGGCAATGTTTCTGGCACTATTTTCATCAGATGTCTCTAACAGTCATGTTAAATTGATGTAGATAACAACTAAAGATGATCCTTCTGTTTTCCCAGTGCAAATGCTTTTCCTAAGTCTCTGTTACGCAAACATGCTGGTGATGATTTCTCCTCTGTAAGGACCTTGACTCAAGCAGCAGCTGGAGCAGGTCTGTTGTGATCATGTAGAACTGAGAGTGCAGCCAGTCCTTGAAAAGACATTCAAACTGAGCAGAACTGCCCCCAAACTACCTCAGTGCAGAAACACACCCTGAAATCCAACAGCCTTGTCAGAAGCTTGTTACCTTCCCACCACAGGGAAGGCCTCAGGCTGGTATCACTGCTCGGGGAAACGCCCCAGGTGACGTTTCTAATGTTGACTTATCAAAGAGAAGGTTGAGGAGGCACAAACAGCCTTATCCTGCAGAACTTTAAAGACCACCTCATTCCATCCCCCTGCCATGGGCAGGGACACCTTCCAGTGGACCAGGCTGCTCCAAGTCCCATCCAACCTGGGCCTTGAACACTTGCAGGGATGGGGCAGCCACAGCTTCTCTGGGCAACCTGTGCCAATGTGTCTCTCTTAGTCTTCCCTCCTGATGCCTCATCAGATCCCTCACCAAGCTGCAGCTTTGAAAGCCAGCTCACAAATGTTATTTATTAAAACAAGTGCTGCTGCTGTCCTCCCCCGCTGAGCCCCCTCTGACGAGCTGCAGATCATTACTGCAAGAGGAGGGAGGAAAAAAAGCCAGAGAGAGAGGACTTGCTGTGGGGCTCGATGGCTCCCAAAACGAGTCGTCTCTAATCAGCTCCCTTGGAAGCAGATGAGCTGGGTGACCTTTCTGCTTGAAAGGCCCTTTGGTGGCTCCCTCAGAGGCGACTTCACAGCCTAAAACACTTGCTGATATGCAGCGAGTGCTCCTGGTAAGTGGGCTGATGGATGCTCCACGGCTCTGTGCGCAGCGCAGCCGCGGCACTAATGAGTCGATGCTCAAATGGGCCCTTCTCGGGTATAAAAGTTGTCCTCAGCTACTCTCAAAGGCTTTGATATGGCAGAGAGGGTTGAAGAAAGGCAACGCAGGCGGCTTTTCGTTAAACTTAGTTTTTAAGGTATTTGCAAGCCGGGGCGGCATTCCCAGGCTAATTGGGAGCACTCGCAGACACCGGCGATCAAACGTCACCGCGAGGATGCCGGTGCTCTCACCTCCCTGAACTCTCCAGCTCTGGCTAATCAGCCTCCAGAGGGGGGATCACACAGCACTGAGATGTGGCATCCCCTCAGGGATGAAGGGGTCAGGGCAGATGGAGGAGGAGGAGGAGCGTTTATGCCAGAACCACTTCACTTGGGGGTGTTCAAAGCCCGTCTCTCCGTAAGTGATGGAGGGCAGCTATATTGAATCCCATTAACCTCCCACTTTAAGTGAATTACTGGAGAAAACTGTACAGGTCTCTCTGTTGAGATTAATTACTCTGCTGAATCCTCAGCATCTTGTTAAAAACAAGCTCTTTTCAGCTTCTGGGCTGTCTGGGTGCAGGAGTATGTGGACAGGGAGAATTCAGAAGGGTCTTCAAGGACATCCTGCATTTTAAAAGGAAGCAGAAATGGGACTTGTCAACTCTTGCAAATATAGGACAGGCATGGAACATCCAGTCCTCCCTCCCTCCAGCAGGAACCAGTGCAGCAGTTCTGTCCTTAGGGGTTTACACGATTCAACCACGGTGTGCAGCAACTGAGCAGGGACCTCACTGGGCTCTGGGGCTCTCTGAGGGCCCTTGGTCCCCAGCACCTCAAAACACTGCAATGGGGCACTGCCACCCACCACCTGGTTACACCTCTTTTGTTTCCTTTGGAGCTGGCTGAAGGCTGTGTGTTCCTCACTGGCTTTCAGGGAAAGATGGAGCCTTCACCATTTATTTCAAATTAATGTCCTTGACTCTTCCAGGGGGATTCCTCATCCAGTACAGGCAGATTTTAATTTTCCCATTATGTGGTTTGTAGGAAACACTCACCACTGAGTCTCTCAATGCCTGCACTCTGTGCATCCCCTAGAAACCATAACACATCCATTCAATGACGTGCAAACCGTGAGTATCAGATAAAGGAATCATGATAAAACAGAACTAAATCCCTTCTTGGGTCTTAATCAAGGCTTACAAAGCCTGGCTGCCTTTACATGAGCCCCAGACACAGCCATTGCTGAGTCTGCCTGATGCTCTGAGCTGGCTGCATGCAGATGGAATAATCATCTGACAGAGAATGAATGGAACAGATGACTGTGGAAGTGTCCTGTGCTCATGTCTTTGTCTTGGCTTGAGATCCTCCATCAGGCAGCTGAGGGACACAGAGAGAGCTCAGCTGGGGGGGTCAATGAAATACCAAAAGAACAAGCCTTAGCCTGTAGGAGCTTGAAGCTGTGTGACATCTCCACAGTGTCACGAGTAGGTTTTTAATTTTTCTTTTTGTTGTTGTTCCGGTAAGTCTTTATCTTATTTGGCTTCAAAAACACAGTGAAAGAGGAAAAAAAAAGCACACAGAGATGTGGTCCCAGAGCTATATGTGTGTATTGTACTTGCATTTCTGGAATATTTTTTGATAAAAGTAACTTTTTGTACCGTTTTACATTTTTCTTGAAAGCATACCTGCTTATTTTTTTTAAGAGTGCACACACACGCCTGGTAGGTGTGCAAATATATCAGATTTTATACTTTAAGCAATCTTTTATGTCTCTGCTTCAGTCACATATTCATTACACTTCATTTTTACCACTGTTCCTCTGTCTGCAGTACATGATTGCATTATTCCACCTCATATCTCTCTATCTCCCCCATCTTTTCAGAGTTGAATGGAACTGGGGAGGTCGTTATTAAAACACAGAAAGTACAGAAATAAAATTAACCAGAGCACCAGTTCTCTGTGTGATGAATACACCGAGGAAATAAAAGGCCCTTCCACTTCTAATAAAATTTGGATATGAATTGCCTCATAAAAGCTTAAATGAATTATATTCAGAGGCCGAAAAGAGAGGAGAGAGAGAGCTCAGAGCCCTCTGACAGCAGGATGGCTCCTCTCCTTTCCTTGGAAAGAAACATCCATGAAAGCTCTGCAACCAGGTGTGATGTTCTGCTCAGAAGGTGAGGACTCGATGAAGCACGTGAGTCACTTGTTCACAGGTCAGTAATTCCCTCTCAAATAAATATTAACCCACTGAGGTTGCTGGAGCTCCTCCTGCTACCTCCTGAGGTCTCAGCCCTCACTTCTGTTCTTGCCCAAGTCACCTGATGGTGAAGGAAGGATTCTGCAGAGGAGCTCAACCTTCTCAACCCTGTTGTTGACCCACTCTGACACTTCCATGGTCCAACAAAGCATTTGGGGTGTGGGCATGGCTTCTCAGCTTCTTCATCTCCATGCTGGAAGATGAAGGCTGGTGAGGAACATGCCCCAGTCCATCTTCTTTGTAACGCCCCAGTGTCCCCTTGTCAACACCCGTGGTGTCCCAGGGTATCACTGTTCTCATGAGATGCAGTTTGGGGACATGTTTTCTTTTTGCTGGGTGGGTTCTTTTGTTCGGCTGAATGTTAGCTGAAGCCAAGGGGACAGTGTGCCTAACTCCATGACAGAGAGATTAGCATCCCAGAAAGCCAGGACTGCACAGTGCTTATTGACTGCTTCTCTTAAATATAGGCAGTGTAGCCCAGAGTGTCAGGCATCCGAGGGAAGAGGAGACTGCAGAACTGATGTACTCCTGGTAATGAATAATCATTAAAACTCCAAAGGAGTGTATTATTATTGCCATTAATTCAAGTTGGACTGTGCCCAGAGACATGAGAGGTGGAGACAGATGAGTTCACGACCTGCATATTACAGGCTGCATATTACCAGGTTTTAGCCTGGTAATATGAGAAAATCGATCATTTCTTAAGTGAGAAGACTGATAAAATCACTGACTTCAGAGGAGCAACATCATTGCTTTTATATGTTCAACAAGCTCACTGGAATGGTGCTGGAGAAGGGTCAAATCCCTCTTCTGTATATCTTAAATTCAGGAGTCAGTTTACCCTTTGTTTCCCAGAGGCAGGAGGGAAGCAGGTAACATCATCCAGAGTTCACACCTTCACTTAGGGCAGGATTTCCCCTCTGTGATAACCTGCCCCAGTGCAGGTTGGACATTCCTTCTTCTATTTGTTGACTCTCTGAGGTTTTGCATACCCTGAATTCATAATAAGTTGCCAAAAGTAAAGGAAAGCCATAGGAAGACTCCTCCAGCCAAAGGCTGGGCCAAAAGTCAGAGGTTTAATGTTGTTCCTTAAAGTGGTTTGGTCCAAGAGTAAAACACTGGCATGATGTGAGAACCCTGCTCTTCTGCACAGTCCCCAAATGACTTGACCATGTTCCTTTGTACCTCACTGTGCTGTGGAAATGACCCAAGCAAGAGGACTCCTTCCTCTCCTGGAAACTAAACAGCAAAACTAGCTACAAACCACCCACAAAAAAATTGTCTGTGGTAATTTGTGCAGACCACAAGGGAGGTGCAAACCGCTCTCTGCTTTTTGGGGGTTTATGCAGCATATTTCCCAGTTCTCTCCAGAGCTGAACCAAGGGGAAGTTGGATTTGCTTTCTGCAGGACTGCTGCTATTCCACTTGCAGATCTTTCTGTATTTCTTGGCTCAGAGAGGAAGGAGCAAATATGAATGTATTCATGGCCTTTCCAACAGGACCTTTAGGGTGAGAAATGAAATCAGTCACTTTAATGGGTTGTCTGGGTAGAGGGATTTTACATCTTCCTGTAGTCTTACCTTTAACTCAACTAATTCCTGTTTATATAATATGCAGTGCTGGTTTAGTCGATGCTCTGAGGGAAAGTCATTCCTGAGAGATCCAGGAGCAGACCTGCTTTCTGGTGAATAATTTGAAAGCTGGAACTGTCATCCCTGTATTTTTTCCTGTTATTGCTGCAGCCTGTGACCCACTTCTTTTGTGCCTGTACAGCTTAGAGAGCTGCATTTATTAGGTCACTCAAGAGCCAGCAATACAAAACCAGAATAAGGTGGACATTTCCAGAGAAGTGAGAGAGGGTAGGGATGACCCAGCACCGTTCCTTTGGAAAAGTAACCCACTAACCCTGGCTGCCCTGGCAAAACTGTGTCATTAATCTGGAGTAATCTTTGCTGACAAATGGCCTGGAAAGTGGGAAGGGAGAAAGCTCATGTTCTCTTGTGAGAAGAAAGATGAGCTAATTCTTGATTAAGAGAGACAGCAAGCGGAGACACTTCCAGCTGCATGGACATTGTCTTGACATTGCCTGTTAAATGCCTGACAATGACAGGTAGAATGAATTAACTACAGAATATGTTTTATTGTGTTTTGCCTTCCCCAGGGCAGACATGACAGAAACTTTCAAAGAGAATAAAAACATAGAAGGAGAGGCCCCCATATAGGCTCATTTTGAATTTGTAATGTCTGGTTATTAAGAATATTGCACAGTCAAAAAACCCACATGTGATACCCATATGTTACAGGTTAAGCTTCAACATGCTCTGTCTGTATAGGTAAAAACATGGACAAGTGGGTGGATTTCAAAATGACAGGCAGAAACATACCTGAACATGGGAATTGTTTTTTTTCTATTTCCAGGCTGAAAATTGGGATAATGGTTTTGGTAAGCTGCTGAACTGGCAGCTCTTCCCAGGATGCCAATGTGGGGTCCAATTTTCATTGCTGAAGTCAGTGTGAGGTTTTTCTCAGGAGCTTTGACCATCAGAAATTCAGATGCAAGTAAAAAAAAAAAAGAGTCATCAGAACTCATCAGGGTTCAATTTTCCATCTCTGGATTTCAATTTGACAACAACTATCCATAGAAAAAAAATTCAAATACCATTTTTGCTGCAGACAGAAAGAGGGTGCTGAGAGCTCTTGTGTTGTTTGATAGCATCGAAGCTTTTTCTGCAGAAAGTGAGCTGGTGAAATTCTCCTTGAAATGTGCTGGACACATTTACAGGCAGAGAGGTGAGATGGGTAAACCTTCCTCAGCTTGGAGTAGCCTCCCCCAGACCTTTACGTTTATCCACTTAAATACAAGGACAAGACTTTTTTTCTGGCTCATCTGTGGATTCACCCTCTGAGATCCACTTCAGGGAAAGAAGAATCAGAGGTTTCAGCTCTTTCTCCCACCCCAGCCTTTTCTGTCTTGTGATGTTAATGAGTGATAACGCTCCATCAGATTTTTCACAGGCTATTGCTGCTCAAAATCGCTTTGGTGCATTGGGACTCTCATTCACTGGGTATATCAAGAACTTCCTGCAAAGCAGAGGAATAAAGACAAATGAAGTGTTGTGGCTAGAAATCCCATAATGCTCTGACCTTCATTTTGTCTCAGAATCAACTTTTAGAGAGTGGGTCCTGTCTCCCCTCGAGCATGTTGGGGATGCACAGCATCGCTCCTCTCTCTGCTCCATAACTCACACATCCAAAAGGCAACACTTTCCATCCAAAATGAGGACTTGTTGGATACTGGACAAAGCTTTTGCTTCCCATCATTAAATCTCTAAAATACAAGACTGAAGAGACTCCCCAGGGTGAAATTAGTTGTGAAGACAAGCTGGGGCAGCTCTGTGGCTCCATCCCTGCAACCTCCTCATTACCACTGTGATTATGTTGGACTCTGGCTAGCAGGGATTTGGGTAACTAACATATCTTTGGAAATGGTGGTAGCTGAGGCACTAATGCAGTCAGGAGAAATGAGAAGGACTCTTTGAGGTATAAAATATTTATCTGAGCCTGTGACAAAGCAAGCCCCAGCCTTTCTCCAAGGCTCTAGAAAAATTTTGCATGCAGCAGTATTAACCCCACCACATGTGTCACTGAGGCAGGGACCTGCTGGCTGGAGCCTGCAGGAACATGAAGGGAGATAATTTCTGAAACCCTCTTTTCTTTCAGTACAAACACAGCAAGTTCTCCATGCAATCCCTTATTGATTTTTAACCCCTTCCAACCCAAACCATTCTATGATTACCCCCACAGCTGGTACATATATAAATACAGCTACTGGAATTTCCTTCCCAGAACTTTGGGCTTATTTTATTTCAAGCCCCTTGTTTTTCTAGTCCCATGGGAGGCTTGAAATAGCAGTGGCTGCACAAGTGATGCTCTACAGCAAGACTCAAACCCGTCGGGGGAACCGGTGTCCCGTAAATGCTGTCAGAGTGTAATAGGTTAAATTAAAACTTTGTATAAGTAACTGGTTATAATTACATAAAAAACATTTCTTTACAAGGAAACAACACTATAACAAA
>JAWWES010000051.1:7772635-7798174 GCA_035583135.1 Lophotriccus pileatus
AATTTTTAATTGTATACTAATAAATATTTCTTTATTATATTTGATTATTTTGAGTATCTCGAATAATCCATAACAAGAGCAGTGAGAAACCAGACTGTGGCACAGGGTGCTGCCTTTTCTCCTTCTCATTATGGCACTGAGAGAATGCTTTTGACCTCTTCTGTCCTTCAGGGCTTCCCAAGGGGGCTGGACGCAGGTGTTTCACAGCGCTGTGAAAACAGAACGAGAGCTGTCTGATGCGTGGGCGAGGTGTAATATCTTCACTGTCCGTGTCCATTTGGAAGGGTGCTTTAAGGCAGCTGTATCCTCAGCTTGCAGAGACACTGACAAGGGATTTCTAGACTCACACTGTACCATTTCTGAAGAGTTAACAGCCCTGGATATTAAATAGCCTTTAAGGGAACAGGAGCAGCTGCGTGATGTTTTTGTAGACCAAAGGTGCAGCTCTGGCAGCACTAAAACTGGAAAGTCAACAAGCAGATTAAACAGTACAGTTTAGCTTTCAGAGCCAGCCTGAGGCTTGCCAATGAAATTGGTTATGAGAGGCTGTAATTGAAAGAAAATCTGATATTTTTAAATCTCAGAAGGTTTGGGAGCTGTGGATGAACATGGGCTGGGTGATGATGTGCATGTGTTGGTGTGAGCATCTCCATCCTAAAAGGAACCACTTAACCTTTCTTGTAAGCATCCACAGATCACCTTGTTCGGCATTACCACAGGAATTAGCACTTTCTTGCATCAAAATCTAGAGTAAAATTGTTAATTATTTATTCTATTTCCTTTCCTTTGCCCTTTTTGTCTGAGTGGAGGGTGAATGTGTGTCTGGTCTGGGGTTTTGATCACAATTTTCTTTATTATCTCATACAAGGAGTTCTTAGAGCCTACAGGTGACCAGCTTTTGCATCCCACACTTGCATCTACCCAGCACAGAACTGATTTTCCTCAAGGTGCCAACTTCAATTTCTCAGAAACAATTTTGTTTCTTTCTTCCCTGGACATAAATGCATCTGTTTTCTTTTGTTATTCAGAAAAAAAAAGAAGAAGAGGAAACAAATACTCACTTAGTCCCACTGTTCAACTTTGATAAAACCAAAGCTTAGAAAACTCTACATATTAATAGTGTGAATCACTTAAGTGAGGTACATTATGTTTTCAATTTCCATGATGCTTTTAGTGTAGGCAACTTATCAGGGGCTGCCTTTTAATCTGTTGTAGCAATCTTGAACATTAAAGCCAGGTTATTTCACAAAGGGATGTATTCCTTTCACTGGGGAGGTTAATATCACCTGTGATTATATTTGACATTTGGGCCTGGCATATTATTTTTCATACTGTGTCTGAGCCTAACTACCCACTCTTCGCCTGAGCAGTGTTTGAAGTGGGTACATTTCAAATATCTGCACACATCCATGAGTGTCATCCTAACAGCCTCCCTGCTGTAAATAAGAAAAGACAATTTAATGAACAAAATGGGCAGGGTGAATTCAGTAAATGAATTTTTTGTTTTCTGGTGGGTAAGCAAACAAAGGGTAAGTGTTGTTGTTGTGCATTGCTGATGAAGAATCTGCAGGGGGGGGAGAGGGTGCCGTGCTCCTTGGAGGAGCATCGATATCGTCATCGATAGCACCCCTGAACAAGCACTGCTGAGATGCAGCCAGGCTTCCCAGCTTCCTGTGGAGATTCCTCTCCTAATGCAAACCCACAAGATGGCTTAGAGGTCTTCTCTCCCCAAGAAACAGGGATGCATTTGAAGAAACAGGTCCAGAAGCTGATGTCTCAGACTGAGCAGCGCTTCATGTCCTGTAAAGCCAACGGGCTCCGGCTGGATGTCAGTGCAGGGCTGTGTGAGTATGAGCCTAAGAGGACTCTTCAGAGCTGAAGATGGTAAAATTAATCTTGAATCTCAGTGCTGGCCTGGGGAAGATGGTAGTTCTCAATTAGGGTAGAGTGCCTTTTCGTTTAGCAATCAAGGGAGCCTGTGCCATGGACAACAATGACTCATGAATTTCTGAACACGAATAGATCTGCCCACTTCAGCTGCTCACTCTCTGAACCCACCTGGCTCCCTCTTGTTTTGGTAAGAACGGGCTGCTGAAGAGGAAGCTTGAGGAACTTAAGAAGATCTTAAGAAGATCTCAGCAATACCTAGAGCTGAGCAAGTTCTTGAGGAAAGCAGGGCCTTTCTACTTAAAATATTAGTTCCTGGGTGCTGTTTCTGTCATTAGCTGCCATATGTGGAAGCCAGCAGGGCCTTGATGTAACCTTTGGATCCTTGGTAGTTTTAAATCACTGTCCTATTTTAGGCTTTGTTTGTTCAGCCACAGAGCCTGAGTTACGTCCTGATGAGCTGTGAAAACAGAGCAGTGGACTGAAAGGGAGGAATAGGACATGAGGAGACAACAGTTCAGGAGGGGAAAGTGTAAGTGGAATTAAATTACCGTGAATTTCTGAAGCACCGACAGTGCATTAGTGGATTTCAACAACTGAGCTTGAAAAAAACCCTCATTTCTAGGTCCCATCCTTTGATTTATTTTCAAGGCGACCTGATTATCCTCCCATAATCTCTTCTGCCTTTGTCTTTTATCTGTTCCTAGTACTGAGGCTACAGTGGAGGAAAGACCCCAGAAGGTGACAGCAGCAGCTCTACCCTTTGTTTCATACAGTGCAGGTAATTTGAGACAAAAGGACTGTGTTGGACTACAATATCAAATAAAAAAAGAGAGAATATCCAGGTTCCAAGCTCTCTGAGCACTGCCAGGGTGAAGACACCAATATATGGGATCAGAGCCCACTGCCTTTGCTTCCTAAGAGGTCTGGTGCTCCCTGGAGGGACTGTTGGATATCGGAGGGTGTCCTGCAAGTGGAAGCTCCACTTGACAAATCTGAGTAGAGCCAGACAAAATGTCACCAAAATGAAGCCATTTGGATTAATTGCAAAACTCCCTGAACTTAGCAGGGCCAGGATTTCAGCCTGAATTTCCCTTATGCTTAGATATATATTAATACAGTCATAGTCACAGAAAATGGGGGAGAGGACATCAGATCATTACAGAAATCTTCTCCTCCATCTACCTGTGTCTGACCTATCATTTCTACAAATTCCTGTTTTCACAAATCTCATAGACTTGGAGACTTCACTGTTCCCCACACAACTGGCTCCAGTGTCCTCACCCCTAGAGAGGTCTCTCCAATACCTGGCTCCTACCTAGTGTGGGTTGGGGGAGCTCCAGAGGTGAGTTCAGGGTCATTTCAGAAGTGGTCAAATGGAATATTTTGCATTTTCTAAGACACACCTTTGGGCTAGCTGGTGGCTTTTTATGCATCAACCCAAAATTTTTGAGTCCGCCAGTTTTCCCCTGTGACACAGCATTGCTTAAACAGAGCTGCCCATGAGGAACCTGGCTCTGGTCAGGGAAAGGTCCCTTGTGAAATGTACCTCTGGAATCCCTGTCCTCTCCTCCTTGTCCCCAAACACATATGCTCTGCATTCAGACCCGGTTCCAGTGAGGACTGCTGTACTTATATTGTGGCTTTTTTTATGACTGCAATTTTGTTTAACATTGCCCCTGAAGAGCTCTGTAGTGTTTTTCAGAGCTCCAAGTACAAGAGCTCCTTGAATCTTTCCCCTAAGCATTCCTATTGCTGCCAGGAAAGAATATTACAAGAGTGTGGTCCTGACTTCCCCTCTCTCATTTGGAGGCTGTGATTCATGTTTTACAGCATCCTGCTCCCATTACGCCGGCTCTGCTTTCCAGGGGGTTCTTTCTGCAGCGTCTCCTACAGCAGGAGGACTAATGAGTTTTTTATGTCCCATGGGTTTGTATCCTTTATCTCATAGCTGTTCTCTCTTATTTCAGTAATCTGGATCCCGTTTCCTGCCCCTTGGCCATCCTGTCCAGGCAAGACAGGGCAGTGGGAGAGACGTTCTCCAGCTGCACGGATGCAAACTGGTCCACCGGGATGTGCTGGGTGGCCACCAGCACATTGCCAACAGAAGATGCAATGGGTTACATTTTTTGCTTGATTCATTTATTTTGCTCAGGCCATACTTTTCACAAAACTTCTATTTCAGATCCTTCCTTCCTTTCTCCCACCCACTCTTCCACTCATCACTGAGTGACTTCAAACACTGGTAGCGAACTGAACTTGAGAAGCAGCCAGATACACCAGCACAGTGGCAGAAACCTCATCTCCTTTGGAAACCAGGATAAAAATCCAGCTGCAAGGATTTTGAAAGTGCAGGGAGAGGATTCTGCAAACAGTTTGTACCAGGGAATGCTTGTAAATGCCATTTGATGAGAGCTTGTCAGCACAGTCAGGTGGAACAGCTGAACTTGTTAATGAAAATGCCTTTGCTATCAACATTCAACTATTTTGCAAGGCAGGATTGTTTCAAACAAATTAGTTATTTTTCTGAAATAGAAGAGATTTCTCTCCTATCACGTCTGACTGCAATATTAGCAAGCAAACTGTCATTTTGAATGGACTTTTGGGAAGGGAACTGGCTATTTATAGGCATACTTCGTAAAAATTGGTCAGAACAATTGTTTGAATTGAAGAGAAGCCATTAATTTTTCCACTCCCTTCCCTCTGCCAGGGCAAACAGCTGCTCGTGGGCTGTGCCCAGTGTGGACCTCTTTGCAGATGAGCAGTGCTGTTGTGTGGCTGTCAAGCTGCACAGAAGGCAGCTGACCCAGCAGGAATGAGCCCTCCAGCCTCAAAGGCAAGGAGGGGAATTTGCTCATAGGTGGCAAACCCATAATCTGGATGCAGCTGCTATTAAATTTCAAACTTTTTTTGGTTAAAGGAGGACACTCTTGAGGTGAGAGTGAATTAGAAACATCTGAGAGTCTCCGAGGCTGGCGACTTCCCTGGGTTTGTGTGCTTGAGCTGGGGTTTTGTCTGGGGAATCCATCACAGGAGTGCTCCTGGTGGCATAAAAAACCTGCCATACCCCATCCATCTGCTGCCAGACCACATCCTCCTCCTCAGGCATCCTGCCCCTCTGCAGCTGCTGGTCTCAGAGCAGGTCACTGGGATGAGCTTTGCGATAGCCTTTGCCTGAGTTACTGAGAGCCTGAGCTCTGCTTGGCTGAGCCTTCCATATTCTGGGAAATGAGACGAATTCTGGCACAGGCCCTGCATTGCTAATGAGCACACAGTGAAGGAGCTGGCATCCCCTGCAACAGGCACTGATGGTGCTCTAACAGCAGCTGGTTTTACATGGTGATAGCTGGGATTAGAGCAGGGGTGACTGGGGTCAATCTTACTGAACTTCTCATGCCCCTTCTGTCCAGCATGGAGGGCACATGGTGATGAAGCAGCACATCACCACCTCACCTTAGCTTCTGAATATGAGGCATCCCAGCCTCATCCCCCAGCCAAAATGCTGCAGGATATTCTCCCCAGTGTAACAGGAACAGACACTTTCAGGCTGTGAGACGGACTCAGCCCATAAACAAGCTTGCCCCCAAAATCCTGATAGTTTCCACCTGTACCAAACAGATTTATTCCTGCAGTTCAGCTGCTGGAGCTGGAAAATGTTCGGCATCATGTCCACAACTCATCTTCCAGCACAAGGGAAGCCAAAAAGTCTGGTTAAAATATGATGGGGGAGGATGGTCCTGACAGTTCAATTAATGCAGGGATTGGGAGGTAAAAATCCAGCAGGAAATGTCATGTACATTTGTGAAGATGGTACTTACTATGTAGAAAAAAAATGTAGTGATGGCACTTTATCTGAGAATTAATTTGATCCCATTTCCTCACCCAGGTGAGCCAAGGGGAATGTGTGACTGTGTGCTTGGATCTTCACATTGGCTTTTACTTTCGTCTGTTCAAACCCAGCACCACTTTAAATTATTGTTGTACAAAGAGCAGTGAAAACAACACTGAGTCCTTCATCACGAAGCATAGAAACATTATTTTTCTGTCAGGCTCCTTTGTAAGTCGCCATATATTACAGCTGCAAAAGCAGACACTAATCCACCTGTGTGTGCCCACTAAAACATATTAAGCTCCTACAAAATACAGTGCTCTCCCCATGGACACAAAGTCCTTGCTGAGAAGCCCAAAGATAACATGAACTGACCAAAGAAGTGAAGGACTTTCTTTTAATTTCTTTTTTTTTTTCTAGAAACCTTTCTTTGATTTAAAATCCACCAAATTGCAGCCCTGTCAGACGATGGTGCCTGATGGTGCCAGCTTTGTTTCACATGAGGGAACACTCACTTTCTGTATCAAATTCAGGCAGGAGATCCCATGGAGACATCACACCCAGCAAGAAGGGCAATGCCATTTTATTTCTCTTGCAGTATCCTTAAGTCCCACCGACTCCTAGGCAGGCATAGGAGGAGATAAAACTTTCTCTGTGTGCAACAAATTAGAGCAAACTGGAAATGGGACCTCCTGGCACATCAATATTTCACTGGGGGTGATGTGGGGGCGGCATTGATTGTGTTGTGGCTTTGATGCGTTGTCACTTCAAAGCACTAAACTCTCCGAATAGTTCAGGATCTGCACAGATGTTGGCAGGTGATTATAAATCCATGCAGAGACAGGGAAAAACCAGTCTTTGGGGAGAGCTTCAAAGCTGAAGCCGAGAATATTGCAAATGTTATGAAATATTTCAAAGTCTGTCAGGTGGGAGCTATGCTTTTAGATTAGGTTAAGGAATGTGTGGGCTAATTTTGTAAGACTCTCCAGCATTTACTGTGGGTTATGGATTCTCTTTCAATCTTTAAATGGCTGCACTTTTCTTTCAGTTTTCAGAAAGAAAGAAGCCTCTAAGAAACCTGACGAAAATGTTTGTTTCTCCATACACTTGGTTTGAAGACAACTCCCAAATGATTGCAGTTAGTGAATTATACAGAGCCTTTTACTAACAAAAATGGGCAAATAGGTCTAATGAGGCATTCCCAGCTTGGAATGTGCACCACTCCTGGCACAGGGAAGGAAGCAGTGCCAGGAGACAGCTCCAGAGGGACCATAGCCTGCTCACTGCTCCTCCTCCCATCACCTCCCATTTTGCTTCTGCTACTTATCCATCTTCAGCTTTTCAGCTCAGTGTTTTCCCAGCCTCACAGGAGCAACACACACCTGAGAGAGGAGCCTGGACCTTCCTGACTGATGCATTTCAGCAGAGCTTCCCCCTTACTTATGACTGAATCCTAGAATTGTTTGGGCTGTAAGGGACATAAAGATCATCTGGTTCCAATTTTGTGACTTTCCCACCAAAATACGTCCCAAGTGGCCCGTTTCTTGCTGTGAATCACACCTGTTAATGCTGCTTTTTTTAACTGCCTCTGCCCTCCAGGCAGATGCAGCACCCACCTGATTTTAGCTCTGTGAGTCATCACACCACAGATTTTTGGCAGGGAAATATTTATTGCCTGTTAGCAGGTGTGGAAGCCTCATCCACCACAGCCCGGGGACCGACAGGGCTGCTCCAGCTCCATCAGTGGTGTCGCTGTAAACACATGAACAGCTTTGGAGCTGCAGGGACAGACTTTTAGCAGTGTGTGTCACCACAGCCATCAGCTCTGCTCATTAAAGCCAAGAGAAGGACCGACTGCTAATGGAGTGCCAAGTGAAACACTTCTGCAGAGGATTTTGTCCTTCTCCTTTTCTGTTCTGTATGCAGGGAAAAAAAAAAAGAGTGGGCTTCTTGAACCTCCTCATTGTAAGCTGATGTGTTGCTTGCTTAAAAAACTGTCAAAATCAAGAGAAGAGAATAATACTTATGATGTTCAATTGCATGATTTTTTTTTTTGAGTCAAAGCATTGTTTTAAATTGTTTCAGCCATCAAAGCTTATTTAGCTTTAGAGATTAAAATTCAAAATTAGTTTAAGAAAAGATAAAGAACCACTTAGCCTGTTTTAATTCCCATTGTCTTTGTGGGAGTTAGTGTGATTACAATAGAAAAATATATTTGGGTATGAGTGGTGGTGGAGAGAAAAAAACCTGGATTTTGAGCCTGAAAATCAACACATACTTACGCAGCTGAGTTTTTTTTTTTCAGGAATCTTATTTCAGATACTTAGGGAGCCCAAGACCTTACAGAAATGACAAAAAAAGGGGAGAAACATCCTGCTTTATAGCTCTAGAGCTCTGGAGGCAGCTTTTGCTTCTCTTGAAGGCAGTTTGCAACGTGGGAACTTTACTCTGCTCTCTGCATTAGCTTTTTAACCTGGCCTTGTAGGTACCATCTGTATATTTAGGCATCTAAAGATGACAAGCAAGGGTCATTGCGCGGGAGTGAATGAAAAAGCTCGTTCGGGATTTCATTTCGCAATAGTCGTCGAATTTCTTTTCAGTTAGAATAAAGCCTCTCTCCCAGCAGTGGGTCCTGCGCTTTTCCTGGCTTTCCAAAATGAGTTCACGAGCCTTCAATAAAGGGGAACTGCGTGAATCACTGAAATATAATGTTTGCTGCTGGGCCTCCGTGGCGAGGAGCACAGACATCCCGAAACCGCATTTTCCCCCCTGACGGCTGGTGGCAAACAGAGAGATAATGAGGCTCAGCCGAATCGCTTTCCCTGCCTGCTGCTTGGAGAGGTGGGAATGAGGTCCTCGGAGAGAGCCTCTTAAATCCGATTCACAGCCGATAGTTTTCGGGAGATCTGTCGCGTGCTGGGCGATGCTGGCGTGTGAAATGACGTTTCCCTGGCACTGAGGGGGACTTGGCGTGAGTGGCTGCAGTGTCAGGTTTGCAGCATCACAGGGTTCCTTCTTCTGGAAGCCCCTTGAGGAAGTTTTCCAGCAATCTCATCTGGACCAAAAAAACGTGCTACTGCTCATATTTCTGTTTGGATTTCCTACTGAGGGCATGTTTCAGCAGTGTGAGGTGGTTCTGCCTACCCCCCACCCCAAACCCCCTGAAGTGGGATCCTGGGAGCAGATACAGAAACCCACTCATGGTCCTTTCTGCATTTGTGCAGCAAAGGAGTTCACAGCCAAAGGGTTTTTTTTTTTGTAAAGATTTTGGTCAAGGCTCATTTAAATGAATACAAGTGAGGTTCTACAGGGACAGAGGGGTTTATTGTTGCTTTTTCTACCTCGGGGTGCTGCCTTTACACCACCAGGAGGGTCTCTAAAAGCCTCTGTGGGAGAATAGAGAAAGAAAAACACCTTCTCTGAGCAGTGGTAAGAAGTTATTGTGCAATCAGGTTATGTTTTAAAGGGTTACTTGGTGTTAAAAGTCAATATTCTGTGCAGCTTTCTGACGGGGAAGGAGAGTTTACCGTCTGTAGCTACAGACTAGTACAAAGCCATGTGTTACCTCCTGAGATGGGCAGGTTTACCTTTACTCTTCTTGTCCTGTGTCCTACAACAGGAAAAGGAAAATTAAACGGGGACTGGTCATCCTGGTGGTGAAAATGAGAGTCCCTGTTTTTCCTTAGGGTGTCTCTGGAGTTAAGTGTGTGATTGGTGATCAAAGTTCTCATGGAAAACATGAGGAATTTGGGTTAATGCAGAACATTTGCACTAAATTTGTTACTGACACTTGTTAGAGGGCAGTGGTTTTAAAAAAAATGCTTTATTCTGTTAGTGATGGCCAGTGTTTGATGTCATTCCAGGGCACTATCCAGGTGCACAAACCCCTGAAAAAATGAGGTCTTCATGTGAGAGGAGCTTGACTTCTCATCAAAAAAAGGGTTTGAGGTGAGTGTTCCCACTCCCAGCAACATGCAAAGCTGCCTCTTCGGGGTTTGTGTCAAGGCACAACTCTTGGGGGTGTGTATGGGAGGAAATTTCCCCTGAGAGTAAGCTGGAAAAGCTTTTCATCCTGAAGTCCATTTTCTTCAGTGGTACAATTTTGCTTTTTAAAATCCAATTTGATGGGTGCATGCATTGTTCCACCACTGAAAGAGCTTGATTCTCTTAAGTTCCTTCATTTAGCTAAATAATTCTGCTGTGCTTTGTGTGTTTTTTAACAGCCCCTGCTTCACCAGCCTTTCCAAGCTAGGTGAATGGGTCAGAGCCTTTAACAAGCTGTAAAGCAGGTGAGAGAGATCACAAGGACAAGTTGTAATCCGGTGATCCCATCTATTTGCCATGGAAACCAGCAGCTGGATTTAGAGGATGGGTCTGAGAAGGGCTCCTAGAGCTGGGTTTACCAGGCTCAGTGCGTTGAAATTGCAGATCTCTGCTCCCCATGAGCTGAGCACCGAGAGTTGAAGCAACATCCTGAGTGGGGAAAGTTAATTAATCCACCAGACTGAAATCCCCAGTGTCAAATACTCTTTTCCACCAGAGTGTATTGGCAGCTGGAGCCCACAGAGTCCATGAGCAGCCTGAGGATGACAACCAGCAGGAATCTGGGAACGACATGAGGGAAGGAAAACCCAGTAGTGTTTTCTTGGTAAAACTTACAGTGGATGCTGCATGGGAGTCAAGAGAAATAAAAGAAGCAAATATAAGGTACCAGGGGAGAGAAGGGAGAAGTGAATGTTTTTCTAATCCCTGAATTTGACAGCCAGTTTATATGAAGTAAACTCTGAAGGCTCCTGCCTTCCCCAAGGTATTTTCTTTCTAAATAGATCTATAGATGCACTAATTAGCAGAAGGAGAAGCACAGGAGTTAATCCCCAATCATGTAAATGTGTTGTTTCAATTAATTAATGCACGTGGCACTTGTGCTGTAGTGATCAGCACCCTAAGGAAAGACAGAGGAAAATAATCATGTTTAACAGTATTTATTCCTGCAAACTTTAATGGTGTCAACCTTCCCATAATCTTTCTCTATAACTCAGTGTTGTTTTGCAGTGGTGGGTTATAAATTAGCTGAAATCACGGGCTGGAAGTGATAGTTTTGGAAGAAGAGAAAACATTTTCCTGTTGGCTCCATGGAGGGATGCAAAGAGAGGAGAAGCAAAGCACTATTTTCTGGGTGCTGATGGGGCTTTACCAGTCAAAGGCGTTGCAGGGGGATTGTTAGAGCAAGCAGAAAGATCTGGAAGAAGAAAACAAGTCACCAAAGAGAATATTTTCAGCCATGAAACAATTCTTCCTTTAATTAAGCACCTTCCTGACCTTCTTGAAAGAGCTGCCCAAGCCATTTCTACTGGGTTTTGCCAAGTGTTATCATTTCAGCTCAGACAGTCACGGTGAAGGTTAATAAAAATGACATGTTTATGTGAACCTGAGGGGACTGTAGTGTCCTTTCAGTGCTGTTTCTGAGAACTGGAAGCACTGCACCAGAATTAAAAGCTGCTTTGTTAAGGAGAAAGCATAAAAGAAATATGGAACGAGGCAGGTGAGACGTGGTTGAGCTCTACAGAGTAGCCAGCACGGAATGGGGTGTGCAGGAAAGTTCTGGCAAGATAAAAATACCCACAAATGGTATGGCAGAGGCATCTGTGGAGTCAGTAATTACCTCCTGGACTGGGCAAAGGCTGCCTTTATGAAAGGGCAGAGCACTGTTTGGTTTGTCTGAGGTCTCTGTGGAGAGGTTTGATGTCTGCAGAGGTTGTTGTTATGTGATTTGTAGGGTTTTTTTACTGACCAGCAGCAAACACGCCTTTATTGTAGCTCTTCTTGTTGGGGTTTGGAGCTCCGAGGTGAGGGATGATGCCCAGAAGAGAGGATGTACAGGTTGCAGAGATGCAGGAGCAAAGTCTTTGAGGTGCTGATGGGGTCTGCAGAGTTTGTGATCCACAAAGCCCTTTGTCCTTGTCCTGACAGCAACAGCTTCCTCAGCCATAAAATACTCCCAGATTGATGGTTCTTTTCCTGCACAAATGCAAAGATTTGAAATAACTGAAGAACTAATTAGAGAAGAGGCAGGAGTCGACTCAATTGCAGAGGCCAGAGTGTGTCATGGCTGTGAAAGCAGGATTTTTTGGTCTGTTCTATCACATGTAGCTGGTAGACAGGGCTGAGAGCTCCTGAGGAGCACTGGTAGGCCAGGGAGGCTGAGGTTCGTGGCTCTTGGGGTATGTTTGATTTTGGCTGTTGTACTCCTGACTGCACAGCTCAAGAACTGATCAGTAAAGCTGTAAGGACCACTTTTTGGAAAGCCCTTTAGAAACACACTGCACAGGGTCTGGAGACAATGGTGGGGGCAAACACGCGTGGACCTTTTTGGCCCCATGGGCCAAATCTATATATTAGAAACTTGATTTTTTGGAACCATTTTTCTTTTGCTTTCCTGGAGAACTCACACAGGGGCTCCCTTGAAGGCTTTCTCCTTCTCCTAAAAAGCCAGAAAACAAAGCTGTTCACCAATCAGTCAGGGTTTCCCAGCACTTCTCAGGCTGATGAAGAGGGAGGGTTTGCAATAACAGACCCTGAGTTTTGCCCTGGCTCTGCAGCATCTCAGTGTGAACCCCAGCCCATGTTGGCTGAGCCACTGCACATCTGTGTGATGCTCAATGCAGTCAGTTGTTTTTTCTCACATTTTTTTTTCTGGGGGGAAGAATCTGAGTTTTCTGTGACTTTTTTTCCCCACCTGTTGCTACGGTAACTGTTTTGTCAGTCCTCTGATTTGGGTGTTTGAGTGGCAGAAGGTTTAATTTTGCTTCAGTAAATTACCCCTTTCCTTTGAGTGTGATTTCCTCTGGTGGAAAATTCCTCCTGCAGCTTCCCATCAACTTCAGGGAGCATCCTTGTTAGAGATCACATCTCCCTGATTTCCACTCCAAGCATGAAACCTTCCATTTGTCCATTTACTGGACTGACTAAGATTCACTTCTCCTTGAACCTCCAAGCCTGTGCCCTGATGGTTATTCAAAACCACACTCAGCTCTGAACTGAGTCCTCAGTGATAAGAGAGACTCACAACCTGTTGGAAGTAAGTGGATTGCATGGGGGAAAATCACAACTCTGCTCTGAAGCCCAAGTACCTCCCTGAAAAACTGTTTCTGGAGGAAAGTGCTGCTTTACCCAAACTAAACCAAAATTGTCTCTGCCCAGCATGGAGTGATTTTTAACCTCACTGGCAGTGTTGGACTGCAAAGGGCTGGGAGTTGCATTTACTTTGCTGCTCTTCCAGTGACAAGATAATGCTGATTTTTTTGTTTTCTTGCTGATTCTTTCTCCTTTCAGTCTGTTTTTGTTTGTTTGTTTTTCATTTAATTGCTCTGAAGCTTATAAACTTAATGTTAGTCCCCTGCTGGAATGTATTTATAAGCAGTTTATTGCCACTTGTTTAAATGAACTGTAGTGGGATAGATCCAGGGAGAACAGGAAGAAATTGCCCATTTCTGAAGAGCTTGTAAAGAAATCTGAAGAACTAATATCAGATGTTGAAAAGACAGGCTTTCATCCCCTTGGTCTTTCCCTTAGACACGTTTCCCACAAGGAGCCCTCCTTGCTGCCATCCTCCTCAGCCATGTACCTCCCAGTTACCTGCCCCACACTCCATTATCAAAGAAGTGTTCAGAGGACAAGGGGAAGGGATGAGCCCAGCAGGAGGAAAAGGATGTTTTTATACACCAGGTAACAATGCTAAAAGTCAGGAATTCTGCTTTTAAGGGTCATTGTGTGCTCAGCCTCAGGGCTGAAATCCTGGTTATCCCCCCTCCCCTGGAACGCTGCTCTAGTTTCTAGCAGCAGCTCGTGCCTGCTTGAGAGTTTGCATTTTCCTTCCCAGTTTACAATTCTCTCGAGTGGGTTAAGAACTTCCTGATAATTCCCAGCAATTTTTTTTTTTTTTTTAGAAACCTCAGTGCAGACAGAAAACCCCCAAACAAACAGCAAATTAGAGTTTTTGTCTGTTCTATTCCCTTACCTGTGCCAACCCCCCCCGGAACTGTTGCTCCTCCTTTCTGAGAAGATTCAGACCTGATTTACATCCATTGTGGGGAAACTGGGAAAGGCTCAGGCTGCCGTATGGGGAACCCCCCGCCACGAGCAGTTTTGCAGGGATCCCCCCGGTGTGAAGCACACCCGACCCGGGTGTTCTCCGGGAGAGTTTGGAGCACCCCCGCGCTCGGGTGATGAGCGATGGAGCTCTGCCACCTTGTGGGATTGTCGCCCTGTCGCCTCACCCGCCTGGCACCCGGCAAGTTTCATACCCAAAGGTCCCTTTCCTTACTTTATACCTTATAGAAAGCTCAAAAAAAGAGTTGTGATGCATTGGAAAACACGGCTAGAAATCCTTCGACCGTGTCACAGAAATCACGAGGGATAGAGCTGGTGCTGAAATTGTCAGTGCAACGTCTGAAGACACGCAATGTCTTGGAAGAAATGTGACCTTTTTGGTCCTCTGTGCTCCTGTGCAGGATCTCAGAGGGTGCCAGAGGGGCAGGGCGAGGTCTGCAGATCAGGACCAGAGATAGGTGTTATCTCTTATTGCAACCCCCTGCCATGGGCAGGGGCACCTTCCACTAGACCAGGTTGCTCCAAGCCTTGTCCAACCTGGCCTTGAACCCTTCCAGGGATGTGGCAACCACAGCTTCTCTGAGCATCTTGTGCCCAGAGTAAAGAATTTCTTCCTAATATCTGACCTAAACTTACTCTCATTCAGTTTGAAACAGTTCCCTATTGTTCCATCACTACAGTGCCAGCAATCCCTCAGAGGTCCCTTGGGCTTTGGAGATTCCTTCATCCCACAGGTAGGATGCTTTTGATGATCTTTTGCAGAGTTTTAAGAATCTGATCTATTAGGCAGCAAACAAATACTCCAAGGCAGTTATTCTGACATGAAACTTTATTTTAGCAGCAGTTTATCTGCCCTGGGAGCAGCAGAGATATTCCCCCATCCCCGCAAGTTTACCACCTGGGAAACTTTTCAGCCATAAATAGTCAAGAGCTGCTATTCTGGATTTTCAGAACTGCGTGACAGGTTAAAAACAAATAAAAATAACTCTGGAAATCAAAGAACAGATTTCTGATCTCTGCTGCTTCCCGCCTACAGGACTTGCAGGAGAATAAACTCCTCCCGACTTGTTATGCTTTGAAAGAGTAGAGGTGCTAGATTTGGAAGAAAATCTGCTCTGCTTTTGTTTAAGTGGTTGCTATTGTTTGCTTTGCTCTTCTGGGAAGGGATGAGTCACCACCTGAAATCGGTACGTGCTCAGAAAATGTTCCAATTTGACTAAAAAGTCAACAAAATTCATTTCTAAGCAACTATAGACAATTTGTGATGTCAAATCTCATTTATGGCAATACAGAATATAAAAACACTCCCCCCCCCCAAAAGCAGAAGGAGTTGTAATTCTTAAAGGAAATAAAGCAAACAAGGGAGCTTGAGCTAACACCACCAAACTGTAGGATAATCTGCAGGATTATCCTTTAGGTATTGATCTCAAGAAAAAGGGGAGCAGCTGCAGAATCCTCTCAGGGCAAAATAATTGTGTCTGAAATCTTGTTTGCCAACTGATCTGTATCCAGAGCAAAGGAATTATTTTGGCCTTTGCGGGGCCGCAGGGAGGGGGGAAATGTCAGACATGATAATTTAGTTTGCTGCTGGGGGATGATGCTGGGAAAGCCTCAAAACATGTTGAGGCTTTGCACTGCTGAGTTTCCTCTCAAAAAAGGCTTTTTAAAATTTTTTTGGTTTTACCCCTTGGAGAAGCCACGCTGTCCTGTTCCCTCTCAGCTGTTTTATGGAGGGAACTGATTTCACGCTGCAAATTCCTTCTGGCACTGCTGGAAATGACTGTGCTCACATCCCTCTGGTCCTCATCCAGCTGTGGCAGGGAGGAAGGTGTCCTGTCCCGTGGTGGGGACAGCAGTGTGACATCAGGGTGACAGAATCTCTGTGACACATGAAGGGATCTGCAGGGTTGAGCTCAGAGGAGCTGGGTGATGCTGACTGCCAGGCTGAACTGAGCTGATCTTCAGGCTGGAACTGGGAGATTGGTACTTTATGCTGAGTGTGACTGCAGTGAGGAGGAGAAGGAACAGGGCTGTGACAGGGGCAGCTGGAGGAGGGATGTGCTCAGTTGTACATCTGGGGGAGACGCTGTGTGGTCCCTTTGTGCCCTCCAACAAACCTGGCTCTGTTGCAGCCCTGAGGCTGGAGGAAGACAGGGCAGGAAGGAATATTACCTCTCCTGGAAGTGGGAGCACCACAAAGCCTGCATTGAAGGAGGGGACTGAACTAAGAGGGTCCTTTTAGTCCTTGGAAATCTTCCTGAATGAGTCTGAGGCGCTTTGGAGTTGTCTTTGCTTGCTAAGGGATGCATTGACAGAGCCTGACCTCATTTCCCCTGTAGCACACACCACCGTCTATTTATCACTCTTACATTTGTTAGAACAAGATTCCCACATATTTTTCCCAGGTGGGTGCTGAGGGGTGTTCTGCTCTCTTTCCTCGTGGATCCCAAAAATAAATTGCCTCAAAATTAACTTCAGATTTATTTATTTATTTGTTACTGTTCTCTTCAGGCTTTGGTTGGATTGGACCCCTGTGAACTCCATGCCTTCAGCTCTGCAGCATGAACCCTGTTGCTGGTTTTGTGACAGCCCTCACCTGGATGGCAGCTCTCCTGGGGAGAAAGGGACCCTGTGAAGACACTGCTTGCTCTGGCTCCTGCTGCATCCCTGGTCACCCGAGGTTTGTGTGACCCTTTGCCATCACTGCTTGGCTGAACAGCTCTGCCATGGCCCTTTGGTGTGCTTTGACTTCCTCTCTCCCCTCTCTTAAAATAATTCTGGCCAGGGGACCCTCTCCATCCAACCCACCACTCAAGGAACACAGTGAAGGAGGAACAGCAGATGCAAATCAAAAAGCCACCTGGGGAGGATGAATGTGCAACTTAACCATGCAAAGGAAGCCAAAGATGTACAGAACAGAATTTTTTAACTCTAAGCCATGAAGTTACTCAGCCATTCTCCTCCTCTCTCTTTTCCTGCTGTGAAAGCTCTGCTTGGTGCCTGGGAAGATGCAGATGTAGGGATTCTCCCATTTGCCATCAGCTAGTTCTGGAAGAAGATGTGCAGGAGACTAAAAATGTCAGTGCTCCTGGAGGAGGAACAAATCCCATCTGCTGTTTGAAAAGCAGCTTTCCAAGTTAAGGTGGTGACACCCAGAAGTCACTGTCCCCTCATGTCATGGCATCTGACCAGAAGACCAGGGCAGGGGAGGTAGAGATCAACCTGAGTCAAAAGCAGCATGTGAGAGGGAGAAAAAGGGAAAGGCAGGGATCTTCCTGGACACCCAGCCCTGGATATGCATGGGGGTCTTGTTCCTGGTGTTTTGGCATGGCAGAGCTCTATTCCACCAGGACTTTAGGGAAAACTCCATGGGACAAAAAAGAGCATGTTGTGTTTTGGTGTGGGGATGGGGACTGTGGTCACTGGAGTTCAGGGTCTTCCTCACAGCAGGGAAGGACTTTTTGCAGTGACAAGTTAATGCTGGAAAATCCAACTTGGAGAAGCTCCAAGGAGGCTGCCTGAGGGTGTTTCAGCCACTGTCCTCTAACTTCAGCCGAGGAGAAACTGCTGAGCAGGACATGCTTTGCAGTACATCAAACTTGAGATTGGTTTTGGACCCCTTCTAAGAGCAAAGATTTTTAGAACGGGGACCAAACCTCCTGTTCCATTCTTTGGGGTCTGTGCAGCTCATGTACAACGAAGCTATTTATTTCCATCCTGTCTGTTGAGCTGCTGCTGCCGAGGTAGCCTCGTCCCTCACATCAGTAGATGGCAGCAGCTCCCCGGGAGCAGGTGGAGGAGCCTTCGCTGGGAAGAGCTGCGATAGTTGTTGGAGTTCAACCTTTCCCTTCCCTGCCTTCCCCTGGCTCTCAGCCCAGCCTCCTGCCACAACACAAACTGTAGATGGCAGCAGGGAAAAGATTTTGCTATTTCTTTGTGACTTCTGCTCTGGAGAGTATTTTCCTGCTGTTGGCTATTGGGGCCCGTTGGCTCTGGGGTTTTGGGTCAGCTCACACACAGCCCTGGCTGGGCTTCAAATCTCTTTACAGGCTTGACTGAACTGAGAGAGTTTTCTGTGCATGGTCCTGCTTCCATCAATCTATATGGGGGGAGGGGGGGGAAAAACACCTGGAAGTGCCTGCAGGGACATGGAGGGGGATGCTCCCACCAAACTGCACATCACAGCAGTCCAAAAGTTGTGGTACAAACTTTGGCATCACAGTCAAGAGGGGAAAGTGGCTCCTGTTAAAGGAGACAGGGTTTAAGCAATAGTTGTGCTGGCAGAGAGATTGTGACATCTGCATCCTTGGAGATTTTCAAAGCCTGACTGGATAAGGCCTCAACCTCCTGAGTTAACTTCAAACTTTTAGCCCTGGTTGGAGCAGGAGGTTGAATCAGGGATATCCAGAGGTGTTCTGTGCTTGTCAACCTCCTCTCTGACCTTCTGCTCTGTGTGTGCTGATCATACTCATCTGGGCTAATGTAACATGTTTTTCTCTGCCTTGTAAGTGGTCACATAGTCTGTTACCACTTCTTGAACTGGGATAGGTGAGTCTTTGGAAGCTCCATCCAGGCTTTTTGACACCTTGCAAATAACAGAGTGTCCTAGAGGTGTCTGCAGGACCCTGAGGTCACTTCCATACATACCTCCTAGGTACAGCCACACCAAACCTTCCTGAGGTGCTTTTGAGGCTCTGTTTGGTGAGTTAGTTTAAAGCTTCCCTCTTGGTAGATGTAACAGGAGTTTAGCAAGCTGTTGTCCTACGGAGCTTGGATTCATTTGAAAAAAAATGCCGCTCAGTGGAGGAGGAAATTTTAATGTGGTACATGCCAGCTAGGAAGAAAAATCAAGATTAAGGTGAATCATAGAAAACGCTGCCTTGAAGTGGGAGCTATTAGCTATTAGAGTAACTGGTGAGGAGAGAATATTTAGACTATTTAATGCACCATAAATTACACAGGAATTCTCGTGCTTTAACTCAGCACTCGCTTGATTTAAATCTGCTTCTCTCCCCGGCTTCCCATAATTACAGTGTAGCTACCAGCCACGTCCCCAGCCACCTGCAGCTCCTGTTCCCAGTGAAAGGGGCTCCCAGATGTTCGACACCTCTCGGCTCTTGGTCCCACATCTATGGGGTCTCTGTGGTGGAGCCGCCGAGTCCCGCTCCCACCCCGCCAGCGCCTCTTGAACCGCTCGGCTGCTTTTCACGCTCACATCTCTCTTTGTGGAGCTGGGAAGGGATCCAGAGCAGCTGTGTTAGGACCTGTCAATCTCAAATTGCAAAGTCATAAGGAGGGAAAATAATCGTCGTAATAATAATAATAAAGTCATCAACTTGTCTTACCCTCCAACAGGAAAAAAGGTTTTGGTTGGAGGTTTGCGTTAGTTGTAATTTTCTCCAGGCTGATTTCTCCCTGTGATGCCACTATACAGGCTATAAATGATGCTCAGGCAAAATCTCCTCTGACATTCATCTCTGTTTACAGAGCTCATCCAAAAACAAGAGGCCTTTTCTTCACTTTATTCAGCATCACCACGACTCGGTTGCCAAGGCATCAGCCTTTGATTCCTGCAGTTTGGCTCTTACTAGTGATGCCTGACACCTCCTGATCACTGTGACTGGTGAGCTCAGACACCCCAGCACTGGACCTGCAGCTGATGTCACCGTGTCCCCATGGTGGGACATCTCCTTTGGCTTCCCAGCTCCTTCCTGGGCCTGACATTGGGACCTGCCTTCGAGACTGATTCGTCAAGGGCAAAAAAGCAGGTGAAAAGACTCCTGCAAAACATTTTGTTGGAGCTTGTGCATTCATGGCTGTTCAACCCAAATCACCTTTGCTCTTGTCTCATCAAGAAGACACTGACACAGGGGTCGTGAAACCTGTGATGGGTCAGGAGCAAAGCTGAGGCTGTTGTAGCTCTCTGGTCTGCTCACTCTCCCACACCATGGATGAGAGGTCTATTAGCAGCTCCTCTAAGCCCCCCATCCGTGCATTCCTTCTAAAGCTGCCAGTATTGACTATTATCTCCAAATCCAGGTGTGATCAACGGAAAAAGATGTTTCTCCTTTCCTGGCTTTCCATAAAGAACGAAAAAACAAACATGGTCTAAGGTGCACAGCATGACAAGGGAAAAGAGTGGAGAGAAGCGAGTTGGGGAAGGGACAGGCAGTGGATCTTGATGCCTTTAAGTCACTCAGATGAAGTTCATTTCTCCTTGTCTGTACAAGGTTGGACTCTTTGCATTTTCATGGTAAATTTGTTTACCGAGCCGTTGTTGAAATTCTGGAAGCAGAGAAAATGCATTTGCTCCATAACCTTTCCGGATCTGACAAGTCCTATAAAATCTATTAAAGCCTTTAATGAAATCCCCGCTCGGAGCCAGCTCCCATGAATGAATGTGGAATCGGAATTTAAATTAAAATGTTGTTTTTGTAGTCTGTGGGCTTTAGCCTTGACAGAAATTAAAGGGACAGTTCACATTTTGGGGGGCTGTTGCCTTCTCCCTGTAGTTTTGCATCGCCACAAAATGCCTCTCCTCGCAGAGGGTGGGTGTTTGAAGCTCTTTTCCTCCCGCTGAGCCTGTGGCCAGTTGGGAGCACTCAGCTGCAAGCACAAAACCTGCTATACTGAATAATTTCAATTAGAAAAGAGGAAATTGCTTAATAGGCAGCACTGTCCTTTAAATAGGATGCAGAACTCTTGTTAGCAAATGGAGGGATATTGGGTCCAATCTCCCCTCTGAGGAGCGTGGGGCTGGCCAGGCAAAATGTGCCCTTGCTGCAGGTGTAACCACAGTGCAACCATGGTCAAGGGCATCCTCAAACACTTCTCAGTCCCTCTGCCATCAGCCACTTGAGAACAAGCTGTGGCTCAGCCCATGAATTTTGACATTACGGAGACACTTCCAAGCAAGCCTCGCTAAGGAGCCTGATGTAAATCCACTGGATGTGCTTGGCTTTGCCTACCCAAGGATTTAATTTCCATATGTAAATACAGGGCTGCATGTGCAGGGGGGGTGTGCAAGCAATTCATTATTTTTGATCTCTTCTGCAACTGAGCAAAGAGAAATGTCCCACAGTGAAACATGTGTGTCTGAGCCTCCAAAAGAAAAGGCTGCTCAGGGCTTTGATTGCATCCTCCTGAGCTTCAACCCTGCTCCAGCCTTACTCAGCACAGGTCAGGGCTGGGCCAGGGTCACATGGGTCTCTCACACCTCCTTGCCCCTGAGAAAATTTGCCAGGATTTACTGGGTTTGGCTTCCCATGGAATGATGCCACCAGCTGTCTCCTCTGCCTCTTGGGGTGTGTGTTTTCCAACAAGAAATGAAAAAGTGTGCATTTGTTTTCTCACAGTTACCTTTTTTTTTTTTTTTTTTTACATATTTTTTATTTATATGTTTGCTCACAAATGCATCAGCTCTTGCCATCCTGTGCAAGGAGTCAGCTCTTTACCTATGAGAAGAAAATCATCCATCCTCCTTTCCTCTGGACCCCACCAGCTGCAGCTGCTCATACCTGGGCTGGGAGCTGACCAGAGGAGCCTGCAAAAGGTACCTGACTTACTTGATTTTGGGGGTTTGAGCTTCTATTTACTCTTTTCACAGCTTACAACTCCTTCTGTTTGTGTATCTTCCTTTGCAAGGGTTATTTTTAGCCAGAGGGGCCCTTGGCACTTGTGCTTCAACCTGAATTTATGCCAGGCTGGAGAGTCCCACCTCAACATGTTGAGGGTGCCTGGTGCCCCCGCGGTCCTGACCTGGGGCTGAGTGTTATTCAGCTTCTTCTTTATCTCCTTTTCATGAAGGCTGCTTTCAGAAACACTTTTCCAATCCCCTGGCCTTGCACTGGTCAATATTAAGCTGCAGCAGCTCAGCACAGGATAGTGACTGACTGTTATGAGTGAGGCATCATAAGAAGGGCTGCAGATCAGGAGTAACTGCATAATAAGCACATATGAACAGCCATTTGGTTCATGGCTGATAAACTTTCATGGTCCATTTTACCTCTGTGATTTCTGGCATGGGTGCTACCACAGAGAGAGGTTTCATTCTGCAGGGTGCTCAGCACCCCAACAATAGAGGGGGAAGCTCTTCTTCCAAGAAGAAGTGTTAAAACTTCTTTCATCCAGGAGAGCAGCAGTGGGCAGGAGATCCTCCAGAAGGGAGGATCTTGAAAGCCAGGCTAAGGGAAGAATCTGTTTTCAGTGCAGAAAAGGAGGGGAACTCATTAGTGCAATGTGAAGTGAAACAGAAAATGCTTAAATTTGTTGGCAAAATGGCAGGAGGAGGAAAGGAAATGCTCTTTCTATGTCAGTGCCTTCCTGGAAAGATGATGAAAAGTTTTCTCCTCTTTCCTTTTTCTTTAACTCGGGTTATTACAAAGCAATCCATGCTGTTTCTAAGAAAAAAAAATATCATTAAGTTTCACTCTGAAAATGTCAAAACAAAATGTTTTGGCATTTCTGAAGTGAAACATTTCATTAAAAATGCTGCATCTGAGTGTTTTGACATTTTTTAAATCCGCTCTCCTCCTCCTCCTGCTATTTTTTCAACCTAAATTTGCTAATATTTTTAGCCCTTCTAAAACTTAATTTTCCAGCAAACATAGTAGTAGTTAAAAAAGTAGAATAAATTGCTGACTTGTGTATATTGAAAACGATGAGCAGCGTGAAACCTGGGCAGGAGAGCCGAGGTCGCTGCTATCTTACAACCTCAGTTGTCATTTCCATGGTGCAAAACAATTGTGTTATCATGTAATTTTGCAGTAAGAGCTTTTATTTGCCTTTCATTCACTTGGGATCAGAGCAGTAAGAATACCTGAAATGCAAAGATTGACCTGGTGGTGGGTAGTGAAGCTGGAGCAGGCTGGGAGCTGGGTGGTGATGCTCACGTCCCCTTGGCTTCCTCCTACTCCCTGGTTGCACCACTGGTTCCAGAAGTGGTTGCATCAGAACACTGGAACATCTGTAGGGAATCATCTTGGTGCTTCACCCAGAGGACCACGTGAGGGTGGAGGGAGACACACCACCCTGCAAGGCAACAGGGTGGGCTGCTTGCACGATTCTGGGTGTTTCTCACCTGCCAGCAGCCACCACCATGCCCCAAACCCTCCTGGCATGCCCTAGGCATGCACTGGGCTCCCTCCAGCCAGAGCAAACTGCCGATGCTCAGAGGTGATTCAAACACGGGCCGAGTCAAACGCCGTCAGACGCTGCCTTTGAAGTGATGCTTTGTGCGCGGCAGAGGGGATAGCTGGCGGGACGTGTCACTTGTGGCAGAGTGTGATAGTCGCCTACAAAGGCTGGAGGTGTTTGTCAAAGGGGTCGGGGAAGCCTCTGAAGCCAAGAGATGCTTTCAAGAGGAGAGGGTGTGAGTGCGTGTCGGCGTGCGCCCCGTCACTCGGAGATGAAAGGCTCTGCTGTGTCGCCTGTTTGTTGCCACAGCCCCAGCGTGCAGCAGTTGCACAACCTTCCCCTGCCAGAGCCTAAAAGCTGGCTAAATTAAAGTGAGGCATGGAAGGAAATGCTGAGGTTTTATGTCTGGTTTCAAAGCACCCCAGTCTGGGAGCTGAGGCTCAAGGTAGCACTGCTGGCGTGGCTGGTGTCGCTGGATGAGGGAGGAATCGAGTTTACCCACCCTTGGCCCTCTTGGCACAGAACCTTGCAGTGATCTGCTGGCAGACAAACCAGCTGTCCCACCACGAGCTCCAGCCTGTGGAGAGGTTTACACCAAGGAGCCTCAGTTCTAGGTGGGGGAGATGGAATGTGGCAGTTTGGCTGCTAAAATACAAAGGCACCTGGATCTGGCTGCCTCTGAGCAACCTGGCCTAGTGGAAGGTGTCTCTACCCACAGTAGGAGGGTTAGAATGAGATCAACTTTAAGGCCCCTTCCCACCCAAAGCATTCTAGGATTTTCTTTGGTGACTAGTTGCCTTCTCAGGGCTGCAATGCCTTTGTCCCACATCACTGTGTGCCTGACCTCTGGATAAATGACCTTTAAAGGTCCCTTCCAGCTCAAACCACGCTTTAGCTGCGCTCAGGCAGAGCCCTCCTGTCTCCTCAGAGCCCTCCACTTCTCTTTTCTAAACAAACATTAAGAAAATAAGGCGGAAGGGAGGTAGTGGTTCAGGAACATAAAGTCCCACAAAGAAAATTATCTTCCTTTCACTTGAGTTTTTTGAAAGCTGCTGGGTTGCAAAGGCGGTTCTGTTGATTGCAGTTTTAGTCCCTGATTATGCAGTAATGGAAGCATCAGAAATCATCAAGCTTCCTTCCTCAATTTGAGTTTGCCCTTCATCCCGTGGTTTCAGACTAAGGAGAAAATGGTCATTTGGAAGAGGAAGGAAGGAAAAAAAAAAACCCCAACAAGCACAATATTGTTTATCTCCCTTAAAGTCACAGCTCTTTATTTGCCATTCCCATTTTATAGCTTGGCCATTTGACAGATCAATTAGTGACTGCCTCATACACAAGCAATAAAACCTTTCACTGGGAGACTTTTCCCCAGGCTGAAAAGTACTTTTCTGTCCTTCTTACAGAAGGAGGAAAGCCCAAGTGGTTCCTCAAATCAGGAATTCCCAAGTAAGAAGTTGACATAGGCTGTGGAGAGGGTTTCAGAGGGGTGTCGGACCCTGCTCAGCGAGCAATGGGCTGAGGGTTGGTATCAGTGGGGAAGAAATGAGATCAGAAACCAGGAAGAGAGGAGGAAAGCACCTCCAATGGGAGGTTTTGGTGATGGAGATGAACTTGCCCATCCTCTCATTTTCACTGTGCTTGTCCTCTAATGGTTGGGATCACCTGAGCGGGGACTAAGCAGTTAAACCACCGTGTTAGGTTTATTCTTTCTGGGGCAAAAGTACAGTCTGTATTTTAAAATTTATAATATATGCACACATTTATGTACCCACAAGGATTTATACACATTTGTGTAGACAAGGATGATCCAAAATTCACAAAATTGGGCCAAAATAACTGCAAACCCCAATTTTAGGGCATCACAGCTGGACAAAGCCTTGGATTTTGGGGTACTGGAACTGTTGGAAGTGACTGCGACCTTGAAACCTGATTTTTGGGAAAATGTGAAGCTTTTGCCACCCTGAAATTTCTGGGAGACTGCTCCTGCTCTCCTGGTGCCCTGGGCAGCCGATGTGGCTGCACCTCTCACAGGGGCTGAGCACTTTTCTCTCTCTTTTATTATTTTTCTTTTAAAACTCCAATCTGTTTGCACTTCTTCCCCCCTCCCCATCTCCAACCCTTAGGCCTTCTGGGGAAAGAAAGAAACAGCCTCTCTGTTTTTAATCAACCTAATTAGTGTATCTTTAATACAATTAGAGGGAAATTTTACCGCTCACCCCCCACCCCCCCTTCCCTGTGTATCAATTAAAGCCCCACAGTTGCAGGGTAAATTTTTAATCCATTTAGGGCCATCTCCCCACCCCCCCACCCCCACCAGCCTCGCATCCCCCCGCTCCTCCTCCCGCCTGGCAGAGTGCGTTGCTTCCTCCTCCGTTTTCTTTGGGAGTCTGTTCAAACAGCACATTGTAAGGAGTAAATAAATTACTCTCTGCCCCCTTGCCCTCTCCTCCACGGCAGCCGGCCCCGTTCCAGGCAGCTGCCCTGATTGTACGGGCAGGCGCAGGGGGGAAGGGGCTCGCACAAAGCCGGGGCTGCGGGACTGCACGCTCCGGGTCGGGATGGGGGGGGGGGGGGGCGCG
>JAWWES010000051.1:7798274-7822624 GCA_035583135.1 Lophotriccus pileatus
CCAATTTAATTATACACCAAAAAAAAAAAAAAAAAAAAAGGAAAAAAAAAATTAATGAGAAAAAAAGGAAAGAAATTAAGTTTTTCCAACTGGGGGGTTCTCCAATTTGTCCGAGGTCTCGAAGAGTCGCGACATCTGACAGCTCTTGTGGTGTGGCTGAAATTCGTCAGCTGGCTTGAAAAGGCCAAACATCAAAACAGAGAAGCTGCTGCCATCTTTTCCACTATGTCTGGAATTCCTGTCGTTCTCCATAGAGAGCTCATAACACTTGGTTACCTGCACATAACTCCTGGCTCATAAGAAATTATGAAACTTAACTCCTCTTTTTCATTTAAAAAAATAAAATATTCAAGACTATCAGCTTTTATATAAAATATCAGCAAGCCCCCCGAAAAAAAAAAAAAACCAAACCAAAACAAAACCAAACCAAAAAATAAATCAAAATAAAAAACACAACCCCGACCCCAAACCAAACGAAATCAATTGCTGAGGTAACTTCATACCTTGAGGTAGCTTTTTTTTTTTTCTTTTCTCCTCTTTTTTTTTTTTTTTCCTTTTTTTTTTTTTGTCCTTTGTTTTTTTTTTTCTCTCTCTCTCTCTTCTCTCTCTCAGCTCTCGCTGCTCGAGCAGCGATCCCTGGCGTTCCCTCCCGCAGCTCCCAGGATCCCAGCACAGTAACTGCTGCCGCGCCTCCTTCCCGGCTTTCCTGACGCTCCAAGAGCGGAATCCCGAGCCCAGCTTGGCTTATTTTTTCCTATTTCTTCTCTTTTTTAAGGATGCTCCCAGGAAATCCGCTCCGAAGGGCTGGTCTCCTCCAAACGAACACTCAAAGCATCCGCGCGAGTTTGGTTCCAAATTCCCTCTTTTCCAGCCTCGAGGGGTGGATCCAACGTCACCCCTCTCCCTCAAAATCATTCCTAATTTTTAATTTTTGCTTTTTCCCCCCAGTTTCTGGCTGGATTTGCAGCAGGAGCCGCGGAGCTGGAGCTGCCCCTGCCTGGAAGGGGCGACGGCAGCAGCCACTGACCCTTCCCAAATACCCAACAGCGAACAGCAAGTCCTTAAAAACCTCCCTAAAGCATCAAATCCGCGTAAGAGTGACGGGAATCAGTGACCGTTTTACATTCCTCGGACGCTTTGTATTTGGTTTTGTCTCGTGAGAACAGTTATTTCTGCAGAAAGGGGCAGGGGGTTTGTCATTAAATAGTGAAAAAAATATATATAATCTTTCTCAGCTCGTAAAAAATGTGCCCAATTTCAGCAAGAGGTGGGTTTTTTTTTTACCCCCCCACACCCAGAGAGATTTGGGGTGGGGGGGGAGGAGAAGACATAAATAGCCCCAGGGATGTTCAGGTGAGTTGGCATCTCCCCACTTTGCTAATTAAATATTCCCTGGGGAATTCTGCACCCCTTGACCCCCCAGACCATTCTGCATTGAGTTCCCAATTTTAGATTCCTAAGGAGACGAGGATGAATTCCATATTTACTACCAAAAAGGGATTTTTTTTGCCTTTTTTTTTTTTTTCTTTTTGTTTTTGGTGGTGGTTTATTGCTGTTCCCAAAGGGAGGAGGGAAAAGCCAAAGCCATTCCCTCAGCCCTTCCCTGCCTGGGCCTCCTCTCTAGGACAGGTCGTCACCTCCACACTGGAGATCTCCGGGGAAAAAAGGAGGAAAAGGAGGAAAATTGTCCCGTGTCCCATTTCTGCCACTATTTCATAGGCTTCAAAAAAACCCCAAAATTAGAAAAAAAACCCAAAAAAATTCTTACAACAATCCTAAACTGAAAAGAAACATTCAGGAACAACAAAAATCCTGGAAAATCGAGGTGTTCTCCTGGCTTCTAAGGCTTCCCAAGGCACTGCACTCCAAGGGGAGGAGGAATAATCCTGCCATCCCGCTGGTCCTGAGGCTGGAATGGTGCAGAGCTCCCAAGGGATCAGAATCCTTGTGGGGGTGGTTTGGTGGCTTTTGTCCACGGCGGATCTTGTTACCAACGTGGGCTGGCAAAAATCCGGTGGAATTTTCGCCTTTGAGAAATTAAAAAAAAATGGGGGGAAAATAGAAAAAAGAAAAAAAAAAAAAGGAGGAAATGGGGGGAAATTTAAAAAAAAAAAAAAAAAAGAGGGAAACAAAAAAAAAATTAAAAAAATTGAGGAAATTAGGAAATAGGGGAAAATAAAAAAAAAGAGAAAAATAAAAAAATAGGGAATAAAAATTGAAAAATAGGGCCATTTAAGCAGCTGGAGGCGGACGCCCCGGTTTGTTCCCTGCCCCGGTTTGTTCCCTGCCCTGGAAGCCAATGGAACTGCCCCTGATCCTGCCCGATTAGTGAAGAGGTTCCCGTCTGTCTCCGGTAACTGATTCCCGCCACTCCCGGCCCGGCCCGTGCCCGTCCCCGCCGCGTCGCCGTCGCTCCTATTTCCTGCGCGCCTGCGTCTGGCCGCTCTGTCCCTTCTGGTGCTGCTGCTTCACCTGGGCCAGGATGTCCCGGATCTTGCGCTGAGCCATCTGGGAACGACAACCGCGGGAACGGCTCGGGTTGGCCTCGGAGATCTTCACCAGCCCGGCTGCTCCAAACCCCAGCCTGGAACACTCCCAGGCACAGCTTCTCTGGGAAATCCATCCCTGCCCACCCTCACCGGGAAGAATTCCTTCCCAAGATCCCGTCTATCCCTGCCCTCTGGCAGTTTGAAGTCGTTCCCCCTTCTCCTCTCACTCCAGGTTCCTGTCGGCTCTTTCAGGCCACAATCAGGTCGCTCCAAAGCTTCTCTTTTCCAGGCTGAACAATCCCAGTTCTCCCAGACTTTCCTCACAGGAGAGGAAAGGTGGGAGTTGGAGGGGAAAGCCCAGAGACACCGAGACCTCAGGAACGAGGGAAGCATTTACAGCTCCCAGCTGGGCTGGGTGATGGCTCCTGGAAATCCCTTCCTGTCCTGTTTTTAGGGCCATTTTCCCCTCCAGAATTGGCTTCGGGAGGTCACACTCCATGTGTGCTCCTGCTCCCACAGCTCCCCCTGTTCCCCCACATCCCCCGTGGCACAAGGCGCAGCTCCCCATCTCCCAATCCCGCAAAACCCACCGGCCAAAACTTCCACGGGGGGATAGGCAGAGATGGACACGCTGGAGAAGGCCCCGGGGGCGGAGCAGGAGCTCTGGGGCCGTACCTGGCTGGCGTAGAAGTGCCCGATGATCTTCACGATGACCTGCTCGTTCTCGTCGGGGGTCTGGTCCCGCGGCACCACCACCTCGGCCGCCGTCAGGTTCTGCAGCTCGTTGACCTGCGGGCGAGGGGCAGAAAAAGGGAATGAGTCCCTCTGGGAAATCCCAGCCATTTCCCCGGGAATTCTGTGTCCCAGGGATGTCCCAGCCCCAGCCCCGCTTACGGTCTTGCCGCCTTTGCCGATGACCCTTCCCGCGGCCGAGGCGGGGACGCGGATGTGCGTCTCCAGCTTCACCTCCTCCTTCGGCCCGAAGAAGTTCTCCTCCTTCAGCTTCCCGTAAATCCTGCCCTGTGCCTGTGGAAGGAGGGGGAGCACCGAGTCAGGCACCAACCAAAAATCCCACCCCTGCCTGTCCCCACCAGCTCAACGAGCTCCACATCCCCGGCTGGGACGGCATCCCACCAAACCCCAGTTCCTCGGAGTTCCGAGGCAGCCGAGCCCCCGGGAGCGCCGATCCCGGGATACCCAGACTGGGGGGGCTTCCCTGGGGTCACCCCCTGCCCTCCCACCCGCACGGAGGGACCCCCCAAAGCCTGACCTTGAACTGGGCCTCGGGAGGGCCTGTGATGACGACCATGCGCACTTTGGAGTCCGGCGTCTCCGGAGGGGCGATCTGGGGGGGAACAGCCGGGGTGGGCACGGGGGCATCACAACCCCGCCCCTCCTGCACTCCTTCCTCGGGGAGGCAAAGGCAGAGGGCAGTTCCCCCGCCCAGGACAGCCCTACCTTGATAGAGGCACTTGCGAAGCGGGAGAGCTGCTTGATGTGCTGGCCCTTCTTGCCGATGATGGCCCCGACCGCCTGCGCGGGGATGAACACGTGCACCGTCTCCTGCTCCGGGGGCTGCGGGGACAGAGGGGGCTCAGGGTCACCCTTTCGGCCCAAAGTGACACCCACACCGCTCCCAAGGGCACCAGAGCCCGTGGGGGCACCTTCTCGAGAGATAAAGGGCCCAGATCCCGCTCCCACGCCGGACCCGCCGGCTGCAGGGGACGCTGAAGGCACCCTGGCCATCACACGGGTGTTCCCCACGGAGGGGACAGCCCTGAGCGGGGAGCAGGAGCAGTTTGAGCTGCCCGGTGTTCACCTACCATGAAGGAGCTGTACGGGGCGGCCCCGGAGACGCTGCTGGGGGGCGGAGGCACCGCGTTGGAGGAGGCAGGGAAGAGGCCGACAGCAGCCAGGTTAAGGCCAGGGATGAGGTGGGACTGTAACTGAGGAGAGAAGAGGGTGTTGCTTTTGTCAGGGCCTCGTCCCCGAGCGCTGCCGGCAGCCGGGGCGGGACCGAGCCCACTCACACTCATGGCGGCCACGTCGTTCTCGTAGGCTTCCCTCACTTTCTTCATGATCTCCTGCTCGGCCTTGCAGCAGTTGTCGATGGAGCCCTTCACCGTGATGGTCCTCTCGGGGTTGTACAGGGTCAGGTCCTGCAAGCTGGGGGGAAAGGCTGTCAGCACCAAGCCCTGCTCCCCCAGGTCCTGCCGCCCTCCCCGCGGGTCCCACCGAGGTGTGGGGCACTCGGGGTGCCACTGCCACGCTCACAGCAGGGCCCAGCACCGGGGGATGCACGGGGAAATCCACTCTGCCTTCCCCAAAAACGGGGCTTAGGAGTAAAACCCCAGTCCTGGCCATCAAACCAGCCTGGCCTGAGCTCTACGGCCCCGAAGGGAGGGAAGGGACACTAAAGGGGACAGCAAATGGTTGGAGAAGGGACACCAAAGGGGACGCAGAGGGGACACCCTCGGGAATACAGAAAGGGATTAAAGCATCTCTGCCCCTGCCCCAGGCTGTGGAAGCTCTGCCCTGGCCCCCCCAGAGGAACAGGGAGCCTTACGACGAGATGGTGATTTTTGTCTCCGTGTCCTGCTCCACTTTCTTCAGGTTCCGCCCCTCTTTGCCGATCAGGCGCCCCACGAAGTTGTTGTGGGCCAGGATTTTCAGAGGCACTTCGTCAGCCCTGGAAAGAGGAACGGGGGGGAAAACCCGGCATGAAGGAGGTCAGCAGCCAGAAGAGGAGGGGGGTGGTACAGGGGGTGAGGGAAGCTCAAATCCCACGGCTGGGAGTGCCCAGAACAAAGCCCCTGCCCACGTGGGAACAGTGCCGGGAGGAGCCGGGGTGGGATCCAGGGGGGAAATCCTTACGTCTTGGTGTCCTTGGCCTCCTTCTGCATGATCTCCAGGATCATCTTGCAGGCAGCAGAGCAGCCCTCGGGGGTGGAGTGGATGCTGATGGCTTTCTCCGCGGCTCCCGCGTTCTCCTTGCGGTGCACGTCGATCCTGGAAGCGCGGGGCAGGAGCTGGGAAGCGGCTCCGCGGCCTCCCGGCCCCCCCAGCACCGGCTGCTCCGCTCCCTGGAGCTCACCCTCGGCCCCAGGGTTACCTCTGCACCCAGGGCAGGCGGGAGGAGCGAATCCCGGGCTCACATTCCCCGTGGATGCAGAGCTCAGAAGCTCCAACCACCCATACCCAAATCAGGAATCAGCATCTCTTTGTTTTAAGCAAGAGGAGCGGTCGAGGGGTGGGACAGGCACATGCCTGGGGCCAGGGTGGGCTGTCCCTCACCCCACATCCCACATAAAGCCTTCCTTGGGGGACTAGAACTGTGGCCAACATAAGTTCAGGGGCCAAACCCACGAGCACGGGGGTGAAGCTCAACAAATCCATGTTAAATGAGGTCCCAGCCCAGCCCTGGCACAGGGAGATTCCCGGGGAAGGGCAGCCAGAGAGCCTGGCTGGGCAGGGAGTGGGAAGGTGGCTCTTGGACACTCAGCCCTGAACCCCAAACAGCCCGTTTCCCAAAACCAGAACAATAATCCAGCACCTTCACCGTGAGAGCACCGGGGCTGGACTCACTTGGACTGGGTCTGCTTGGTGATGTTCCTGATGGTGGCCCCCTCCTTGCCGATGATGGCCCCCACGTACTGGGTGGGCACCAGGAGCCGCAGGGGGATGTCCACGGGCTGCTGCTTGGCCGGGGCGCCCGCAGACACGGGGGAGCCCTGCCTGGGGGCCCCCCGCGCCCCGAACCCGCCCCGGCGGCCGTTCTCCGGCCCCGGCACCGACTGCTCGTCCGGGATGTAGGAGACCTTGAGCGCGTGGTTCTCCAGCTGGTGCCCGTTCAGCTTCATGATGGCTCTGCAAAGGGAGGGGGGCTGGGCATGCAGGTCCTTCCCAAAACCAGCCAAACCTTCCCCGGTGAGGGAGCACCGGGAACACCCCCGTGGAGGGACCTTCCACCCAGCCCCGACGAGCCAAATTCCCGGGGGAATCCCATTCCCGTTGAATCCCTCCAGGAGAACACGGCAAGGACAGGGCTGTGCCAGCAGCAATTCCCTCGTCCCCTGCACGCCGTGGGTTCTGCCTGGGATGCCTCTCCCGGCAGGAATTCGGGGATGCAAGGGCTGAGAGCTGCCGATAGATGGGGCTGGCAGCAAGAGCAAGGCCAGGGCTTTGGTCACGGCTCTCCCGCAGCTCCGGGAAACCTCCCCGGCTCCGCAGCGCGCTCGGGGACTCGGCTCTTGCAAAAAAACACCCCAAATTAACAACACAAATAAAAAACCTCCAAGTTGCTGAACTGAGGTTTTCCCTGCAGGGGCTGAAGGGACCAGGGAGAGACGCTGGATGAAGAACATGCATCCCTGGAGGAGGAAAAAGCAGGGAGGGGAGCTGCAAGTCTCCCTCTGACAGAGAGGACACGTGCTGCCAGATATCCGAGCTGATGTTTGGTCTCACTGTTGCCTTTTCTGGAGACAGAGCTCCTGAAATCACAGAAGCCCGAGGAAACCTCCGCTTTGGCTCCAGCAAAAAGTTATGGTTTTACTCCCTGAAGCACCAAGAGAAGCCCAAAAACTTGGAAATCCATCTGAAGGTGAAGGAAAATAAACCCGAGCGCAGGGGCGGCTGCAGAGACTTGCTGTACTTTTAGCCAGAATTTAGGAATTTGGGGGTAATCTGGCTCACAGCAGGGGAGGTCCTGCAAGCGGGGAAGGGGCCAGGGCTGTGGCAGGAGGGCAGAATTCCCAGGGGATGAGGGGCACTCACTGCCTGGTCTGCTCCCGGTTGGCGTAGGTGACGTTGACGACGGCCGTCTCACTGTCCGTGTTCACTGCGAGCGAGAGAGGCAGGGGTTGGAGAGGCAGCAGGAAAACCACGGAGCAGAGCCCCCCCAAAAGGCTGAGGGACCCCTCAGTGAGCCCCTGCTTGGATAAATCCCCTCTGGGGCTCCCCAGGGGTTTTCCAATAGTTTTTTCCCCACGTGGGAGAGGAGTATCCAAAGGCACCTCCTGTGTGTTTGAAGGACGCTGATCCAGCCCCGTGCTCTGCAGCAAGGCCACCAAAGCCACCCCAGCCCTCTCCAGAGCCCGGGGACAATCCCAGGAGCTCCTCCTTTCCGTTTCTAAGAGGGTTACGGTAACTCTACTCCCATTAAACGTCCCAGGGGCAACATTAAACCTCTTCCCTGGAGTGATCAGCGTCAGGGGCTGAGATAAAATCTGCTGAGCAGAGCCAGAGAGTCCCTGGTGCCTCGGGAGAGCATCCGGCCCCTTCCCGGAGCGCTGGGAACGGCACCTGCTGCGGGAACGGCCCCTCGAGCCGCCCCCAAAGCCCTCGGACACACATACAGGAACGCCTCAGCGCCCAGGCTGAGACCTCCTGACATCCTCAGCCTGCTGACAAAGGCAGAACCACGTGTCCCTCCTCCCCCACCCCCCAAAAAACACCAGATCCGGGGCAGCAAACAAACAAACGCCCTGGGCTCTCCCGCAAAGCCTCACCTTGCTCGCAGCTCTCCACGGTGCCGTACTGGGCCAGCAAACCATCCAGAACCTGCCAGGGGAGAGCAGGGGGGTGGAAAACAAACCCACTTTGCGCTGGGATTGTCAGGGCTGATCAGGGCAACGCAGCCCATCAATACCAGGCAGCTGTCTGGTCATTAAGGTTTCACAAGCAATTAGAGGAGGGAAGCTCCCGCCTGCCCCAGGACGCCGGACCAAGGGGCCTCGGAGCCAGCGGGGGGGGAAAAGAGAGCCAGGGGAAAGTCCCAGCAGGCAGCGGGAAGAAAGGATCCATTTTGTTCCCCGTACAATAGATAAATCATAAAACCCCGGTGTTAATGGGGATTTTTGGTGGTGTCGCTTACGTCGCTTCTATCCCTCGGTTTCCCTCCTGTCATGGGAGAGAAACAAGCAACGGCCTTGTATAATTAGACCCAATTAATGACAAAGAAAAGGAAAACCTGACTTTCATCCCAAGTACAGAAACCTGGAGGGGGGGAATTAAGGCCTTAAATCTGATCTGGTCCTGCCTGCCCGCTCCTCTTACCTCCCATCGCAGCTGGGGCGGGATGTTTCGGATTTGAATCTTCCGGCTCCTGGAATAAAGGAGGAGTGATTAAAAAGGGGGTTCCGGGGGTGAAACGTGGCTGTCCTGCCTCCTGGGGCACACTGGGGGATCTCATCCAGCCTTGTACTTCCACTCATTCCCAGGGATTCTGGATTGCTGATTTACGCCAGAGGTTCTCCGAGAAGAAAATTCCCAACTCCCCCCAAACCCTCGGCACTGGGAAGAGCCCCCACGGCCAGAAAGGCAGAGACCTTTCCCAGATTAAACAGAAGGCTTAGAGGCAAAAAAAGGGGCTGGGTGTTCCCTCACCAGAGGAACGACCCTTGGGATAACAGGAGCATCGCTCCCACATCCCAAACCCCAGCTGAGGGTCTGGATGGTCTCCGAGGGAAATCAAGGCATGGACAACCCGGCTCCTTCCCCCGGGCCGGGCTCAGGTTGCTTCTCCACTCACATTTTTGGCTCTTCCCAACCTCGCTTTTCCCAAAATAGAAACCCTTTTTATAATCCCGGTGCCAGGTTTGCCCCCGGGGGTGTCGTTTCCCCCCTGACCCCCCTCGGAGCAGCTGCTGGAGACAGCTGAGAGCGGCCCTGGGATCATCCCGTGGGATCATCCCGCTGCCCACAGGGCCAACCCCCCAGGGATGGCTGGTCCCCCTCCCTGGCCTCTCATTTTTTTAGGGAATAACCAAAACTCCTGATTTTTTAAGATGCCGAAAGAAGACAAAGCCTTTTGCAGTTCCCTGTGGGGCAAATACCCTCAGACCCACATCAAAGACACAGCTTGGAATTCAAACTACTAGGAAACACAAATAATCCCAAAAAAAGAGATAAAATGAGGTTCTAGATCGTTATTTTCTAATTACACAACTTCAGCTCCCTCGTCAATGAGGAGAAATCATCCAGCACGGAACGGCCCGAAGCCATCCACATGATTTAGGATAAGGATTCCTCCTCATCTCCGTCATCCTGTGAGGTCAAAGCAGCTGCCTCGAGCACCCCCTCACACATCAAGACCCCAGAAAGGCCTGGTTTCCAACAAAACCAGAACTGATGTTTCCCTGAGACACCGAAGATCTCCCGGAGTTTCGGAGCGGAGGGTCGGAACGGCCGGATTTGGGGCGGTTGGTTCTCCCTCTGAAAGGCAAGAGCTCAAAAAAGGAGAGATTTTCCAGCTCAGCCACAGGGGAGGCTCCGAAACACCAATTCTGTCGCTGCTACAGATGCAAACCAGGTGGATGAGGAAAAAGAAACCGACCCAAGCCTCCAAACCCCGGCGTGTCCGGGGAGGGGCTGCGGGAAGGGAAGGGGGAACGCGACGCTCTGAAACCAGACCTCTCCTTTCCACGCTAATCCCCATCCCAAACCCGAGCAGGGAGAGATTAAGAAATTCAGAATGCCAGGAATGTCGGAGCCCAGGGAGGGTCAAAGGGATTGGAAGTGACAGAGGAAGCCCTGGAGGTCCCCCCACCCCCGCCACGGAAACTTCTCCGGCTCGCTCCGAGCATCTGCATGGGCAGCGCACGTGCTCGGCACGGACGTGACCGGAATCCAACGTGCCATGGAGAGAAAAGAGCCATTTGTGTCCTCACCACCCTCCCCTCCCATTCTGCTGGTGGCATCTCCCCCCCTGAAAAATGAAATCAGTTAAGGAAAGCGGCGGAATTCCTCTTCCAAGGAGAGCGGATGCGGGAAGAGCATCACCTGGGTCCGGGAGCGCCTCACCGGGGCCACGGCGCTGTTATTAATATGTTAATTAACCATCATTCCTCCCATCACAGCCGTTCCACCGGGATTATTTGCCTCCATCGCTGATGGATGTTAAATCCCCGCGGAGGCAGAGACGGGTCTCTCCTCAGCACAAGGTGAGCGGCACAAAGCGGAGCAGGATCCCTCCAAATCCCGGGATGAGCCAGCGCTCCTGGCCCCGCTCCACATGCCACAGGGAAGGCGGGATCGGGGCCACATCCAGCACCCTTCGGGGAGCTCGGGCTTGACGTGGAGCTGCCCCACAGCGGGCGGAAAGCTCCCGCTCCGAGGAGCTCGGATCCGGAGCGGCCGCGCTTGGGATGACAGAGGAAGTCATGAATAAATAAACGCCGCTCTCTGCCTCGCCAGGAGCGGGTCCTGCCGGACTGGAACGCTGCTCTCCAAGGGAATGACTCCGTGCCACGGCGATTCCCGGGATTTCTATTCCCGAGGTGCCAAAGGCGGGGACTCCTCCCTCCCGTTCCCTCCGAACTCCGCTGCCGGCCAGGACCGGCGCTCGTGCCCTCGGACGGGCAGCAGCTCCGGAGCAGCCCCAGCTCTGGGAGCAGGTGGGAGCTCTGCTGGATGCTGCTCACCTCATGCCAAAGGCGGGAGCCTCCCAGATCCTTGGGATGAGCCGGAACGGACCGATGGAGCGGTAAAACGACTGCCCGTTTGCAGTTCCCGCGCGTGCCGGCGGTTCTTTAATTACAAATATCAAAGGGGAGGAAAGGGGAGGGCGAAGAGCTGGAGGAACGTGAGGGGGGAGGAACTGCGTGTCCCAGGGATGGATCCCGGGGTCACCATCCCCTGCTCCGGTGCCGTTCGGGACAACAGCCCCTCAACACCCCCGTGTCCATCCCCCAGCCTGGAAAACCTGCCGGCACACCCCGCGGACCTGCTGCTCCTCCCGCAGAACCAGGAGCCAAAGCCAGACCTTCGGAACCTCCCGGAACTCCACAAAGATGAAGTGACCTGGAGCAAGGGGGAGAACCCAGGACAGCGACCAGGGATCCTGCAGGTCCGGCTGCTGGGCAGATCCCTCACCCTCCGGGCTGTTGGTGCCATGTGGATCAAACACGGAGAGAATCAGGAAGAACCACCTTTCCAGAAGGGAAAAACCGAGGTGAAATGGGAGCTGTGCACCCTCCTCACACCGGCAGCACCAGCTACAGGAACTCCAAGGAAACCCCCGGGCACCAGGGAGGCAGAGTCACCAGGAACACCCCAAATTAGGTTTGGGGCTTTGCTCTGGTTCGGCTTTTCATTCTGAAATCCCGCTGGGAAACATCCCAGTGCAGATTCCGCCCTTGGGATCCCCCCTTCCCTCAGCCCGGGCGCATCCGCGGGGATCGCCTTCCAAAGGGTGGCCAGAGCCTCCCACTTCATTAAGAATCTGCTGGCAACACCCTGGAGTGGCTGGCACGGTGCTGGTCATGGCAGGGACCCAAGGAAGGGGCACCAGCCCGTCAGGAGCAGGAGCCTGGCCGGGATCCAGCGGGAGCCGATGGAAAAGCGGCACCGGCACATCCCGTCCCCACGGGAGGGTTCCCTTCCCTCTGCTCCAGCCCCACGGGGTGCTCTTGGGGTGACACTGTGGGGGCAGAGCCCACCCTGACCCACCCTACATCCCCAGGGGAATTCCTGTTGTCTCCTCCCAGCAAAGGGGTCCCAGCCCGTGCTGCTCTTCCCAGCTTGGGAAGCTGGAGGAGGAGCTGGAATCCACTGACAGGGTCAGGATAAAACCCCTGTCTCTCCATCAGACCCCACAGATGCGCCTGGTGGCACCAGGAGCCTCCCAGAGCATCCCAGGGGATCCTTGACGGATTGGGGCTATTTTCCCAGTGGGATCTGACCCTGAGCATCACCAGCACTGGCACCACAGAGGCAGCTGGAAGGATGAGGATGGAGAGTTCGGGATGCTCAGGTCACCCCAAAGCCTGTGGAGCTTTCAGCCCCAGAGGACATTCCCGGTGATCCGCAGGGAATACACACAACACCCCACACACAGTGCCCACATTCAGGGAGCAACAACAACCCCCAGCTGACCCCAGAATTCCAACCCCCCTGGCTGGTTATCCCAGCAGATATCCCTGCAGGTCGCCTTCCTCTCCCCACCCCAGCCCAGGTTCTGCTGGGATAACTCTGTTCTTCAGCCAGGAGCTGATTTAGGGAATGCACCTCCCTCATATCCAGCCCCTCCTGCACCTTCTCCACCCTCAGCACGTGCTGCTCCCAGCAGGGACATTGAGGGACCGAGCAGAGCCAAGCCCGGGGCTCTCCCCAAACCCACCCACCAACCCCACCCCATCCCCGTCCCCGTGGCAGGAGGAGGACACCCAAAACCAGAGACACTGGGAGGGGGAACCTACAACCCTGAGCAACATTAACGATGGCTCTGCAATCAAATGCAAATGGGATGCAAATTGGGGGGCTGAAAACACAGTGCATCCCTGATTCAATTAACAGCATTTCATTTATCTAGTTAGGCTTTGATTCAGGAGAAGCACTTAATCCTGCGCTTAATGCGCTGTTGTTGTTGTTGTTTTTTTAATGTTTCAAACATTTCTAAATGGGAAAATGCGGTTGCTAAGACACAAACGTTGCCAGGGGGACTCGCAGGAAAGTTGTAGCAGAAATCACTTGCTTTTCCCTCGTGTTTGATGGGCTTTCCTTTTCCTGGTGTCTCCACCAGGCAGGAACATCACCCCTGAACTCCCCTCGGTGACAAGGAAACAAAAGCCCAACGAGGGAGGTGCCCACTGGAATGTCACCAGATTCCAGGTGGGATCTGCTTGGCCACTTCATCCCTGATTCAGCCATTCCATCCACGAATTGCCACCTTCTCCCTCTGAGCCAACACATCCCTTGGCTGCCCCTCCCTGCTCTGAAACCCCCCAACGCCGGGATTTCCCGGCAGGACCAACGAGGTCCTGGCTGGAAACACTCCCACAACATCAAGGCAGGGAAAGAAAGGTCCTCACATTCCAAACCCACCAGATGATGCTCCAGCAAGGATCCAAATTCCCTCCTCAAATTACTGAATTCCCTGCTGGCCACTGAAGTTTGAGTCATACTTGAGCAGAGGGAAATATTTAAATATCTGATTTTCCCCCCCCCGAATCCAGACCCCCCGAGCTCCAGGTTCGACTTCCAGAGCCTTTGTGCTGGTCTGGAAGAAAAACCTCCACGAGGGAATGGGGAGAAACCACAGCAAAGTCTTCCCCTGAGCTTGCAAAGTGCCTAAACCCAGAGCTCTGAGGTTTGGAGGCATCACATTTACCTCAAGGTTTAACACCTCGACACTGATGAGCATCAAGAACATCCCATTTAAACACACCAGTAAAAAAAAATGCAGGTCTGGGCTTCAGTTTTCTCCAGGTCAGGTGGAACGAGATGAGTTTTAAGGTCCCTCCCAGTCCAAACCACTCCGGGATTCCATGAGATCCCAAAGCTTCCCAAAGAAACAGCTCCACGGCACCAGTGGCTGGTGGTCAGGGGGGGGGTCTGGGGGGTCCCTGCCTGTGTGACAGCAAAGCCAGAGCTGCAGGCAGGCTGAGGGGGGAGAGGTTTGGGGGTGGAATAAAAGGGAAGAGGAGGCTGAGGAAAAAAAATATGCAAATCTGCGTCATGACAAGATGAAAGCAGCGGGAGCAGAAAGGGAAGAGGAGGGAAACGGGGCTCGTGCCTGGAGGAGGAACGAGCCAGGAGGCCCCTCCCGAGGGCAGGGAGCCAACAAAGAGCTCGGGACTCCTGCAGTCGGAGGGACAGGGAGGAGGAGAACCCCCATCCAGGGGGGCTCGGGCGGAGCAGCCCCCCCGGCCGGGTTATCACCACGGGATTGATCCCTCCCATCCATCATCTCGGCAGCCAGGAGCTGCTCCTGGGCTAATCAATCTGTCTAATTGGTGTCTCCCCATTAGCTGGTGTTCAGAACCTCTCTGTGCACGAGCACCACGTCCCAGAACTGAGGAGGGTTTCCTGCAGAGCTGCCCGGGATGAGTTGTCTGTGGAAGCCCTGGGGAACTCACTGCTGGTTTTGGGGGAGCTGCTGCATCCCAAGTGCAGAGGGAAGGGTCAGGTTGGTGCTCAAACTTGTATTCCCTCCTCCCTCAAACTGCTCTGCCCTTCCCACTCCCAATCTTCCCCACTGATCCCGAGCGGACGGAGCCGGCACGGAGCACATCCCACCTCCACCCAAAGCGCCAGCCTGAGAGGAGCCAACACCTTGGTGCTTCAAAAGATCATCCCAGAAACCTCCCAGAAACATCCCAGAAACCTCCCAACCAGCCTCTCTCCTCCCCTTGCCCAGAGGACGACTCCAGCCACCCCTGGAATCCCACAGCCCGTCCTTGCCAAAGTCAACACACCAGGGATCTGTGGCCAGGACGAGATTCCCAGTCAGCAGCAGAGAGGAAAGAAAATGAATGAGGTTCAGACAATGCACCCATTTTGCATTCTCTTCCCATTCCAGTTCGCTGGGGAGTTGCCACAGATCAGAAAAGCTCTCCCTGATGCTCTGAACACGCCCCAAAGCCAAGCCCAGCTGAAGCCCCAGCCCCAAAGCCCAGCAGGACAAGCTGCCCCGACAGCTTTCACACCAGTCCCCTCCAGTTGGTGCCACCAGGACCCAGCAGCAGCACTGAGGGATCCCCATCCCTCGAGGAAAACCCAAAATTCCGGCTCTCAAGCCGACCCTAATCCCACTGCCCCCGAGTGGCACTGCCTGGACCAGGAATGGCAGCTTCAAAAGCTCCTTATGTGTGGAAGTGGTGGCAGGAGAGGGATTTGTTCCTGCCCCACCTTCCCAGCATGGCCCTCAAAGCATTCCCAGTCCATCATCTTGGAGCACAACCACAAACTCCAAGGGGTTTTTATCCCCTCCATCCCCGATGTCAGTGTGAAAACCCGAATAAAAGCACAGGCAGGATAAAGAATATTCTGCTTTTTGGGGCGCTCGGCACATTGTCCTTCACCCACTGGGGACGACTTTGACCAGGGGAGGTCCTGAATGAGGATCCTCAGCCACCTCCAGGTGGGAGGATTCCTGCCCTGCTCCCCAAACCCAGCAGAGCCTGAAATTAAAACAGGGTGGTGGAAAACCCACAGCACAGCCTCAGCAGCTCCTGCTCTTTGTAACAGAACTGACTGATTGGGACTTTGGAGGGTTCTTCTGCTGGAGGAGGAGGAGGAGGAGGTGGGTGATCCACAGGGACCAGCGGCACAGGTTGAACCAGTGCAGTGATTACAGGCAGACAAACCCTCCCAGATCAAAAGCAGACTCGTAAAGGGAGAATCCAGCAGTTACAACACCGACTGTGCTCCCTCCTGAACTTAATTCCAGGGTGGAGACCCTTTTGCCAAAGCTCAAGTTCGAACTTGTGGTGTCGCCCTCCAACCCACCAGTCCTCCCAGGCTGGGAGGGTGGGGTGGCAGGGAGGGGTTCAGACCCCCAGCAGCTCTCAGGCTGTGAGCAGGATGCTTGTCCCCATCACATCAGGCACAAACCCCACTACTCTGACCCAGGGAACACGAAAAACCAACCCAAACACGCCCCGAACGAATTCAGCTCAGCATCAGGGCTGAAAGCTGCCTGAACACCCGGATTTTCCCCCCCTCAGAGAATTCCCCTCAGCCTCCCCTGCCCTCTGTGCCCTCCCTGAGCCCCCCCAGTGCCACCAACGTGGGCAGAAACGGGAGCTTTGGGGGCATCAGAGGGAACCCAACACAAAATGCACACTGAGCAAACCCTCCTGGCTGGGGGAGGCACTGGGATGGGAAAGGTTCCCAGGAGGAGAAGCCCTTCAGCCGAGGCAGAGCTTGGAAAGGGTCACAGATAATCCTCCCCCCCTCCACAAGTGTCACCCATAAAAGCCGCAGCCCCTGCCACGAGCGGGAGGAGAGGCTGCAGGACGTCAGGGGAATGTGCTGCATTATTGGCTCAGCTGTAACCCAGCACTAAACAATGACTGTGTGAAGTTCACACAAAGCTGTGTGTTTAGGCTGCAGTTCAGCTCATGCCTCGTCTCAGCGGCGGGTCCGGAACGTCCCCGAGAACCCCGACCCGAAGGCACAGCATTGATGGAGATTCTTGGCCCCTCCTGAAATCACACCCCAAACTGCCCCCTAAAAACCCACAGCAGCCACAGGCTCGTCCTCCTCGGAGGCACCACGGTGCTTTTAGGGATTTATGACCCGTTTGGGAGGCGCTTTTGTGCCCGAAAGGAGATCCCAAAACGCACCTGAACGTCTTCATGAAGAGGACACACAAATGACCACCCACCCAGCTCTGCTCGGACGTGACCAGCACCAAACAAGGAATAACTGGGGTGAGACTGACAGTCCTGGAGCCACAGAGTCCATCCCATCCCGGTGCCGTCCCCCAGCCTCTCATCCCAGCTCCTCACCCTGAACACTCCAGGAATTCCCAAACAGCCCGACAGACCTTTCGGCACAAGCTCCAAACGCGACCCCAGCGCAGCAAAGAGGGAAAGACGGGACAAGGAACTCCCCCAGACCCACCAGCCTGTGCCCCCCTGGCACCCACCCTCCCTGGGGATGGAGGAGCAGCCAAACCCTGCCTGTGTGAGCCGGCAGAGCCAGATCTCCAGAGAGCAGCAGCAATCCCAGGAGCCGGAGCTTTCCGGGAGCGCTCGGCGCGTCGGGCGCCGATCGCGTCGGAGAACGGAGCCTTTCTTTGGACGCTTCCACCCGGGTTGGGAAAATCTGGCTCCAATTGTGGGTGAAAACCTGGCCCTGGGAGCCCTTTTTTTCCCTCCTGTTCCCTCGTGTTTGGCTCTGGCTCACAATTCCCCGTCTCCTTCACGCTCCGACCCGGGAAGCTGCTCCCCCGGGACCTCCTTCAGGAAACCGCGGCGGGACCTTCGCTGTCGGAGTCAAAACTTCCCCCTTTTCGAGCACATCCATTTCCCTGGGATCCCCAGCCCTGTTTACCCGTGGCAGAGCCCCCGGGACGATCCCCCCGTGCCGGTGGAGCTGTGCCAGCCCCGGCGCCGCAGGTGGAGCGTGTTGGGAGCGTCCCGACCCCCACCCGGGACACCCCCCGGGGCAGGGGGTGTTTGCCCAACCTCCCGAGGGAGCAGATCATTCCAGTAGCCAGGAAGGTGTGAAATTTCAGCCCTGCCCATGTCAGGGCTCCCAAGTGTCGGTTCCAATAAAATAAATGACCCATTTCCTGGCGGATCGAGGGCTCCTCCGAGACCGCCGGCCTTTGCTTCTCCTATTTTTCCTCCCCCTCCCCAGCAGGAAGGCTGGCTCTGCTCTCCTGCTCTGTCACAACGGCAGCTGGGAGTGGAGCAGGGATGCTCTCGCTCCGGTGCTGCTCCCATCCCATCCCATCCCATCCCATCCCATCCCATCCCATCCCATCCCATCCCCACGGACATTCCCAGCTCCTGACCGTTCATCTCCCAGTAAAGTGTCTCCCTGCCCTTCAGGTTCAAAGGGTTTCCCTGGGGAAGCTCCCAAGCAGGGGCTGTAAAGGCAGCTGGAGCCAGAGTGGGCTCAGCCCAGGGACGAGGAATAGTTTCCCAAAACCACTTCCCAACGCACACGGACCACCTGGATATCCCAAAGCTGCCCCTTGGAACGGGCACCAGCTCCCAAAGCACAGCTTGTCTCACTCCAGATCCTCCCAGAACAAAGCCAAGCCCAAGGGAAGGGGACACGAGGCAGGCACTGCTCCCTGTGGGATGGGCTGGCAGGAGCCACAAATGGGCTGCAGGACCCCAACCCTCCCCAAACCCTTCCCAGAAAGCCAGAAATGGGCTGCAGGACCCCAACCCTCCCCAAACCCTTCCCAGAAAGCCCCACCCTCTGTCCAGGGGAGAAAACCAAGTGGGTTTCAGTCAAACCACCGTCCCCGTTTTAAATCCCCAGACAAACCCAGGAGGATTTTCTGGCACCTTCTGGAGCAGCCACGACACGGGAGGTGAACCAGGGTGGGACTGGTTCCCACCCACCCCAGTGGGTCATTCCACCCAAACCAGGGAACACACGCTGGGTTTGAGGAAACCACCCGAAAACAACCCCCCGGATTCCCCTTCCCGGAGCTTCCCAGGGCGATCCCAACGGAGCAGCCGAGTGAAACCTCCGGCTCTGCTCCACCTGGGGTGGGAAGGGACTCCCTGAGGTCACCCTGGCCAAGCCCAGAGTTCCCCCAGCCCATTCCCACCCCGGGGACGCGGAGCTGGGAGAACATTCACCGGGAAACACGCGGGGATGAGGAGAGAGGGGCGGATACAGGGACAGAGACACCCCCAAAGCTCTCACAGGCACGAGGAAAACCTTCCAGCCCAGCCCCCCGTGAACCCCCAGCTCCAAAACCTCCAGGACAGCCCGGAGACAAACCCCAGCAAAGCCTTCTGAGCTGAATTCCCTGAGGGATCCACGCTGGACACGAGCCCAGGAGCGGGGAAGGCACTGGGATAACGCCCTGTGGGACTGGGCTTCTTCCCTCAAATGCTTTTTCCTCAGGTAAAAAAAAACCCTTCCTGGTGAGCAGATGATTCCCTAAATCCTGCCTGTGCCTCTCCCTCTCCAGCAGCCCAAAGCCACCCCAAGTGGACCAGGACTGCAGAACCTGATTCCTGTTGCTCCTGAGCCACCTGTTCTCCCAAATTCCTTGAACTTCGCTGGGAATTGCATTTCCCTCCCTCCAGATCCCGAGTGCTGAACCCTCCTGGATCCTTCCCACGTTTCACAGGGGGCAGAAGGAGAATTTCCAGGCACCCAAGGACCCAGAGCCGTGGGGCAGCGAGAACAGGCAGACCTTGAGGATTCCTCCTCCTCCCAGTTCCTTCCCACTCTCCCCCAGTTTTTCGGGATCTGCCTCCCAGCTGGGAACCCACAGACCCACCAGTGCTGCTCAGGAGTGGGGGATTTAGGAGCAAACATCCTCATTTCAGCTTTTAAATCCCTCCAGTCTTGGGGGGGAGACGAGAATTTTCACCCAAAACTTTCGAAAAGCCCCTTTTTGGTACAAAAAAAAAAAAAAAATCAATAAAAATAAAACCCAGAAAAGTCCCTGCAACATCTTTAAAAGGTTGTGTTTTTTTTTCCACACCAGAAACCTGCAATTTCCAGGTTCCAGCTCCTCAATTCTTTATTTTCTCCCACTCCCCTCCTCAGTTTTTGGGAAGGGTTTTCTCTACACCTTGGTTTTAAGGTAAGTTCTGCCAAATTCTGCCATTTCTCCCCCTAAAAACCCACAAAACAACCCCATTTTCTGCTGCATCACAGGAACCTTCCACCCTCAATCCCAGCGATTCCAGGACGCAGCAGAAAGGTGGGAACTGCAGGGAAAAAGAGCTGGAAAAGGAGCTGCAAACCCCTCGTCCAACCTTGACCTGAACATTCCCCCCCCAAAAAAAACCTCCCAAAAACTCTGGAAAACATTAACAGAGTTGGGGGTTTGAGCTGGAGGGGGCAGAAATCTCCTTTTTTTTTTAAATTTTTTATTTAAATCCTGGAAGGTCTCGATTTTCAAAGGGAGTACTTTAACCCCAGCTCCCCTCGGGTCTCTGTTTGCTTATTTTTTAACCTAAAAGGCAAATATTGGGACAAATTCAACGGGAAAAGTGGGTCCAGCCCTTGCAATCCCCACTGAGGATCTATAAATTAAATTATTTATCCTCTTCTGCCTTTAAAAAAAAATCCAATTCCCACCCTCTGTGCCTTCAAAACCACGAAGTTTTTAGTGAAATTGCTGGTTTTTTCCCCATATTTGCCATGATTCCTACATGGAAAAGGGGGAAATAAAGGCATTTTTCCCACTTCAGGCTGCACAGCCATAAATCTGTTCCCTCTCCCCGAGCTCTTCAAATCGATTTAATTATCTCAGGTTTAAACTCCACGGATGAAATTTGCTGACAAATTACTAATGACTCATTGAAGGGGTTTTTATTTTTTCCCCCACCCTTTACTTTTCCTGACTGGGAACCACCAGAACGCACGGAATTCCAAAGGATTCCCGTTCCCAGAGGTGGAAAACCAGGAGCAGAGACCCCCCAGCTCAGAGAAATAAAACAATGAAAAAATATAAGTTTATAAAACCCACTTCACTGGTGGAAATTCTCACTTTATAACCCTTTTTTTTGCTCACCAGAATTTCAGTTTTCCAGCCCTGCCCCGAAACGGGGGTGTTGTTATTTTTTTAAACCCAATCACAGCTCTGTGTCCAGGGGGAAAGAGGGGTTTTTAAGACCTGATTAAAAGCAAATTTTATCTCCACACTCGAGGCTGTTTCTCTCACGTGGGAAAAAGAACTCTCCCACTTTTTTGGGTTTTTTTTTAGTTCCTTTTCCAGCTAATCCAGCCCCCACGAGGGGAAAAAAGCCTGGTTTTGGATTAATAGTGTGACAAATAAAGAAATCCCCCTCCCCCTCCCCCAAAATTCGAACATTTTTCGTTGAGAACAATTAATTGCAGGGCTTTGCCCGGGCAGAAAGAAGGTGGGGTTTTTTTTGGGTGGGAAAACACTCATTTGAAGCAAAAACCAGGAGAGGGGAGGGGAAAAAAAAAGCCAATTTCAAGATTCCTCCATCACTTTCCCTCCCCACGCCAAGTCCTCGCTGCACGAACATTAAACAGCATTAATGGCAATTAAAAAATTAACACTGGGATCACACAAACCCGGGAGCTGCTGAGGAATCAAAAACCCCCTCGGAATTCCCAGCCTCTTTCCCCCCCTCTCCCCTCCCCAAATCGCTGGGTTTCATTCTCTCTGGTCGACTCACTTCCACATTCCTCATATTTGGAATGTCTGCTTGATGGATTCACTTTTTTTTCTCCCCCCCCTTTCCTTCCTCCCCCTTCCCTCCTTTCATTCATTCTTTTGACCCCCTCGAATCGAGGCTTTTTCAGTTTCCCAGTCCCAACTTCCCCCCTTAAAAAAATAAAACAACCCTTAAAAATAAACCCACCAAAACCTAAATTATCTTTTTTTTTTTTTTTTCCTTCCCGTCTTTTTGGGTTTTTTAAACCTCTCAAAGGATAAAAACACAACGATTTCGAAGCTTCTGGGTTCCAAACTTTAAAGTTTCCTCCCCAGTTTTCCTGAGAACAAAATCCCGGAGAAAACAATTCCCCAGCAGCAACAAGGTGTTCTCAACAGATACAAACTAACTTCAAACTCGGGTCTGTCCATGAAATGACATTTCTCAGCGTTTATCAATTTATTTTTTTCCACTTCTGAAGTATTTTGTTAAAATGTTCCCCCCGATCATCAACAACACTCGCAGATTTAAGTGGGATTTGAAGAATTAAACGACATTAAATCAATTTATTCTTTTTGCAGCCACACAAACCAATGTTTTGGGGGTTTTTTTGTGCCATTTTAACCCTTTCAGCATTTTTTTAAATTATTTTTCTACCCTGGGTTTAGAGACAGGAGAGATTTTTAAAGTGGGCAAAGATTTCCTTAAAAAAAACCCACATAATTTCTAAACACGTTCATTAATTAAAACCACCCAAATTATCTTCTCTCCACGTCCCCCTTTTACACCTTCAACCAGAAGGGAAAAAAAAGCCAAAAAAAAAAACCCAAACGAAAAAAAACCAACTTTTTTTGTTTGTTTCCTTTTTTTTTAAAAAAAAATAGAAATTAACTGGGAAGTTAATTAAGCACCACTGCTCCTGACTCGTTTTCCCACATTTTTAAAGGGGAAAAAAAAAAAGAAAGAAATTAATCTCAGGTTTGAGGAGTTTGGGGTGGGGGGGAAGGGGAGGTTGTTTGCTTTAGATCCCACCAACCCCATCTGATTCTGCCCTCCCTTAATTAACCATTTCCTGTTCTCTTTGCCTTTAAACTGGAAAATCCAGTCTGGAAAACAAGCAGAAATGGGGGAAAAAAAAAATTATAAAGAAATTAAGGAGTTTTTAAGGCAAAGTCTCAACCCCGATCGGGGGGGAAAGGGGGCGAAGATCCCCCAAAGCACCCCCAAAACCTCCTTGGGAGGCACCAACCCCTGACCCCCCAAAAAAGGGGCTCCTCAGCTGAATTCCAGGCACAGCGTTTTTGAGGAGGCTCCAGGAGGGAAAAAAGAAGGATCCAGGATTGATCCAGGATTGCACCGAAATCCGGCGAAGTTGGCCCGGCCCAGGACGCCCCCAAATCCCAGATCCCGGAGAAACGTTCCCGTTTTCCGTGAGTTCCTCCCCACGTGCTCTCGGGAGGACAAAATCTGCTCTCCCCCCACCCCGACCCCGACCCACCATCCCGGTTTTCCAGCGGCACGGAGGGAAAACAATCCCAGTTTTTCCCTGGCTGTTTGTTGGGTTCGAGCGCTCTCGGGTCGCTCCTCAGGGTGCAGCCCCTTCCCAACACACCCTCCGTTCACTGGCAGCGAAGGAACAAGGGATGGATCCCCCGCCATGAGGAGCCCCCCAAAAATAACCCAGAACCCTCAAATCCATCAAACACCGGCCCGGGAACGATGACACGGATTTGGGATGGCCTTTGGGATCGGCCCAAAGGAGGGGGTGCCCAGTTTGGGAGGGAAGCCAAGGGGGTGAGCCCAGAAATGGGCTCTGGGTGGGGAGGGGGGCGCTGAGGGCCGAGGGGACGGGGATAAAGGCGGGGATTTTGGGAAGGGAGGGTTGGCTTCGCCTCCTCCCCGCGCGCCCCGGCCTCGGAGCGGCCGCCTCGTCACGTGGCGACGGTTCGGGCGCTCCAACGTGGGCTCTTTGGGATGGGAACGGGGAGCCCTCGGCTCGGGAACAGTGAGGAGGAACCCCTGGGATAAAACCCCCCCGAGCTCAGCCCGTGGGAGCCGCCAGAGCCTCATCCCGGCGGGAACACGGAGGAGGCTCCGCGTCCTCCCGGCCCAGCCACAACAAAGGGCCGAGGGAGCCGGGCCGGGCTGGGCGAGGCCGCCCCAGGTACGGGGGGAGCCCCAAAAAAGGGCAGCTCTTGCCCCCAAAACGCCGGTGGTGGGAGCCAGGCCAGCTCCCGGCCCTGCCAAGGCTTTAAATCCCTCCCCAGCGCGGAGGGGCGAGCCCGACCCACGTTGTTTTTATTCTTCCCTTCCAGCCCTCCCCGTCAAGCCTCGGCAAAATTCACATTTTTTTTTAATCAAAAATAATAATTTTTTTTTTAATGCCCAGGTTCTCTTCAAACCCTATAAAGGTTTCACCCCTTTCACACCACAGGAGCCCAGAGAGGCTGGGAAATTCTTCCAGTGCCACAAGTTTGAAAATCCCAACCCAAACCGCCCCAGCCATCCATCACCTTGGGCGAGCAGGGAAAGGGGGGGGGCGGATAACCATTAACCATCGCTGCTTTTTTTTATTATTTAAATAAAAAAAAACTTAACAGAGGAAGTTTTCTTTTAAATTAATTAATTAATTAAGCGTTGAGCCTTAAAAGCGCCTCTGGCCCCGCTGGGGACGCACCTAAACCCACACCACCACCACCATCTCTCCGTTCCACATGCACACATTTGGGGATAAATTGTTTGCCTCCATTACATAGAACGGATTTTGTTCAAACCAAATCCCCCTCCCCCCTCCCCCCCGAAATTAAAAGCGATAACAATAATCAAAATAAACGAAAGCACTGCATTACCTTTGCTTTTTGGGGACTGAGTGCTCGATCTCCAGCTGCTTCCCATGGAGCTCCACTTTTCCTAAAAAACAAAATGCGTCTGTTTTTGAGAATCTGGGTGGAGTGGGCAGAGAGCTTTGGATAACACACAATCACGTGAAACCTCCCAGTTTAATCCAAATTACGACCAGCCACGCACAAATACGTTTCCCCCCGATTCCTTTACAAGTGGATTTTATGAAATGCAAGCCTGGCTTCAAGTGGGAAGCGCTGGGAGGGAGTGGTGAGCCTGGACAATGTTCCTCAGGAATATTTAATTCCTCAGCTCATCCTGCTCGGAGCGAAAGAAAACGAGGGATAATATTTTGAGCCCAATTTTTCGCCTTTATTTAAATGCCCCTTCTTTAAACCCCACAACAAAGTCCTCGGAGCAGATTTCCTTCCCCACGCCCCCCCCCCCCCCCCGAAAAAGC
>JAWWES010000051.1:7822634-7845853 GCA_035583135.1 Lophotriccus pileatus
AAATGGAGTGGGTTTCCTCGCTGCTGGGTTATTCTAACGATTTTTAATGTTTTTTTCGGAGGGGGGGAAGAGCCCGGCGGGAGGAGCCCGGCAGGAGGGGGGAGGGAAAGAGGGGAAGGTGCTGGTGGGGGGGAACATCCCAAATTCGAATATTTTTGAAAATCCTCCGCTTCCCGGGGAGCTTTTTTTTTTCCTCTCCCTGCTCGCAGCATGGCGACCTTCGCGCTCCTCCACACATCACATGCCCCAGGAAACCCAGTTTGAAATCAAAATGGCCAAAGTCCCAACCCACCCTCCCGAGCCGCGACGGGACCCCCAAACCCCGCGGGGAGGGCGGGGGGACCCACGCGGGGCGCGGCCGGGTGGGGGGGGGGGTCGCGCTGTTCATCCTCCTTTCTTCTGTTCTTCTCCCCCTCTTCTGCATCTTGATGGATTTTATTTATTTATTTATTTATTTTTCACCCAGGTCTGGAGGCGTTTGGGGTGGTTGGGGGTTCGTGTCTGGTTTTGTGGCGTGTAGGGGTTTGTGGCTGGAGGAGCCCCCCACCCACCCAGGGGGGGTTTCTCCCGTCAGGTGTTTCAGTAGGTTATGGTCCTGCTTCTGTGGTGGTGGATTCTGCCCCCAGGATGCTGTGTGGGGAGTTTTGGGGTCCCACTGTGCCAAGCTGCCTCCCCTTCCCACTACCATTCCCTGGAGGGAACAGCCCTTCCTCAGGCCAGCACCTACAGACCACCTGGCTCAGAACCTGTGAGCCCCATCCTGCCCTGCACCCAGTGAGGGAACCTTGGGGAGCACAGGGCAGCACCCAAATAACAAGAGCATTTTCTTGGGTTTGGGTTTTTTTGTTGTACTGAAGGCAGGTGGCAGATGGATCTGCAAAACTCAACTGAAAAATCACAAAATGTGGCATTCTGCAGTTGGAATTCATAGAATATCCCATTTCTGCTCCTCTGAAGCTCCCTGAGGTGACCACTACTTGGGAAGCTCCTGCAGGAGTTGAGGATGCAGGCCAGAAACCTGCTTAATTAGCACATGTTCATCTCCAGGCTCCTGAGAGAGGTTCAGGGCTCTGGGCTGGATACCTGAGGGGACTGAAGGTGGGAGGGCACCAGGAAGGAGAAGGCAGGATCCCACCTTCTCCCCTCTCGTTTTGCACTTGTAGGTAAGAGCTTGTTCACAGAGCTGCAAGTGAGGTAGTGGGTGCTGTGGGTCTGGGTGCTGACCCTGCTGCTGTCCCTGCACGGGGTGATGCCCTGAGAACCCGAGCACAGCCAGTGACTGTCCTCCAAAAAATCCTGCCAGTGGCTCGTTATCATCATGCAAACACAATTAGCAGATTTGCTGCTGCCTTTTTGAGGTAGATGGGTGAGACTTCCCCTCTCTGGATTTCTCCCCAGCTGGCCAACAACTACAAGGTCCTGCCTTCATGGATCACCGAGTGCCTGGGCTTTCTTAATGAACCTGCGTTTAATGCTTGACTTCTCTGTGTCATGTTTAATTACAGCAGTTGTAACTTCCTCGTTGGTTGGCTTGAAATAATATCTAAGTGCTTCTGAGCTTTAGAGCCTTGTTATTCTTCTATAATTAGAGTTTTAACACTGGTGTGAGCCATCTCTATAAAATAGGCAGCCATTTGCCAGGCACACTTAGTGCCAGGCTTCAGCTTTCCCAGAGATGGGAAAGAGGTGCTGTCAATGAAAATCTGACAGGTTTAGGCGGAAGGAGAGGTGGGCCTGGGGTGCAAGAGGTGGCAGCCGTGCTCTCTGAAGTGCTGATGTTGGAGAAATTAGATCTTGCTGAGCATTTCATAACCCAAATGTCACCAAGGAGGAGATACAAAACAGTTCCTCGGGATGTATTGCGCACAGGAGTGTGGGCTTGATTTTGCTTAAGGTTGGTTTTGCCTCCTTTCATCTTTGAAGAGGCTGCGTTTCCCATGAGAAGGGCTGGGATTGGGAGGATTTGGGGTCCTTGCTGTCACTTCATGTCCCCTCTGCTTCAGTCTGTGGCTGGTGATCCTCTTGGGAACAGGGACGAGCATCAGCCAGTGTGAATGATCTTAGAGACCTGAGGTGACATTGTGCCTCCCTGGGAGACCATGGGTGAGACAGCAGCCAACTTGTAAAACAAGTGGCCTTTTAGGACCTGCCAACTCGGGAGAGAAGGAGGCTTTGAGAGGGTAGAGATCACCCATTTATTTCACATCTGTGCTACCAGCAGAGCAGCCACAAGTGTTCCCTCCTCTCAATCTCTCCCTCTATATTTGCTGCCTTTTAAGGAAGGTTTTTGTTCTGGCAAGAGGGAAGGTATTGATGCCTTTTTCTTAACTTTCTGTTTGAGTACCTGTGTTACCAAGGCAGCTGCAGTGGGAGGTTGAGCATGTGGACCCACAGCCCAGCTGGAGGGGTCTGTGCTGGCCAGGGTGGTGGATTGAGCCCCAGTGACTCCCCAGCTCTGTCGTTGCTCTGTCTGGGGGGACATGGGAGACACAGAGACTTCTCAGCTCGGACTTGGCTCCTGTGTTTGTGGGTGTGGTGAATGCTCAAGCATTGCAGGGCGAGTGCAACCCCCAGAAGCAAGGTAAGAAGAGCAATAACTTTCCTAGGTTTTATTAAACTCACACACTTTTAAAATTCCCTACAGCTGGAGGGTCTCATTGCCCCAGACTAGGCAGAAAAAGCGCCACCCTGTGATGGATGTTGAGCCATCACTGGGGTACAGTCTTAGCTGTGGCTACATGTGAGACCCGAGGCCCAAACCCCCACAGGATGGGACAGAAATCTGGGAGTAGCCTGGGCTGTATAGTCAGGGAATTGCTGGGCTCACAGAGGCTGGGGCAGCTGGAGACAGAACACCCCATGGGCCACAGCAACTCCTCAGCTTGGCTTAGGGAGGAGCTATCCCTTTGTCCCTTTGGAAAGCAGTTCCTTAGAAGAAAAGGGCAGCCTGCTGATCCATCCCTAAACTGGGATTAGTCAAAACAGGCAAGGACAAACTGCTCTGATACATCACTTTACACTGTAAACCCTTCCCTGAAGCATCTGCCATGGGCCACGTGTGGAGGCAAGGTCCCAAATCCATCAGAGCTCCAGATGAGACCACGGCACAGGACCTTGCACTCATGGCCATGGAGAAGCTCATCTCTTCCCGGGATACTCACTGGACTACTTGTGCTGAGTATTAAAAGGGCTTTTTCCGGCGAGAAGGGGATGGTGAGGAGTGACAGTCTCTGAATTGCAATTTGAAACGTTTACAGCCCAGTCAATCCTAATTCATTATTAGCTGTAATTGTTTCAAAGAAAGTGTCCACTGTTATGTAAAATGCAGTCCCAGATGCTGCTAATGGTCCAAGCTCTCTGATTGCTGTAATTTGCAAAGCTTTCGCCTTTTTTCCCCCCCCCTTCCCTCTGTAGTTATGATGTGCCTTTTATGAGCCAGCGAGGAAGAAAGAGAAAAGCACACCATTAGAGCAAAATAATAACGTTGTACCTGAAAGGCCATTAGTGAGTCTCATATAGAAGTATAGAAGCATCTGGTCTGTGCCCAGCCTGGCCCGATGCTCCCCCACACCCAGACGCTGCCTGGGGACCCTGGAGCCTGGGGATGGGGACAGGCTGGGCTGGGGACAGCTCTGCTTGCAGGGAGCAGGGCTACAAACCCGGGCGTGCAGCCCAAAGCGGTGCCGCCCTCACCCAGGCGTCAGGACCATGTCGACACCAGCATGCTGCAAAATTAATTTTCACAATTAATTGTCACAATTAGAGGTGGACACATGGATGGGAGATCAGCTGGGGCGGAGCAGATTTTGTCTGGCAAATTTAATGGTGGGGCAGGGGGGTGGTGTTTTCTGGTGGAGGGGGGTTTTGGCTCTTTTTTTTTGACATGAAGGGAACATCCACTTCCCACTTCCACGCTCTGAGGCTGCTCTGTACAAAGGCAGAACCGCGGGGATGTCTCTCACCAGGACAGCCAAGCTGTGCGCTGTGGGGCATTTCAAAGCTCTTATGACTTGCTGTCTTTCGCCTCCACCTCTGCTTTCAGCTCAGGTGTTGGTTTTAGCCTGTCTGTGTCGATCCTGTCACCAGGAGCTTCTTAAGTCCATAATATCAACCTAATTTAAGGAAGGCTTTACTTGATGAGACAGGTTTTGGCCCCTGCTGTGTGCAGAGGAAAGAAATGAAGGTTGATTTGATGTTTCCATCGCACTCTACCCAAGGCTGAGATCCCACGGGATCAGGCATGATCCTTGGGCTGAGTTTCTCGGTGCTCTTTGCTTGGATGAGCTGCATTAGACCTACAAACGGAATCAGACAAAGGGGCACTTTTAGTTCTTTTGGGGGTTACTTTTAGGGAAAAAAATGAATAGAATATTTCATTTGGAATGGGCCTACAATGACCATCTAGTCCAACTGTCTGAATAACACCCAAACTCATTGTGAAAAAGGCTGGAGGATGTGAAAACTGAGATTAAGTCCAATGTCCCCCCCATGTCCAGCAGATGCTGTGCCCGTAAATTATCTGGGAGTGAAATACTCCATGAATTGTGCAGGGACTTCCCTCATTCTGAGGCCAGGCTGGGGGGAGCAGCAAGGTGGAGGAGCAAAGGGCAGAAGGAGCGAGACATGGTGGTGGGGAGGGCGGCTGGTGGGAAGGCAGGGCTGCCCTTTCACCTCTGCTCTCCCATTGCTCCTCCAAAACTCTCTGCCGTGCGACCCGGCCTTGTCACTTCCCACCAGACAGCCCTGCCCTGGCCCCCTCCCCAGGACCCGCTCCCCCGAGACAGGCTTTGTCCAGGGAAGATTGAGAGGGCTGATGGAGCGGGGCGGCCGCCTTACCCTTCACCTCCGAGGAGGGTGGTCCTGCGGGGTCATTGCCGGGGGCACAAAGGGCAGTGCTTGATGGCATTGTCTGTCAGGAGCCTTGGGACAGGCTTTTAATATGGAGAAAGGCACACAGCACCCATTCCATCACCTTCCATTTCTCAGTGCCCATCCCAGCTCCTTGCCTCTCCCACCCCCTGTCCTGGTGCTGGCGATTTCCTGGTTTTGGGAATAGAGGGGATAACTATTCATAGGAAGGGTTTATGCAGGGGCTGCGGGTCCAGCTCTGGCAATTAGCATCGTGCATGGGCTTGGAAGTGTCAGTTAGGCTTTTGAGTCATTGTTTCCTCATTAACACAAGGTCTCTAATTACCCTGACCTCGTGCTATGGGGGTGCTGAAGTTGGCTAATCAAACATGTAGAGCCTTCAAAAGGAAATTAGGACTCCGTATTGAGCGAAAATGCGCTTTCCATGGCTAAACCCATGTTGTTTGGGGATTTATAACTTCCCACTCTCCCGTCCCCGCGGAGGGGCGAGGAGGAGGGAGCGGATGGCCAGGCTGTCCAGGTGTCTCGCCCGCTGCCGGAGCAGCCGGCAGGGCTGAGATTGCTTTATTGCCTCCCGTGTCTGCGGGGCCGGCAGCCCTGGCTCCTGTGGGATGTGCTAATGCAGGTCAGGGCATGGCTGGACTCGCTGGCCCCGGCAGGAGCGGGGACGGGCACGGTGACAGCAGACAGACACCTCTCCAGCTCCAGGCGGGGCTGCACAAGGAGATGGGGTTGATGCGGTTGGAGAGCTTGGCTTTGCAGCACACCAAAATGATGATTTGAGGGGTGGGGGGTGAGATAAAACACTCCGAAATCCCCCAAATCAGAGCTAGAAAATGGATATCGTGATCGTGAGCACAATGGTCACATAGGAACCAAAGCCGCCTTTCTTGTTCGATTCCCCCCCCACCTCCCATCTCAATTAATTCTCTTTATTTTTTCATCACGGAAATAGTTTGTGCCTTTAACAAATGGGAGGAACACTTGCAAATGCCTTTTTGTCTGAAAGCAAAGCTGCTTGGTGTTACTGAACTTCAAGGGATCATTCCCTGTTTCCGCTCCTCTCCCTTTCTCTGCTGAGGCAGAACGTAGCGTAACTTAAAAGTCAGTGATTCAGACTGCAATTATAACCTAAAAGCACAAATAAAAGATAAGCTGGCATCCTACTGTTCCCCATTTGCATCTGCGTCGCATGGGATGAAGGGAAAAATAAAATCTGCTTTTACAAAGTGTTGAGCCAGAGAATCTCGTCCAGCAGAAAGAAGAAAATAAACAGATCCCCTGAGGCACTGGCTGTTTGAGTTGCAAATGACAGCTCGGGTGGAAGATGCACCAGAGAGGCTCGAGGAGTTTGCACACAGTTGATCACCCTGGCCACGTATGGAGCCAAACCATCAGCCTGATGCTGGTAAAAAGCCACCTTGTGCTCATTTTTTCATGTCCTGTGAGCGCCACGCATTTTATTTGGGTGTTTGCCATTCCTTCCTCAATATCTGTGGTGATTTCCGATGGTCAGGAGTGGAGGTGGTGGCTGTCCAGGTACAGGAGGGTTCAGTGAGGCCATGGGGCTGCTGTGGTTTGCCCATCCCATCAGACAACCACCCCACATGGCTCCTCAGCAGCTCAAACGTTTAGCCTCTGTTTTGGGGAGTGATGGCTCGTTTTAGCATCAGCAGAGACTTCTAGTGCTCATGTCTTGGTCAATTGAAAAATAACCTCCCAGGGTGTTTCAGGTTTCTCAGTTTGCAGACATGGCTGTGAACTCACTGGGGCCCTGTAAACACTTCTTGCTGAAAATAAACAGAGTTTTGAGACAATAGATATTTTTTTTTCTTCTTCACAGAATATGATGGGTTTCTAACAGGAAAAGAAGCCATGGAGAAGGCAGAAGAAGGAGGGGTTTGGCTGAGATACTGAAGAAATCCTAAGGTATCATTTTTGGGAGCAGGGTGGGGGCTGTGCTTTCTGTCTCTGGGGCTGGAGAGAACTGAAGCCCTGCCACCAGGTCTCAGCTGCAAGAATCTTCCTTCCAGCCTGGGAGCAGATTGTTTCCCAGCCAGGAGCTGGGCTGGACACAAGGAGCCACGTCAGTACAAAAAAGACGCTCTAGTTTGGTCTTCCAGACTTGGCTTTGTCCTTCTTTACCTTCTGCATCCCCAAACATTCACCCTGATACTTTATTTTTCCCTGCCCCTATCCCAGACCCTTCAGCGCTTCATAGTCATGGCAGACCGTGGCTGTAGGACAGGCAGCACTTGCGGGCTTTTCCTAAATTTGTGCCATGGTGTTTCCATGTCCCAAGCCCCGCGGTGTGTCTGGCCGGAGGGGCTCGGGCCAGTCTGCCCGGCCCCGGGAATCGGAGCAGCTGCGCCGGGGATGCTCTGAACAAAGTGCCTCTCCCGGTGCCGGCAGGCTGCGATTTGCATACAGATGCGTAAGAAATCCTGTCAGTCCCGGCACCGAGGGGGAAGGGGACCACGGGTGTGGGAAAAGAGGTGAGGCTGCCCAATACACAGCCCCCCAAATCTCCATCTTATTCTGGCAGACTGGGGGGGGGGGGCGGGGAGGGGCATCAGGGTGTTCCTCCCAGTGCAGCACAATCCTTCCCAGTCTATCCATCAGTCTATCCTGTCTCCCTTTGCTGCCACTTCTCTTAGTTTCTCCTTTTCCCTTCTTCATCAGCCTGTTCTTCTGCTTTCCCACTTCTCTTGTCTTCTGTCGAAGATCAAGGGTAATACTTTAAAAAGGTGTTTGGATCCTGCTCACCCGCTGTCCAACAGCTCTGGGTGCCCTGTGCTGGCTCAGTCAGAGCAAACCCCCACCTAACTGTGCAAACAGTGTTAAACCCTGTCCCACCACCCTCCCTCCTTAAGTCTCATCCTGTGCCAAAGATGGGCATTCACCACCAGCAGTGGATTTTGCAGGTTAAGAGGGGTTGAGCAAACCCTCCATCAATAATTGGGGATCAGCTAAAGCCCGTGCTCCCCTCACCTCCACTCAGCAGAGGGACTCCAACTGGAGACTGCTGCGCTCCATCAACAGTCTCTTTGCTTTATTTTAAAGAAAAGTTATCCATCAAATCTGTTTGAATAGTAAATAAACGCAGGGAAGCTGTGAGCGGCCATGGAGGGTCCTTGGGCAGAAGGAGAGGATGAATTTGTCAAACCCACTGTTTGTACAGCTGAATCTCTGAGTGTTTTGCAGCATCCAGAAGGCTGAGGCTGAATATGAATGAAACCCTGGCTTCAACCCCCACTTTTTGTTTCTCCCGATGCCAGTGGGTCGATGTTGCCTTTGCTGCTGGAGACCAAATCCCATTTGACAAGACAGTGGCCATGGAGGGATGCATGGCAATGTAGAACAGCACACGTTGGCTTTCCAAATTTTCCAAATGCCTCGGAGGGGTAAAACGCTGGGAACAAAATCGCATCTCAAGGAGGAGCTCAGAAAACCCCTCTCCTACCACCGTGCGATAAAGAGAACAAAACCCCAGCACCGGGGAGGCGCTGGAAATGAGACCCCCTTCCTCACTGGCCTTGCAGCTCCCATTTTCAAGTATTGTCCATGGCATCCCAAACACATGACCTCGGCAAACGGCAAATTGAGTCTGTTTATCACGTGGCTCCTTAAGAGGTGCTTGCCTGGTGAATGGCCTTGGCATACATTAAGTGAATAAACCGCCCCATTGTTCGGCTCCTTCAGCCGCTCTGCTCAGTTGACCCATTCAATAACTGTTTGTTTGCACAGATTTCCCTGTACAAGTGCAACAAGCTGAACCCTGGATCTGAGCAGATGTGTTTGGAGTAGGCTCCCTCTCTTTGCTTCCTTCCCATCAAGGTGTATTGTTGCGTCTTTTGAGAGCTCAGGCTCTCACCAGCGTGACTCATTCAATTTCTGTGCTGTTTTCAGGAACCCTCAAGGATTTCCAGGCACGATTTACCTCTTCTGTGGCCTTATTTTGAGGCTCAAACGAACCCTAAACTTCCTCCTAAGAGTTTTCTTTGTCTTTTATCTCAGCATATCTGCACATGAGAAAACAGAGGATGCACTGGGGCAAGGGAAAGGTGTGCAACTGTTGTTCAAGGCCCGAGCTTAATCAGATGCATCAGCATCTCCTCTCCAAGGCTGTTTGGCTCTGCAGTAGGTGCCCTGAAGTCTTGTGGAAGTGTATCCTCGCAGCCATCCTTTGCCTTGAACTCACAGTTCTGTGCATCCTACCCCTCCCAGCAGCCTGGAGCTCTGCCTGGACTTAATGGTAGGAAAGGCCCAGCTTCTAGAGTGCTGAGAAGCCAACCCTTGCAAGCGCCTTTGTTTCAGGAACCCCATTTGTCAGACATGGGATCTGGAGGATTTTCACAGAGATAGAACTTCTTGGTCTGAAAACCATAGTTTGACCCCTAAATTGTCTGATACAGAGAACCCACTGCTTGTAGTTCCTGTCTTCTACCCAGAAGTAACAAAGCACTGTATAAATGTCATGAGTTCAGGCTGATCAGTCACAGTCTTGCTCTGATGCGGAGTCCCAATAGCTGAAGGATTCATGGAAAAACAGTTTTCAGCAGGAAAAGTGAAGAGATGTCCCCTTGTGTTTTAAAAACACGGGTAACTGTCCATGGATTAATAGCATATCCTTTAAAGCAAAGAACTGGTGGCAAGCTCTGGAGTGTAGGATGCTGCTGCCTTAAGTCAGCAGGTGCCAAGACCCAGTAAGCTATTAAAAGTTCTGGAGACCTGAAACCCTTTTTTCCATCGATGCATCCCATGAATCACAAATACCCTCCAACGAGCCATTCGTGTGTCTCCCTCCAGACGGAGCTGACAGGGGGATAAACCAAACGCATGCAAATATTATTTCAGGGCAGGCTGAGATTGGATGGGGTGAAAGAGAAAAGTTAAACATAGAAGCATATTTATTTCTGCATAATTTTGTCAGCTTTCTTCTGGCAGTGAGAGACTAAACTTCGGAGGAGCCTGACCTCCGGATTATCCGAGGGAAGACATGTGCTCGCTGTTTCGGAGTCACCATCTGTGAGGGAGATTTCGGGGAGCGAAGACACGTGGCAGGGAGACGGGCTGCATCTGCCCAGGCGGGAGAGGGACCGCGGGACACTCAATTCCTGAGCATCCTCCTAGCCCTGCCCCGTGCATTTGTCACCGCAACGAGTTTCTGCTTGACAGGAGGGTTCTTCAGCTTTTCTAATTCTTCCCCCCCGAACCCTCCAGCCCAGCTCCGGGGGACTTTCCCCCCTCCCGCAATCAGCCCCGGCGGGTCCATTTGCTTTTGTCTCCCATTAATTGCTTGCTACTTTTCACTGCCTGCTCCTCCCCCTTTTAAAGATAAATTTTAAAGCCCGAGCGGGGGTGGAGAATGGCTGAGCCCGCTGTTATTTTTGACATTCGCCCCAGTGACAGCTGGACCTTGCAAGGCTGGGGCCGTTCGCACACAAAGCCTATTAGCTGTGCCCACTCACTTAATGAGCCCTGAAGTCTGGAAGGAAAATTTCCTCCCCGAAGTGTGGCAGAGCCCTTTGTCATTGTAAACAGGCGCTGCTTGCCGAGCCCTGCCTTGCCTTTCTCCTTCCTGCCACCGTGGCTTTTCTATTTACTCAGGAAACAAAAGCGAAGCCGTGTCAGCGTGCGGGGGAGAAAAATGCACCCAGCGACTGGGGCTCGCACGCACACGCCTTCCCGTCCCTGCCACCCACCCACCGCGGCCGGGGCTCCCCGGTGTCACCGACGCGAAGGGGACACCCACGCACGGACTGCGGGATGGGAGGGATGGGGATGCGCCTGGGATTTGCAGATCCGTGGGAACCGCTCCCTGTAAGGATGGTCCGTGCGGGTTAGAACAGCAGTGGGAAGAAGAGCACGATGCTTCCTCCAAAATCCTTCACCGAAACATAGTGATTTGGGTCTCCAGAATTAGCCACAAGGTTGCTTTTGAGGGATGTCTTCCTCTACGAATTCCTGTAGTTACCTCTTGAATTGGCAATTCTATTCTTCTGCAAGGAGTTTCCTTCCCAGCTCTACTAATAATTCATGAAGGAATCTTTCCTCCTGCCTCTTTTAAACTTGCAGCCTGCCCAGATTTGCTACTTTTTAAGCCCCAACATGTCCCATTTTACAGCCATTCCCAGGGGGAGCTATGACCCAGCAGAATAAAACCATAGGTCCTTATAAAGCACTTTAGAAATTGAAGCATCTTTGGTGTAACTGGTAACACGTGTTTACTGACACTACTGGCAACATGCAAGCAAAGAGCAAGGAAACTGGGAAAAAAACCCCAGCTGCTTTCCCTGAGGAAGGCCACCTTGCAAAGGGTCCTTCCTTAGGCTGAAGGTGTCAGGAATTTGACACAGACCCTGTCACCAAGGGCAAGCAAAGTTAGTAGGGTGAAAGATTTGGACTACAGGTCCTGATGGGATTAAGAAGATGAAATCTCCATGTCTCATTTGCAACACCACCTTCAGTGTCGGGCTGTTGTAAAAAAAGAGCTGGGATATGGTCTTCATCCAGGGTGGGAAAGAGCTGGGAGGTGGGAGCTGTCCCTGCTTTGTAGCGTGGTTAAGGGAGTTTAAAGAGCATTTAAATTTCTGTCTCTGAGTGCGTGAGAGGGCAGGCTGAGGCTGCTGCAAACATCACAGCCTGCATGGCCTCGATTTGCTTTTGAGGTTCAAGTGTGCTTGAGAGCTGGATCTCAGAGGATGTCCTCATGCCATTGCTTTCCTGGGCTGTCCCTGGTGAGATCTTCCAAGAGGCTTCAGAGAAGCAGCTCCCAGCCTGTGACATCTCTGTATTTGCTGGCACCCCTTCCCCCGCTTCTTTTTTTGTTCCGCCTTCCCAGGGGATTTTCTTGCTAGTTTTAAAATATTTGCATATTTCAGTGCTTTCTTTCTGTTGGTAACCAAGGCTGTTTGGTAAAAGCTGAGACATTCTCTAAATGTAAGTCAGGCAAAAAATTACCTTTTTTGTGTGCTTTGCAATTATCACAGCAAAATGATTCCTTTCTTCCTCCCGCAGTCAGTAATTTATTTTTCAACAGAAAAAACCCCTAAAATGTTACTCCAAGAATGCCGGGTTAATGCTGTTCTTGTTTTCCCTGTGAAGTTAAGCTGGCTTCGTGACTGAAGTGTTTGTCTTCAATTTATAAAATTGCTTGTGGATATGTCCCACTTCGGGAAGGCACAAGAGGCATTCACAAGCAAGAAGATCTCAGGTTCCAAATCGATTGTTTAGTAATAGAGGAAAGGAGAAGGCCAGTCTTCATCCTGTGTTTTAAACTTGCCTTTTCCAGTATGTCCAAAGTGGCTTTTCCCTGTTTGCTGCAAAAAATCCTATGGCGTAAAACTGACTGTGTCAAGAAATTCATGGGGATCTTTGATCATCTCTGTCAGCATCTCCTGCTTGTTCCTGCTGTTCCCTCTGCTGACACCAGCCCATGAATATGAGGACTCCTGGGCCCCTCTTGTGCCTCTCCCAAACAATTCTTCATCAGGGGATGATGGAGAGAGAAGTGGAATAAATAACGTTGGAAAGAAGTCTCTAAGTCTTTCCCTTCCCACAAGCCACAGTTGCCCTTTTGGTCCATTTTAAGTTCAACCTGTTCTGGTGAGCAGGAAAAGGGATTTTCTGCTCTCCCTTGTCTTTGTGTCAACTTCTGGGAGTGCAGCAGCTTTGGTGGGGCTCCTTACTGACTACCCAAATTCCTGCTAGCTTGGGCCAAGACCACCTCTTTGCAGCAGCTCAGTCCATCTGATGGGCAGTGAAGTCCTGAGAGGCAATGGTGATTTGGCAATCCCAAGTGTCCCAGTTTAAAGTGTCCAGTTTAGGGAAATGTGTATAAATGCTGATTGCAGAGTAAGAATGTGAAGGCCAAGGTTGGAAGAGTGATGCTAAAGTATAGCTTTTCCAGCTTCTTGAGTAAGCTTTCCAGATGCTCTGCTTGACAGCTCCTGCATGTCCAACATGTGTGAAAGCCTGTCAGTCACATTTCTCCGTAATGCTTGCGAATTTTTCCCTAATGGCAGTGGAGAACTTTTCTGCTGCACACAGTCACCTTGTTATAGAACAGAGCATGGGTTGGGTTGGGTTGGAAGGGACCTACTTCCAGTCACCTTGCACAGGGTGGCTCTGGAGAGCCAGGAGCCTGCTGTGCTCCCCATCTATTCTTGTGGTTCTGTATGATTTGGGGGCTGGGTTTTGACATGGAGAGTCTGCAGAATCACCTCTTCTCCCTGATGTCAGTTTATGCCTGTGCAAGGGGATTAAAACGAGGCAAGGGAGCTGCAGAGGTCAGGAAGGAGGTTGCGCTACAAACCCAAGTAAGGGCCAGGAGCCTTTCTCCATCACTGTGGCCTCTCCAGCTCAGTGTCCTTCTAATGTCTGCTAATCGGCTTTTCATTTGTAGGCTCCGTTTTAATTCAACGGTGTTCATACCTCCAACATTAAGTTGGCAAGCTTGAGCCTGTGTAAAAGCTCTAAGTCAGGGCTGGGCAAATGGCTCCAGGAGTGCCTGTGAGCTCGACGTGTGTCAAGGGGATTTGCATTTTGAAGACAGAGCTAATCCCTTTTCTATGGTCTGCCCTCATAGGCAGCTGCCCCAGAAGCATTTTGCCTGTCCTGTCCTCCACCCTCGCTATAGGTGGGGATTTCAGAACAAAGAAGGCCGTGGGTCAGGGCTGGGAACACTGACCTGGCATGCAGGAGGCTGGGATCCAGTGTCTGCTCTCTCTCAGCCACTCAAGGTGACCCTGGATAAGTCTCGCAGACTACACCTACCGGGCGCCAGAGCAGGCTTACGCATGCGGACACCCAATCCACCCATGAAGCTGGCCTCCAGCCCAGCTCCGGCTCCAGTGGCCAGCCCAGGCCAGGAGACCTGCTGGGGGGACACTGCTGGAAGAGAATAAATATATAAACACCTTACCAGCACTTCCAATCAGCCTTTTAAACCTTGAATTGCGTCTGCTCGCTATTGCTGGGGTTGTATTTTGAGAGCTCTCTGGAAATCTGGGCATGTTTTCCTCCTCTGATCTGCAGAGCCTTCTAAATAGCTGATATTGAGCGAGGGTTGTATTTCATATCATCTCTGCTTAAAGATGCACATGCTGCAGAAGTTGCTCTGAGGCCAGCAGCTGATGGGGGATATGTTCAGAGTCCCTGGATGAGACAGGATTTTCAAAGTCAGCTGCGGGATGAAGATCCTCAGCGCTCACTGAAATGAATAGGTGTGTCAAAGCTAAACATTCAGCTGGCTTTGACAAGCGAACAAAATTCTTGTGAACATCCCTTTTGCCACTATTTCATTAAGAAAATTAACCTCGAGATCTGTTCTAAAAGTAGAAGGATTGAATGCCAAGAAATTTGGCTGGATTTGACTTTTGTGCTTCTTTTGCAGAGGCCACAAAGATTTTTCCGCCGTTTAGGTGATTGTTTGCACCAGCCCTGTGCAATGACACCTTTATGCAGTTGCGATGAGGGATTTGGAAGCCAGGGAGGATTTTTTAGGCTATTTCCAGACCCTTCTGTGTGACTCTGGAGTTACCTGCCAAGATGCTCTAAGACTCAAAGAGGCTGAGCTCCCTGCTCACCTTTCATGGAAGAAGGAAGACCTACAATCTCCATTTGCGTTCCATGAATTCTTCCCTTTCCAACAAATCAACATCGCCCAATGATGGGAGGGAAAATGTTTGCCTTAGAAAATCTCTCACCAGCTTCACAACTACAGACCACACCGAGCCCATCCCCAGGTCATGGAGGTATTTTGCAAGTGTTTGGTACCTGACCCCTCCTCTTTGAATGAGAAGACTTGCACCAAAGCAGGCAGTCCTCACTTGCTTAGTCCTGGGGAAAAAAGTCCAGTACTGACAATCTTTGGTGTGATTATTTGATGTCCCAAGGTTGGATGGGCAGGTGGATGCTGCCAGAGCAGGGAAACCACCCAGCACAGCTCAGGCAGCTGGGTTTTGTTGGCTCCTAAAGGATTGCAGGGGAAGAAACCAGAGTTGGGTTGCATTTGAAATAAGGCTCATGCGAAAATTTGCATAATAACATGTAAAAAAAAAAAAAAGTGATATGAAACTAAATATAGTGCAGTGGTATTTTACCAACCTCTGGTTAATCAAAGTTAACAACATTATAATGTAATAGACGTTGTCTCACTCATACTAAATTTCCATTCTTCCGAACCATCATCGTGTTTCTGAAAGGCAGCTTGACAGAAAAAGTGCAGTGGAAAACAAAATCCCAGCTATACTACATTTCAGATCATCATTCAACTTGTTTTAATATGGATTAAAAAACCCAATTTAATTATTTATTTTAGGCCTCACCATGTGATTTGAAGCAAACCTGGGTTGGAAGGATTGGGTGGAAGGGCTACCAGCAGGAAACACCTGTTTCCAATGCTCTGGAAATAGCTGGACTTGTCTGTCATGTCTGGAACAGACATATAAATATTTACTTGAATCAAACCCACAGTTTTTTGTAGAAAAGCAAGAATGTTTTCAGGTAAAGCCTTTCAGCTGGCTCTATTTAATCTGTAATATTTTGAGTGTCTCAGAGGAGTGTTGTCACTATGAGCATTAGCCAAGGCTGGTCCTGCAGGAGAGTCACAGAAGAAAAGCACCAATCCTTTCTTTTATTTTTTGTTTATTTCTCTTCTTTCTATTATTTTTTTTCTTTTTTTCTTCTTTTTTTTTTTTTTTTTTGTTAAAAAAACTTGCCCTCTAAACTTCATATCTTTCCTTCTGCAGTTCCTATCATGACCTGCAATCTCTGTCCTACCAAGTTCTTGCTGAGGTTCCAAGGTGTGTTGTACCTAATTCTGCATAACCTGGATTCAAAAAGCAGAGGTTGTGTTGTAAATCAGACACTGGGCAGTAACCCCTGTGCAAGCCTCACTGGCCCGGGGAATCCCAAACTCTGGCCTGGGGAATCCCAAACTCTTGTTGATGTGCACAGAGGAGCCAGCAGTGGCATTGGAGGCTCCAACAGGCTCTGGGGGCATTAGATCCTGTGAAAACCCAGTGGGAAACACATACTGAGAGCAACCCTCCCCTTTTTGAGTGGGTAGTTGGTCGGCTGCCCTCACCTGGGGTTTGATGCCACGAGGCTTGGCACGTTCCTGGAAACACCCTGCTCGCCCTGTTCAAAGCCCCCGTGGGTTGAGCTCCTCCACGGCTGCTGTTAATAGGTTAATGAGACCCTCGTCTGGCGGAGTTAGAGAGCCTGGCTTTCCAAGATAAAACTATCCAGCGACGTTAGGAGGTTGGGCCTCTTTATGACTGAACACCATTCATCCTGAGTACACAAGAGCTCGCAAATTTAATAAGCAGAATCCATTTCAGCCCCGTGGCCTACCATGGCAACAGGAGAGAGGGGCTCCAGCCTGCGCTGCTCAGGCATCATTATCTCCAGGGCCATCTGCTCCAGAGAAGCACAATCCCAAACTCATTTAAATAGAGCCAGCCTGAAATATGTGACGATTTTTCCCAGTCTCCCCCTCCCTTCCCGATGGCTTCCCCCTCCCCTCCACCCATCCCCGCACGCAGCTACACCTCCGAACACAAACGGGAGGAGATGTAATATTCAAAGGGTGAGGACAGGGTACGGGAGATAAGATTATAGAGATAATGAACTGAGGGAAGGTGAACGGGGGAGGGAGGAACTTTCAGTCTTTGGCTGCCGTTCCCCGACAGAGCAAGAGGTTGCAATAAATTATAATTTTTTTTTTTTTTCAAATCATCTTCTTGGAAGAAATATTTCCCAAACAATGATTCATCACCCTCCCCAGAACTCTGCCTCTCCAGAACAATTAAGCAGTGAAGAAAACTAACGCAGTTAATTCATTTCTTTCTGTGTTTTTCTGTCTCACAGTGCACCTTCCTCGTCATGAGTGGGTAAAATAAATTACGTAAGTGTGTTCACCCCTTGTAACTGGTCACATTTTAGAAAGCAAATGGGAGGAGTTAGGGGGGAAAGGATTCAGTCCTTGCCCTGTGGCAAGGATTTGCACCCATGCATGTGCTGCCTTGCGTTTAAGGGCTCCCAAGCCTGACTTTGGGACAAGGAATTGTAACAACCTCCTCAAATGAGTGTCTCAAGTGCACCCCTGAAGGGGACAGGAGAGGACAGGGGTATTACAGAGGGAGACAAACAAGAGCATGCAAAGTTGCACCATGTCTCTGCTTCTGGACAAAATCACTTTTAATGGATCTGTTTTATTTCGGACACAGGCCTGGAGGCTGCAGGGGCTGTAAGGAGTGGTGTGAGCCAAAGCAGGGGCAGTGGGAGAAGCTGGCAGGTGGTTCTACAAATCATTGCCCCAACAGTGTGTAAAGTTTGAGGAGCACTTCAGGCTGTAACAGGGAGGAGATGGCCCACAGCAAACTCCAGGAGCCCAAGAGAGACATCCAGGTTGGCACCCAGGCTGGAAAGGGGGTTTCTCTGCCTGGCCCCTCCACCAAGGCTCTGCATGTCAGGAGAGATGCAGCAGCCAGAGAAGAAAGAAACTACTGCAGGAATTTCTGAAAGATGCCATTTTTCATTTGTTTTCTGTCAGGGTCCTGAGACCTCTGCTCACTGGGTCACAGGAGTAAATCTGTCATGGGCTGAAAGACGGGTTTCCTTGGCTGAGGTGGAGTCAGTGCCTGTCCACTGGTATCCCTGTTCCTTCCAAGAGTCTGTCATGTCTGGAAACACTTGCCTTGTTCTCATTTTTCCAGGTCTGCAGGTCACATACACCACACTGCACGAGCACACGTGTGAGTGCTCTGAGGTGTTCAGGTGGCAGATGGGATGGGATGGGATAGGGTGAAGCCACAGACCTCATAACTTTCAGGGCAGGTGTGCAGTGAGATAAATGGCTTTTCCAGCTCCAATCCACACATATGCACTGCCAGAATCTTTCACCTGAAAGTCTCTTTCACCTGACAGGTCTCCCAGCTCCACTCTGGCACGTGGGGCTCGTGTGGATTACACAGGGTGAAGCTGCAGTACATCAGCGAGACCAAATGAAAGTGTAGAAATGCATCTGGCAGAGGGGGGGGGAGGGTGTGTGGAAATGAAATCATATATATTCATTACATTTATTTAGTGATGTGAAGCCTCCCAGTGCCCATAACACCCCGTATCTGCCGTCATCATTCACCCACAGCAGAGGCAGTGCCTCTGGGACACAGCGTGGCAGATGGCCAGGAAGCCAGTGCAGCATCACAGAGGCAGGGACATGATGAATGCCTGCCAGGACAGGCATCTCCGCCCCGGCCCCTGGGAGAGGTGAAGGAGGCAGGATGGAATTGTATATCCTGGAAACTGGAGGCTTTCCACTGTCAGCAGACTCCTGGGGTATTTCAGTGTCCGCTTCCGTGGATTTTCGCAAGAGTGGTGTTTGTTCAGGTGAGGAAATCCTGGTGCAAATCCCTGGGCAATGCAACCACGTGTGCAAGACACTTAGAATGACCAAGGTGCCCAGTGTCTCCTGCTGGAGGCTGAAACTTCTTTGGTCACATCATTTACTTCGCAGGGATATAATCTTTAAGTGTTCACTAACTCAAGGTGTCAAGTCACTGATTAGAAATGCAGACTCAGCAAATCCTGGGTGATAGATAGCTTGTGACATATTAACTTACATAGAAAGCATCTATTGCTTGGAAATCTTTTGAGGTTGATAAATTGAAGGATCTACCACAAAATCCATAATAATGTGTTTTTCTCTGTAGTGCAGTTAGAAATGATAAGGTACCAAGTGTTATCAGAGATGAATAAGCTTCAAAGTACTTGCAGAGGTATTTTAATTTATTAAATCTGCAGAATAGTTGAAAAATTAATAGGAGCAGTTTCGCTGCACATTCCTCAGCTTTTTCTTTTCCTGGACTGGGTAGTGCCTCACGAAGACCTGAACCTAACCAAACCTTTGAGTTGTCATCCTGGACAAAGATTTGGCCAACAAATAAGCAAAAAATCCCTATGAAAGCACAATTTCAGCTCCTGTTTAGCTCTTATTTAGAAGAAATATTATTTCCTTTAAGGGACTTTTGAACCTTTTGATCTCCTCATGTAATATCCTTGTCAGAAACATCCCAGGAACTGATGCTCACAGTAAGATGCAGTGTCTACTCCAGAGGAAAGGAAAGCCAGATATCTTCACAGAGAGACTGATGCTGCCAACTCCAGCTGATCCTCTGTGAAAGCTCAGCCTGGAGTCACCAGCCAGCCTAGACCTCTGCCTTAAGCACGTGCATTCAATTATTTAACAGGGAAAATGGGCTCCTGTAACTAATAAAGTACCTGACTGAGCCCCTTAATCCCACTCTAACATCTTTAAAACAGTGCCAACACAGGTGAGACCTCTGGGAGAGGAAAGCTAAATATTGCTCTCTGCCTCGTGGCTTGCTTTCAAACCTACATTTCATTCCATCTCTGTTGTTCAGAATTAATGTTGCAGGGAGAGCAGCAGAGAGCTCTTCTAGGAAAGCATGGCAAACTCCCAGCTCCAGCAGGAACCAGCCTACCACCGTGCAGATCCGCTGTAACACGGGTAATTCATCCCGGATGGCAAAGGCTGGGGCTGTTTTTTTTCTTTTCTTTTCTTTTTTTTTTTTTTTCCTTTTTCTTTTAGTTTTTTTTTTTTTTTTTTGAATGCTCAGCTTTTAGCAACGTGAGAAAACCAGCTCACGGGTCGAAGGTGGCTTTTGAGGAGCTGAGGCTCTGTCCCAGTATATCACCCCTCATTGATTGATCCCTTTTACTGCAGATTCTGACAAGACATATGAAATTATCATTAAAGATGCCCCTCAGAAAGTCTCTAAGCCATTTTCTATCAAATTTACGCTGTGTTGGGGGGAGTGAGGCAACAAGCTTCTCCCTATTTATCCTGTCCTCTAATTCTGCAGCTGGTGGAGGTGGCTGGGGCTAAAGGAATGGGACAGAGGGAAAACTGTGCCGTGAATCAGGTCTGGGCAAGCCTGGGAGATCAGCAGATACCAGTGTTCTGCTTTTAGTCTGACACAACACAGCTCTCAGTTTCGATCACATTAGCAAGAGGAACAAAAAAAAAAGAAAAAAGGCATAAAGTTTGACATTTTCAGACTAATAAAGTAACATTTGGATTGCTTGTAGCGAAGAAGCACTGGGTTAAGCGTCCAGGAAAATTTGGGGCAGGCTATAGCTATAAATGTACCGAGCATCCTTCCTGGGATCTATTTCACACGCAGCCTCGTTTTCCTGCATACTTTCTATTTTTGTTTTCTTTAATGGCTTTCAGCCGTGATATTTTTAAGAGCGCTGCTCTGTGCGTAGCAGCTGCCACTGCCACACTCTCAGCCCCGTTGCCATGGCTGAGACACGGGGCTTGTGCCAGAATTTTGTTGGTCAACAAGTCACTGTCAGCGCTGTTGGGCAGCGTGTTTCCATAGCTATCCGCGGAGAGGGGCATCCTCAGGTGATGTGATGCTGACTGTCCTTTTTAAAGGGCTCAGCCTAAATGCACTGGTGGGTTTGTAGTCTTTAATGTGACTATTTAGCACCCTAACAGCTGAACTCTTTCCAAATTAGCCGGAAAAGCAAGTGAGACAATTTTTAACACAGCGCTGGTGGAGCCGCTCGTTTGTGCTAATCAAAAGGGAGTGATCAGCTTGAAAATGTCCCCTCTTAATTTAATTCATGGACTTCAAAAACAAGTTTCTTCAGATGCAGGTGCCCAGAGAACATCCGTTTTTTAACTCATTTGAAGCAGCGAATTCCTCTCACCGGACTTAATTAGGGACAGGTATTAAAACAAATCGAGGAAGAAGATCTTAGAAGAAAAGTGATTTTATTAGGAAAGAACTGTAGGGCGCTTTAATTAATGCCAGAACAGCTGTCCTTAAACTGTTTCTCCCCTATGAGAAGATTATCCCAGCCAAGGCTAAGAGGCCATGGAAAACAAGGAGCAAGCTCTGTTCAGGGATTCTGGTTCCCGGTCTGTACCACTGTCACAACCAACCGTGAAGCATTTGTCTGGTCCTCTCTTGGATCTCAGCATTTTCCTGTTTTCTTACAGTGTAGGCTTCATCCCAGTTTGTTTCTAAGCAAATTGCTTTTTTGTTCATGTTGCATATTCCCCAAACAGTCATATTAGTGGTGGCAGCATGTCATTTTGATGGTGTTATGACAGTGTGACGCCAAACTGGTATTAACATAACATTTCTTTTTAAATCTTGTCTGGAAACATATTGTTCTCCCTTGCCAGCGCTTCCTTGTTTCTCTCACCCTTTCCCGTGGTTCTGGGTTGTCTTTTTTTGGTTTAACTCAGCTGTTGCAAAGGGGATGATACCCAGTGTGTAATGGAGGCATTTTACTGATCATTCAGGTGATGGGACCAAGAGAGAGAAGAACAAACCTGTTTGCTCAAGGCTGTCCAGAAACCTTACCTGTGGGAAAGCCCCAAGCCCACATTTCCCTGTCTCCTTTCTCTTATGCTTCACCTTGCTCAGACTTATTGAGTTTAGATTTATGAAGTTTAGGATTCAAGATCCACGTTGCTATCATTGAATTATTTATATGTCTTCTACATTTCCTTCTACAACCTCAGTTGAAAGGTGGACTCTGATATCACCCAAATGGTGTTTAATTTAAGTCAGTCTTAAGTTTAGAGAACTGCAGTGGGAAATGCCAGGGAAGCCCAAGACCAGAGGCTCAGCCTCCCTGTGTGACTGAACCAGCAAAATCTGGGGGCATCTTCCCCCAGCCCATCTCATTTCTCCAGAGGAGTGAATATGCTCTGGTGCAGATTGGCTTGGAGTATTTCTGGTTGCAGGATTTTCCTGGCTCTCAGCCCATTAGGGATGAAGGGAGGATGGGAGGGGGTCCTGTGACATGTGAAAACTCCCTCACAGTCCACCAACAGGGGTGAAACACCTATTTTCCTCTCCAACAGCCTGTGGATGAGCACAGACACCATCCCCATCACCCTGGACATCTGCACCCCACAGCTACTCCTGACCCTTGTCCCCAGGCCCTTCCTCACAGCAAACCTTTGGTCAGGTTTGATTTTTTGCCTGTTTGTTTTCCCATCCCTCCTTCTGCTCCCTGACCTGACAAGCGCTCCTTTTAGCGGAGTATTAATTATCATCACAGTGCTGGGACTGGTAATTATCCCTCCCTTGTGCTTTCTGGGCTTCCCAGCACGGCTTGCAACGAGGACAGGGTGAAGCGGCTCAGCTGGCAAAGGGGCTTGTGGTGTGTGTCTCAGAGCTGTGGTAATTTTCCTGTGCCAGAGAGCAGGGAATGAGGAGATGAAGAAGAGGAAAAGGAGTAAATTGTCTCTTTGGAGTCAGTGAAGAATGGAAGAACTCAGCTTGTAGCCTTTAACCAGGGTGTTTTCTTCCCAGTGGCTCCCGGAGTTTATAACGGAGAAGAAAAATGGGAGCAACCTTAGTTTGTCCACCAGGAGAGGGAAAAGCCTAGGAGGGCTGAGAGGATAATAATGATGTTTGCCAGTGCAGAGAAGCTATGTTGCAACAAGAAGAATGAGTTAAAAATCAGAATAAATACATATAGCGGGGTCATAGGGCGAAGATTTCAAGGGTGTGGGTACACCTGCATGTTCCTCTGTGGGTGTTTGTATGTGGCAACTGCAGCAGGCTTTGCTTTTTGGGGAACCACTCACAGGGCTCTTGTGGGCTGATCAGGCCCAACTGAGCACAGCAGCACCTGTTCAGTTCTCTCACTGGTGTGAACATCAATGCTCATGCCTGGTTCACAAGGTCTGTCCAAAATAACTCATACTCACTTAGGGCATTGTATTTCTCAGCATTTTAAAATAAAAATTCTGAATGTAACTCTGTCCCCTCACACCAGCACAGTAATTCTGTAATACCTTGCTGTACTTTGATCCCAAAATTCCATGGTGACTGGCCAGCCAGGGCTGATGCTACAAGGTGTTCATCATTCCAGCACTGCTCTGGATCTGCCCTGGGAGGCTGTGGCCATGATGAACCCAGCGAGGAGGCACCACATGGGATGGCAGAGCCAGAGAGCATCAAGGTGGGAGCCCGGATGCCTTCCCAGTGCTACTGCCACTGCCAGAAATACAACAGCTCTGACATGAATAGAGTGGGGGGAAAAAAATAAAAAAAAATACTCCTCTCTGGCCAAAACTATGATTTTTTCTTCAGCAAAATGGCAACACTGTGCTAGTGGAAATTGCCTTTCATTACAGCAGGGAGGGGAAAGGAAAATAAAAATGAAATAAGCTGTGCTTTCATTCCCTTTATGTCCTTTTTGTGAACCTGTAAGGATTCTTTCTGTCTGTCGTCGTGGGGGGGGGGGGGGGGGGGGGGGGGGGGGGGGGGGGGGGGGGGGGGGGG
>JAWWES010000051.1:7852414-7881867 GCA_035583135.1 Lophotriccus pileatus
CCCCCCCCCCCCCCCCCCCCCCCCCCCCCCCCAACAACATGAAAAAAAAAAATGTTGAAAAAGGTTTAAAAAGGTCGAAACTGAGCTGAGGAGGGAGCGGGCGGAGCTGTCCGTGGTGCTGACCCGCCACCGCTCTGGAGCCCACGCGTGGCCTCGCATTCCCCCGCGGGTTTTTCCAGCGTGGGGTGAGCGGGTGTTGGCCTGAGACTGAGGTCTTCATGGGGTAGGGAGGGCCTTGGGGGGGGGGGGCGAGATGGGAATTCCTGCCGCTGGTGAAGTTGTTGGTGGAGAGAAACTCTAGGGAAAGTGCTGCTTGTTTGTGGTGTTCGGGGAGATTTTGGGAGGGAAGAGAGCGAAGTCTGGCGAGTTTGGGAACAAAGAAAAGCCAAGCACCCTCTCGCAGCCCAGAGCTTAGTAGAGTGGTATCAAAGCTGTCAGCTGCCTTAGGGCTTCTAGGTGCGTCGCGTGTTAATAAATGCAACAACAGCAATAATAAAATCCATCTCTTAACGCTTGGAGAGGCACATGTGTGCGCTCATATCCATGCAGGGTGCGTGTGCACCAATTTATGTGCAAGCACATGCAAGTAAACACGCTGCCCTCCTGCCTTCCAGCCGATCTATTGTGCTTTTGTTTCTCAAGTTTTAGCATTACGTCTCCAAATGAAATAGCGGTGGAGAGGAGCAGGCAGCATTGTGAGCACAGAGGAGCGGAGTCCACCCAGCCCTCCCTTTGATTCTATCGCGGGTGCAGAACAATGGAGATGCAGTGTAGCACCAGGCCTGCTGCCTGCAGATAAGAGTTTAATAGAATTTCTGAATGCCAAAGGTTTAGGATGTAAAATATCCCTATCTTCGTGGCGTGTCCAAAGGAGATAGAAAACAGCTTTTCAGGAGTACTCTCTGCTGAATATCTCCTTTATGTTAATGGTTTAGGAGCACATCAGGCTGGCAAGCCATGGAAATGGGCATCGTAAGAATCTCCAAAGCGGCCTCAACAGTTTAAAATTAGTATTTCTGTCACCCACTCCTCAGTAAAATGCCCGAGATGGGAAATGGAATCACTCCTGCCACGTGCCCTGTGATGGTCCGTGGGTGAGATGGGGTTGCCCGCAGCACCCACTTACACTCGTGCTGCCAGGCAGGTGTCCGGCTTTGGGCAGCTGGAGAGGCTTTTCCTACCCCTGCCTGCACCTAACCTGACCAGGGCAGGGGCAAACTGGAGAGGTGTCTGGGGCCTGTGTGGCTCTGTAGCTGGAGTTTTCTGCAGGAGAGCACATTCCTAGCAGGATTCAGCTTTTCCTGCCAGGCTCTACCTCTGCTCAGTAGGACTTCTGGGGTTTCTGTACATTTGTGAGCTCCTGCATCTTTTTGCAAATCTTCATTAAGGTGACAGTAAAGCCTTAATTGCCTCGGTGATGCTGGGGATGGCAAGAGGGTGCAGGGAAAAGTGCTGGGTAGAAAAGTGTCCCCCCCCACCCCGTGGGGCTGCAGCCTGCCTGTGTTTTCCCCCGCTATTTCCAAAAAGTTGTAATCTAAGTGCTAATGGTCCGATCTGTCAGCGGGCATGGATGGGATGTGCTAATGCCCTTCCTGCCACACGGTGCCGGGGTCTCTCCCCAGAGCCTCCCTCTCTCCAGCTCGGAGAAGATTTTTTCCTCCCAGAGTGGCCAGATCTCCATCAAACTGAGCATTTCAAGGAAAAATGATGAAAGTGTGACTCTTTCTGGGAGGAAAAGATGCATAATGCAAGAACATGCACTTTTCTCACTTAAAAACAGTCTCCACGCTATTTGAGTCACTATTTTCTTGTAGGACTTTCCCTTATGTTGTTCTTCCCATCACAAAGTCCAGAATGTAACCACCTGAGCCATGATCTCTCTTTCCCGGAGTGAGGTGTTGTCTGCTGGGAACACGTTGTGTCATCATTATTTTTTTTTTTTTCCTTTTAAGGGGAGAGGGGAGAAAAAAAATAAAATATTTATACACCTTTTAACCGCTCACTTTTGAATATGTATATCAGCTAATATGCAATACTTCCAGGTTCATAGAGGCGATAAATTTCCCAGTCTGTTCTTTATGGTGATAGGTCATCTTCCTAACCACCAATAAATATTGTAAAGTACTTTCGCTGGAGCTGTGCTAACCCAGGGCATCTGTCACTCGCTGCTTGCTGCTATTAGGAATTATTGGGCCGTACCACGCTTCGGGATGCGCGGGGGGGACACGGCACGGCGCTTGTCGCGCTCGCCGTCCTTTTGTGTTGCTGCTATCAAAGGAGCCCCGAGCCTCGTGCATATTAATTATGAATCAGCTCGGGTAAAATCATTCACCTTCTGCTGGGTCTTGGGGAGGGGGGGGGGGGGGAAGTGCGGGGAGAGAGGGGCTGGCGGGGCTGGGAGAGCCCCAACTCTCTGTGCACTCAAGGCAGCAGCTCCATCTCTCTCGCTCGCTCTCTTTGATGCTATACTGTAAATTTATTTCACCTCAGAGAGTAAACAGATATATTGCAACCCCAAGGGTTCATGGGTAGTGTATTTACAAAGGGAAGGCGCAGCAAGCCCCCTCTGTGCCATTTCCATTAATGAGAGCGGTCATTAAGTAAATGAGACATTGCCTTTAGCAGGCTTAAGAGTTCACACACTAAGGAGTATCAGATATTTAATTGAAACCAACAACCCGTCTTACACGCGTGTTACTGGTGTAGGGAAGTGGGCTGCCCTCCAAGAACTCTCCCCCCACAACCTCCCCCATGCAAATTTCATGATTGGTTTCCGTGATGTCATTTTGTAAAGGGGCAGACAATAGCTGTGGGGAAAGGTAAGTCAATATTATGTTCTTTCGCTGACAAAGGCAGATAATCCTGGCTTTTTTTCTTTTCTTTTTTTTTGTTTTTTCCCCTCTTGTTCTTTTTTTTTTTTTTTTTTTTTTTCCCTCCCCTCCCCTCCCTTGGATTGAGACAGAGGGGAAAGGCTTTCGGAGCTCACAGTTGATGTAAACAGACGCAGGCGTTTCGCCTTTACAGCACGAAGGCTGGGTTGTTGTTTTGAAAATTGCACTGGAGAACCGAAGGGATTTTTATGATGATCATCATGCTCCTAGGTCCATCTTTGCTCGCTCGCTCTCTCGCTGGATGCGAGACGCTAGTGGACATGTTATGCTTCTGACTGAAAAGAGGTTGAATAAGATGAGAAAGGAGGAGATTTACTAAAAAAAAGAAAAAGGGAAAAAAAAAAAAGAAAAGCACAACGTCGCGTTCAGCCGGGAAACTTTCTGAATATTTCTGGAAGAGGATGCTTGCCGGGTTTGTGAACCGCGAGATCGGTGGATGTTTATCCGGAGGGAGGTGTTAGCAGAAGACGCTCCCGGGCGCCGGGAGGAGTTTGCGCCGGCGGCGGCGGCCCCGCGGCCGCGGAGCTCTCGGAGGTGCTGACGGCCGGGCGCGGGACCGGGGGCTCCGCGCGTCCCTCCCCGGGCTCCCCCCACACCCCCAGCCCCCTTCCTGCAGAAACTCCAGCCCAAGTCCGCAGCTCCGCACTCCTGGGGCGCTGGGGAGCCCCGCGGACCCCTCTCCCGGGGACGCGAGTGCGGAGGGCTGGCGGCCGCTCGCTCCTGACGCTGCCAGACTTTTATTTTTTTCTCCTTTTTTTTTTTTTCTTTTCCGTCCCCCCCCCATCCCCTTCTTTCCAAATATTGCCTACTTTAGAGTTCTCTATTTATAGCAGCGAGGCACAAGGGAAGTGTGCCATGTTTGTGGATTTCTCTCTATACGTTGACCACGACAGAAATCTGCGTGTTCTTATTTTTAGCTTGCTCGGAAGAGGCTTTGCTTGGCTAATCTCTTTATCAATTTTAGCAAAGTTTGTTGCCGTTGTTGTTTCGTGGGTAATTTGGGGAGGGAGCGAGGGGTAGGGGGCTGGTGCCTGAGGATGTGCTTGCGCCGCGATCGACCCCGGCGAGTTAGGCTGAGTTTGGGGCACAGTTTGCCCGCGGGTAGGACCAAACCTCCTCTGGGAGGGGGCCCCAAAAGGGGAACTCGGCACCCTCCGAGGCTCTTCCACGCGAAAGGGCAGGTCGTGGGGATCAGCCCTGTCGGAGCAGGAGGGTTGGGGCATGCCAACCTCCCCGGAGCCGGGCAGGGGAGGGAGCAGGCTGCCCTCTCACCCCTCCACCCCCCGCCCCCCTGAGCCGGCCGGGCAGTGGTGCGGGGGGCAGCCGCTCTTCTGCTATTGTTGAGCCCCCTCGCTCCGAAGAGCCGGTGAAAACAAGTGCAAAAAGCCCCGGCTAAACCCTCGCCATCGCCCTGCCGCTACTTTTAGTTATTTTTTTTCTTTCTTTCCCTCTCTCTCTCTCGTTGGCTCATCTGCTGTTATTATCAGCCTTTTCCATATGGCCACTTTAATTAATGGCAGACAAAAGGGAGTTGGGGGGGGAGGGGGGGAAGAATCTAGGAATTAGAGTTTATAGTTGGTTTGTCTCCCTCTGATGCTGTCATAGAAACCAGAAGCAAAGATGCCGCCTTTCCACTTCTTTGTATGATCCTGTTTATTGTTCCCGAGCGGCGCAGATTGGAGCAGGCGCGTGTTGCAAAGCACAAACCAGCGCCGGCTGCTGCGGCCGGGAAACCCGGGCACAACTTGTCCCCTTCGGCTCCTTCAAACCTGCCAGTCCTCTCCCCTCCCCTCCCCTTCTTCTCCTGCCTCGGGAAGAACAAGGAGAACTTGGTTTTCCTTTTTATACTTTTTCCTTTTTTTTTCTTTTCTATTTTATTTTTTTTCCCAAGTGATGTTGTTCTGTGGGATCCCCGCCGCACAAAGAGTAGGAAAACTCCTGAAAGTTGGGGTTTTCCGTTCCCAGAAAGCAGACGGGAGTTGCCTCCTGTGTCCCGGCGGAATTGGGGTCCTTGTACCCCCGAAACGGCAGGTCCGGCTCTGTCCCGGGGTGCTGTTACAGACGGAGTACCGACCCCGCCGGGGGTGGGTGGCGGCGGTCGAGGGTGGCGACTTTCCGGGGATCCCGTCGAGGTGGGGTCTAGGTGGGCAGTCTCGCTTGTCTCCTGCTCAGTCCCGAGGAAGGGACCGTGAATCCGCACCCCCTTCCCCCACAGGGTCACCGCCGGCCCGCGGCAACTCTCGGGGGGAGCGGGAGCAGCGAGGCCCCACTAGGAAAGCCAGAAACTCCTCCTGCCCCTTCCTCCTGGGAGCACTTGCAGTGGGGTCCCCCGGGGCTTGGCCCGGCTGGAGGAGCCACCGCTGCGGGACGGTGCTTACGGTCACTGCCAAGGGTGGCTTTGGGACGAGGTTCCTCCTCCACTTCGGGCAATTCCTGGGCTGGGAGTGAGAGAGAACCCCTTCCTCTGCAGAGCCCAAACCTCCCCTTTCTCTTCCCACCTCTGCTCCCACTCGGCCCGAGGTACTCGGCGCCCAGTCCCTTTGCCCCGGGAATCACCCTTGTCCCCAGGGCTGGGGGGACAGGGAGCAGCGGGAGAGCAGCCCGCAGGCTGAGGGGCTGCACCCCCACATCCCCCGGCTGTTGTTTTAGAGAGCTGCGCTGTACCCGAGAATGTCCCTGGACGGGGTGGGAGGGAAGGGGGAGCACAACGAGCCCAGGTGCCTTCCACCCGGAGATTCACCCAGCGGGACCGGGACTGTCCCCGACAACCGGGAGCCGCAAACTGGGGGCTGGGGGTGGGCAGGGGCAGGCGAAGGCCCCGCTCTGAGTCTCCCCTGCCCCGTCCCGCAGAGCCCCGGGAGCCGGAGCGGGGCGGCCGCCGATCCTGGCAGTCAGATGATGATGATGATGATGATGAGGGCAGGGCTGACTTCGCAAGACGTAGCTCGGCGTCAGAGCAGCTGCCATTTTAGCAGATGGTGTTAAACTTCCCCCGTCCGCTCCCCCCGGGAGGCTCGGCTTTGGGGTGCTGCCTCCAATCTTGGGTTCTGGATGGGACACGCTTCTCTTCTTGGGCTTCGGGGGGAGCAGTGCACCCTAAGTCAGCAATACACCCGGAACAGGCTCAATGACACAGCTTTAGAGCTCAGGAATATAAACTCTTCTCCCTCCCTGAAATCCCACCATGCTTTTGCATCAGGGCTTGAGGAGGGCAGGTGAGGGTGTACTCCTGAATCCCAGAAATCAGTCTGTGCGATTCAAAATGGTCTCTGGGCTCCGGTACGCGGGTAAAGCTCTCCTTTCACAACCCCAGGTGGGACTTATTTTGTAAGGGATGATGCCATCCCCACTCTAAAGTTTGGGGGGACCCTCAGCCCCCCTCGAGCAGAGCGAGGAAGGAGAAGCAGGAGGTTTACAGTAAAAGCTGGAGCCACGGCTGGGCTGGGCTTCCCAGAAGACACGAAATGAGGCGTGGGAAGGGGAGGGAGCGGCGGGGAAGCATCGCCTTACCGCTGGGAAGTCAGACGTGAGAGTTCAACGGCAAAGTGGGGGACAGGACCTGCTCTCTTCTTTGCTTTGTGTGTGTGTGAGTTTGTCAATGGAAGGGCTTATTTTTACGGCTGTAAACTGCGTGGCTTAGTTGCTAAAGCTCTTCCCTTAATGACAAAAGTCGTCTGCTGTTGTCACTTTGTAGCTGTTCCTCTTTCTCATACACGGGAGCTGAGCATGGAGGAGCCACGCTGCAAAAACTTCCAGAGCTGAGAATACACTGCTGTGTGTTCCTCTTCTTCCCCCAGCAAATCCCCTCTTTGGGTTATTTGTTGTGCAGATGCTCTTTGCTCCCTGGCTGTGCATGCTGACACTCGGGAGGGAGGCTGAGATGGCCTCAGACTCCAGGTTTATTTGGCTTTTTGGGAGCTAGCAGCTGTGTGAAAGGGATTATCAGTCTGACTTTAACCACCAAACAACCTCTCAGTTCGGAGGTATTTCTGGAGTTTTGACAGGGCAAAAGCTGCTGTCAGGAAACCTCACTCTTTCCACTTTTTTCCCCCCACACCTTTTCAGTCTTTATTCTGGGGTTTGCTGGTTTCTACGAAGAGTAACTCCACCATCTATGTACACATGCTGTTCTCCTTGGGTGTGAGGTGTCTTTGACATCCTTAAGGCTGGGTTGTATGAAACTTCCCATCATAAAATATTCTGTATAAATTCTGAGACTGTTCACCTTTGCAAAGCAGAAGTTTGATCTACAGGCCAGTCCTTAGAGAGGAGGATTATGGTGTGAATAGAGAAGTGGGTGATAAGCACAGGCTGTGAAAAGTTTCTGGGGTGGAGAAATGCCTCAAAACACCTTGCTCTGTGTGGGAGCAGCAGCCCAGGAGGGCGTCCCTCGACTTCCCCAAGTTGCTTTCTCACAGTATCTTGCATTGGAGGGAGGTTGTTTCTGCCCTGGGAAGAGCTGGAGGTGTGCACTGAGGTGAGGACACCTCAGGGGCATGAACGTGTGTGGAGCACATATGTTTAAAACCTGTAAATGTTAAAAATCACCAGAATGGAGCAGATCCTCAGAAACTTTTAACATTGTGGATTTTCTGTGGACTCTTTTATAGAAGGCACAAGGTGGAGTTGTAAGGAAAAATGGCTAAATATAGTACACTAAATGAGTGGTTTTCTATTGTTGAGGTAATTGATCCCTATGATGCTTCTGTGAGGCTTTGCTGTGGGTTTGCAGGAGGGGATGGGGAGGCAGAGAAGGTTTCTGGGCTGGAGAGGTCCAGACTGGGATCTTAGTGTGTAGTCTTGGTCTCTTTAAGCAGGAGTTTGCCCTCTGAGGGGCTGAATTTCGAACAGCACTGGCTGTTTTTTAAAGCCATGCCTCCCCTCCATGCTACAGGAGCCTTTGATGAGGTAGGAAAGTGATCCAGCAGTGCCCTGGATGGACTTGGCACTGGGAACTGTGGCTGTTTTTGGGCAGACCCAAGAGATTGCCCAGGGAAGGGTGGCCTGGTGTGAAAGGAAGTCAAGAAAGAGAAATGGGGAATTCCCAGCATAGTTTGTTTGAGGAAAAGGTGGCCAAGAGCACCTTGTCCTACCAGCTGGACTATTTCCAGTAAATCTCAGTCCTAGGGCAGAATACTGAAGTGCCATGCTCTGCAATACTCTGCTTTTCAGTTTGGTTTGGTTTAGCGAGGAAAAATGAAAAAGAGGAAAAAAATAATTTTCACCTAAATTAAAATACTTTTGATCTTTGTCTTTCATTGAACTTTTTGCTTCAGAGAGAATAGATTAATAAACACTTTCAAATGGAAAAAAAACATAGTTTGGAAAGGTTCTCCTTTCATCTTTAACACAGAGCTTTAACGCTAACCTGGGTATGAGCTGGCTGTCCTCCCGTTCCTTTTCTCTTGCTTTTTTTTTAATCTTAACAACAATAAATTTGCTTTTATTGTGATCATGCTGGCCTTTACTGGTCACTTTTTATTCTTTCCTTTTTTATTTTGAAGTCAGCACATTAAAAAAAAAAATCTCGCAATGTTATTTTAATCAGACCAAATGAAAGAGCAAATCAGAGCGAGAATTTTAATCTGCCCCAAGCAAAACTGCCTTGTACATCTGTCATGTTGGGATTAGTGGAACTCTTTAAAGAAGCTGAAGACTTTTTAAACAAAGTATTAAACATTTGTGACCTGATTTCCATTCTTACAATATTCTCATTAATAAGAGTGCAGGCTGAAAAGACATCTGTTAGGTCCTATTTGTTTTAAGAATATTAAAGACTAATAAGAATATTGGAGGGTGTGTGTGTGTGGGGGGGGGGGAATCTAAGTGTAATATTTAGAGCCAGATCTCAAAGTTGCAGTTTTCCAAAATGATTCTGGGTCTAACTTGGTGCAGGGTGGGGGGAAGAACAAATCTTGGTCAGGGGGTTGGATGCACGTTGGTCTTGGTGGGTTTAGGTTGTTGGTGCCTGGGTGAGGCTTCCCTGAAGGCTGGGAGCTTTGCCTGGGGCTCCATCCCTGCTTCAGGAGGGGAGAATGAGAAAAGTTCTACCCTTCCAAGATAAAATTTAGGCTGAAATGACACAGAAGCTGAGATGCAGCCTTGAATTGTAGATAAATACAACTGGCATGTGTGTGTCACCTGCACTCATCCAGAGCTGCCTTGGACCAGCCAGAAAACAGAGTAGGGAGGGAGTGAAAACATCCTTCTTGGTTTTGCTGCTTGTGTTTTGCTTGATGGGAAGGCAGTTAAAGTAAATGGCCCAGCTTGGACCCCTAAGGAAAAACTGAAGCCAGGCATGTGTTCAGTAAAGTACTTGCTGAAAGAAGCCTTCACTATTAACGTGGGTATATGGTTTAAGAGAAGGTTGCTGTCGACTGCAATCTTTGCATCTTGTTTATGCTTGCTGGGTAAAATATTAACTAAAGCATCTGAACATAAAGTTCTGGTGTGAAAGAATATCAGCAGGGGAGAGCCATATGGTGCCAGGCTGCGAACAAAATACCAAACGCTGGAGATTCCTTTTTGCAGAAGACTGAAAACTCTCGTTCCCATCCATAATACATGAGCTCACGCCTTTGATTACTCTAAACATTAGTCCAAGCGGTACAGGCGTCTCTTTGGAGCTTACACAACTTAGGGCACGCCGTGCTCTTCCCCCCTCTTCCTTTACATAAAAGGAATCGATGTCGAGCTGTTAAGATACAAATATCCAATATGCTGTAAGACAATATGTTTCTGAAACTGCTGCGTAAGCTGCCTTTCCTCTAATTAAATATAAACTGCAGCAGAGGCTCGGGTTTCTTCGTTCCTTTGCTTGAAACTGTTTGGCAGGCGTGTGGCTCTCCCTAGGACAGCATCTGCAAGTCAGGTCTCTGCCAGTTTTTAGGGAAGCCTCTTGCTCCTTGTGGGTGCAACCAGAACCTTTCTGATCGATGCTGAGGTTGTAATCATCTCTCTGAGCAGCAGCTCACGGGCACGTTTACCTGAACCCTCCCTGCAAGTCAAGAGTCAGGTGTATTCAACAGCAATGGATTCAAACCCCACATTAAGAGGATCCCCTGGTGAATATTATTAGAAGGTACAAGGGATGGCTCTGGGAGAGCTTTCATGTACACAGTATTTAAAAACCAAGGTATTGCTGGAAAAACCTATAGGCGACACTCTGAGCACTTTTCAATTTTATTTTTTAACCTTTTTCTTTTTTTTAAAAACCAACAATTTGATGTTGAATAACTTGTGCTTGTCACTGGGCTCCTTGAGTGGGGCTGGTTAAGGTTTGTGGGGAGCACCCCATTATGTGTGTGTAAAAACACCCACACAGTGCAGAGAAGCCTCCCCAGTAGCTGCCTTTGGTTAACCCACATTTCAGAGCTGGAGCCTTTCCCTGCTCCTCGTGCTCTCTGGGCTGGGAGAGGCAGCTCTGGGGGTTGGAAGGCGATGGCTGTCTGGCAGTCACGGGTTTGGGGCCAAAGATTGCATTTAAGTCACCTGTTTCAGCTCTTGGACGTCCAAACCCTCTTGGAAGCACATCAAGTTTAGCACCTAAATGCAGAATTAGGTTTTCCTCTTTCATCACTGGCTTTTCCCATTTTGGCTGTATGTGCAATGCGGGGTGATGGGAAGGGAATTAAGTCAAAGCTGAAACCCTACTGACTGAATGTCTGGTGAAAGTTTTGGGGCAGGGAAGGGTTGGGTCTGTGACACTATGTCCAAAGTAGAGGTTGCTCCACTGTGATGCTGGGATAAGTGAAGGTGTCAGATGGACTTTGAAAGAAGCTGCTTGATTTAAGCCAAAAACTGCCTTCTAGTGGGGCCTGAAGCCTAAAATGAACCTTCCTGGGGCACATGTGTTTGGTCCTTGCTGTACCCAAAACCCAAGTGCGTGTGTGGGAATGAGAGGAAAATTAATTAATTCCCTCCCCCGATAAAGGAAAACAAAATCTTTATTTGTAAGAAATCAGAATCCTTGGGTGGGTGAGATTCCAGGTAAAGCTATCTTGGCCCAAGTGAGCCCAACTTGAGAGGCTCTGCAGAGGGGGACAGTTAACTCATCCCTCTGAAAGCTGATGTTGCCATGAGCACGTCTGGAGTCCCAGCTTCTCCTGCTTTTGCATATGTTTTTATTCCATAACTCCGAAGCTTTGCATCTAGCGAGCTTCTGGCAAGCGGAGTTAAAGGTTTGTTTGTTGCCCTCAATATTTTGATGTAATTAGTCAGCGAGTAACTCGCTGCTTTTGCCCAGAGAGATGCGCTCTCCAAGAACACAAGTGACAGGAGAGGATTAATAGCCTTCTGGAGAGAGCTGCTCCATTTTTTATTTAATAAAAAGGGAAGAAAAAAGAAAAAAAAAGTGCCTGGGAGCAATGTTGTTGCTTTAAAAAAAAAAAAGACATTTGAAACAGTTAACTCTGCCTGCAGTGTCTCAGCGGAGCACAGAGTTGTCAGCTTCTCTCTTGCATTCCCGAGAAACTTTCGGCTCCCTCCCATCACGGAGCAGCTTCCCGGCTGCTGGGGAGGCAGGTGGCTCTGGCAGGTTCGGCTGCTCCTGCTGCGCTCACCCACTGAGCGGGGAGCACTGCTGAGGAGAGCGAGGACTCCCTGCTGGAAAGGGGAGGACTGGGAGAAAACGATTTGGAGGAGAGAGAAACTTCTGACCTGCGGGATATGAGCTGACCCTTGGCTGTGGGGCCTGGGGGTGGCTGCACCTCTGGGGACTGTGGGTTTTCTCTGCTCCTGGCTCAGTGGTGGGACAAAACCAGTGCAGCACAGTGGGCTCAGCCCCTGCAAGGGGCTGGAAGTGGGGATGAAAGCTGCTCTGAGAGCAGTGTCCATGGGTGCCCAGCTGCTGCCTCATCCCTGCTCCTTGTTGTCCCTGAGTCGTATTCCCAGGCAAGCGAAGGCTGTAGGAAGGATGGAAAGGTATTGCTCGTCTCTATTTAATTTCAATTACACAGAGCCTGCAGGAGTGTTCAGAGCAGCGCCAGCAGGGCTATAAACTTAACATATTTGATGATTCTCCTCTTCAGGCAAGCAGTGCACAGCAGCCACCCCATTCAGCAGCAATAATCCTGGGGGGCTGGGATGCTCCGGCTGGCAGAGCCGCTGCTGCACTGGAGACTCCTGTTCAATAAGCTGACCCTTCCAAACCATTAATTGCCTCATTTCATAGTGGGCAGTGGGGCACCCCGTGTGTGCCCCTGGTCTGGGGGGCTTGGTGAGGGAATGGGCTTTGTTTTGAGTGTGCTGAGCCCAGGCCACGGGAGGGGGTGCTGGTGGGAGCTGAGAGCCAGCGGGCACTGAGCAAAGCTGCCTCGTGCCCCAGGGGAGTTGTTGCTGCATGATGATCTCACCTCCTTTTATGCCTTATTGCTTCTGTCTCTCTGACTCCATATGACACACGCTTACGTGTCAACTTTTCACTTCTTATATGGCAGCAGAGAGGAAAGGCTTAATATCATAAAGACAAGCTGGCAGCTGGGAAGTAGCCCATTTAGTCATCTAACTTTGCGTCAGAGGCACTGCCAGCCCCTTCCCTGGCTCTTCCAGGCAGCTTCTCCCTCCTCTGCCTGACCTGGTGTCACATGTGGTAGAAATCCCTGCCAGAAATCCACCTGCTTGAGCAGACACTGTTGATGGGCCCCAGTCCTGTGCTGGGGACAAAACGATTTGTGTCCCTCAAACACCTCTGCGTGCCCAGCTTGGGGCAACGTTGGGCAGAAATAATGTGGCTTTTTTTGTTTTAGCTATTGTGGGGTTTTTTGCAGTTCTGTTTTTACCTAGAATCTATGGGTCTGAGAGTAAGGTCCCACTACAGATTCAAATTCACTTTGGCTGTGACAGTCAACACTGGGGCAGCTCCAGAGGTTTGGAGCCCAGAAGGAAACTCAAGTTATTGACAGTTAAATCTATAGATGACTAAAATGGTGGAGGTTTCTTCTACTCTCCCTACATGCTGTGGAAATTTATATTTGCTGATCAGAAGCTGATCTGAGCTGAACCCTGTGCTGTCCTGTCCCAGGAAGGTTGTCCTTAGCTGGCTTTTCTCTCTTGCTATTTCTGTATGCAAAGAACCTAATTTATTACCTTTGCTTTTTACGTTTGGCTTCCCCCCAGTGTGCAGCCTCGCACCTCCTCTGCAAGCACAGTGCTTGGGCTCTCTCTTCCTCTTCCCTCTTGGTTTCCAAACTGATGATAGAGTGGTTTGGATGCAGTGTGTCAAATACCTGAACTGGATCAGTGCATCCAGCTCAGTCTGTTTGACATCCATCCATGCTTGGAGTAACTCCCTGTGTGGGCCTAGAGCAGTTGTGAGGAAGGGAAGGCTTTGATTTCAGCAGTTGCTGAGGCCTCCTTTCACCTTTCAACTTGTTGGGGTGGGGTCATGCTACCAGTCTTGGGGGACACACCGTGTTGTGGCTGCTGCCATGGTGCAGGTGGAATCAGCACTGTGATCTCTCCCTGGAGGTTTACCCTTCTCTCACCTGCTGGGAGAAATAGAGGTGATCTGGAGGAGTCTTGGAGCTGAAATCCCCTACTGCCATTTGTTCCTCTGAGTGCATTTATCTCACCCTGGCTTGCACAGGTGGTTTTGACCCTTCCTGAGGGCTCCTGTGCATCAGCAGCACCGTGGGAAGGGTTTTACAGGACCAGAGATGGTCTTGTACCCTCACCTTGAGCCGTCAGGTCTTTTCCTTCAGCAGCAACGTGTCTTGGAGCTGCTTCCTTCCCACTGGCCCAAGGCAAGCTCATCCAAAACCATCTCTAAGAATTTATCTGCGCTGAATTCTCCTGCTGGTGTTTCGACACGTCGGCTCCGCAGAGGCTTTCAATTTGGTATGAAAAGTAATTATTGCCGGGGTGCAGTTTAGCTGTTGTGTTTTACAGTGCTGGTAAGGTTAAAAGAAATAATAATAATAATATAAGAAAGACTCAGCCAGAGTAACTGCCTGCAACATGCTATTTGCATTTTTAAGGAAATACTTCTTTGAGACAGCTTGGGTGAAAGGTCGTCATTTGCATATAAATGGAAAAGAAAGTGTGTGATGCTGGAAGTTACATCTATATTATTTTCTCAGCAGTGAGCTGCTGTTTTGGAGATTAAGGGCCGCGGTTTGCATTTGGCTTTTGTTGAATAAAGTACCACGAAAGCCAAATTGGAACAAAATAATGAGAGGAATGTGCAAGAAGAGAGAAGCAACATCGCGTTTCTGGGAGATGCTCTCCTGCAAGCCTGACACCTTACACGCCTGTTTGCACATGTGCTGGGCACACACACACGAGTGTGGCTGGGCAGGGCTCCCTCTGAGTGCGTGAAAGGGTGGATGCTGGAGATCAAGCCAGAGCAGGACTGGTCCATGCTGTGAATAAGCCTGGCAGAGTGGGGGAAGGATGCTGGCACTCATCATTTGCAAGTGATAAGCCAGGGTTTGCTTGACATTTTATTTTCCTCTTTAATATTATTATTTTTTCCTTTTCCTTCAGACTCAGGTATATTTGGAGAGGAATTAATCAGCTGTCTCAGTGAAGTTCCTCCAGTTGCAGCAGGAACACTCACACTTAGTGTCTGGCAGGGCTAAGGCAGGAGGCAGAGAGGTCTTGGCTGAGGTCTTGCTCTTGCCTTAGAGAGGGGTCCGCATTGCCTGTGAGCTTTTCCAGGCCCTGCTGCTGCCCTGGGCCTTGGAAACACCAAAGGGATACTCTGGTGGAGAACCTCGGTGCTTTGTTTCACCTCTTGTTGGTGGCCATGCTGGCCACACTCAGAGCAGCTTTGTGCTTTGACAGCTCCCCCATGGAGCTGGGGGAAAACGGGATGTTGAACAGTGTTCACTCTTTAATCTTTTTGATCAATACTTAAGAACACTGCACAGACAGCAGCACTGCTGTGGGCACGCAGCTTTTGTTCCTCTCTTGAGCAGTACACAAGTGGTACAAGGATGGAAGGTGAAAAACACCTTCCTTTATACCCTTTGCAGTGCTGTGTACTGTGCTGCTGCCACTTTGTAGGAAAAGAAAAAAAACCTCTAATAAAAAGTCTTATTAACTGGCTGTGAACACTGGAGCATGAATATTGCTCTTAATGAGGGGAGACCGCAGCCTCATTTGCTTCCCTGCATCGTGGGTGCACAGAGCTACAGCTCCTGTGGTGCTGGGTGGTGCAGAGGAACAGGATGAAATGTTGGTCCTTTCCTAGGGCTCATTGTGGCGTGCAGAGGTGCTGGGCAGGGATGGACAAAGGGCCCTGCTTCTTCCCTTCCCGTTGCAACATCTTCTTGAACTTGGGAAGTTTGAAAAATCTCGTGTTGAAACCAGTTGCTCAGTGTCGTGTCCCAGGGCAATGGGGAAGGTGTGATTCCCTTTTCCCATAAAGGACCTGACAAAGAGTTCAAAAGCATCCAAAAGCGCCAGGTATGACAGGGCAAAGCGTGAGCTGGCATGGCTGAGGTGACCACAGGGGCTGACAAAGCTGCCTGGGCAGAGGTGGCAGCTGACAGCATCAGAAGCAGGATGAGCCAAGGGCTGAGGTGGCGTGGGGCTGGGAAGTAGGATATGAGTCACTTGTGCTTCAGGCAGTGCTGCAGGAGGGAGCTGAGGCAGGGGATGCTCCCTGTGCTGCAGGAATTGCTGGAAGGAGAGTGGCAGGTTCTTGTGGCTGGAGATGGAGAAACAGCAGCACTGTTCTAGCAGTGACCTGTCCTCCCCCACTTTGCATAGTCAGATGGAAACCTTGGTGCTCCCCTCCTCCCTCCTGTGCCCCCAGGACCTGCAGAGCTGAGCAGGGCTGTTCTTGGCTGTTGGCACTGAACACCTCGGAGCTGTGCTGGTGCTGAGCCGGCTGCTTAGCGTGTCAGCAATGCACGCTGTGCTGCAGGGGTCTGTTTGGCAATGAAAGCACTAGGAAGGCTTGATCCTGTTGGAATCAAGCCCTTCCTTTCCTTTGGATGAGGGGAAAATAAAAGGTCAGAGTGCGCATCACAGATTTCATAACCTTTGATGTCACATCACGTGATTTGGCAGCGTGGTGGGTTAAGCCAGCACTGTGTTTCTGTTGGGGCAGTGGGATCACAAATTCAGCTCATTAGCACAATGAGTTGTTGGGTCTCTGAACAGCCAGGCAGTGCAGCAAGGCACCCTCCTGCTCTGTGCTTCAGTGAGAGGGGCCATGGCTGGGAGCGAGGTGGGGATGAGGAGCAGTGAGCTCAGGAGCAAACTTTGAGCCATGCGAACACAGTCAGGGGGCCAGGCCCCTGCAGGTCAGCTGCAGCTTCGTAGGAGCAGCTACTCATGACCCCTTCATTTCTCCTCTTATAGAGATTATAAACCCTTTGGGACTTGCCCAGGTGAGAACAGTGAAGCTCAACATCCCCATCCCTGCAAGTGTTCAAGGCCAGGTTGGGCTGGGCTTGGAGCAGCCATGTCTAGTGGAAGGTGTCCCTGCCCATGGCAGGGGGTTGGAATGAGGTGATCTTTAAGGTCTCTTCCAAACCAAACCATTCTATGATTTTCCTGGTGATCACCCAGCTGCTCTGCAGCCATGAGGAAAAGTATCTTTAGGGGTCAGAAAACAAACAAAGAACAACCACAATCTATCTGCCTGTGCTGCATCTCCCACCCATACATCCCATCTTAACTGATTATTAAATCATATTTGCTGATAAGTATGAGATGTAATATCTATTACACAGCTGTTAAACCTCAATTAATATGTTTTAATGATCAGTCGTTTACTGTGCAATATACAATTAACATCCAGTATTAGCTCTTAAATTAAATGCGTGTTTGGGAAGCTAAATTTGCAGCACTGAACATCGCCATGCCACGGTACACAGCGATAATTGCCTCCAATAGATGGGCTTTCTGTGCCCCGAGAGGGGGGTTAAACCAAGACCCCTGGCATCAGAGAAGAACAGAGGAGGGTTCCTACAGAAGCCAGGTTCTACTTTTTCGGTGTATTTTGATCCCTACCGAGGTTTTCACTCATTTCCCTTGGAAAAAGCACCCTGGTGCTGGGCTGCTGTGCATGTGAGAAGGTTGAGCTGTGTGGGGTACCGGCTCAGAGGGGTGTTTTCTTGGCAAGGGTTGGGCAGGAACGTTGTGCTGAGTCCTGGAGGCTGTGCCAAGGGGGTTCGGTGCTGCAGTTTGGATCTGAAACTGAAGCCTCAAATCAAAGTTGATTCACGTTGCCTGCCAGGAGAAAAGCCCTCACTGCACCCTGGGTTTGGAGCCATGCAGGGAAGTAAATTCAGCTCTTGGTGCTCTCCAGGCAGCGGCCAGTGGCCACAGGGCTGTGTGTTTGGGCAGTGCACTGCAAAATCATAGTCACAGAATGGTTTGGGTTAGAAAGGACCTTAAAGATCATCTTGTTCCACCCCCCCCGCTGCTGTAAGCAGGGACACCTTCCACTAGCCCAGGTTGCTCCAAGCCCTGTCCAACTTGGCCTTGAACATTTCCCGGGATGGGGCATCCACAGCTTCTCTGGACAACCTGTGCCAGTGCCTTACCACCTTCTGAGCAAAAAGCTTCTTCCTAACAGCAAATCTAAATCTCTCCTCTTTTAGTTTAAGACCCTTCCCCCTTGTCCTATCACTATTTGCCTGTGTGAAAAGTTGTTCTCCCTCTTTTCTATAAAATGCAGGGGTGTTGGGCATCCAGCAGTGCAGAAGGGTGCAGGGGTGGCTTCTCTGGCCTAGAGAAGGTGTAAAATTTAGGTTTGATTTTTCATTTTTTTTTTTTTATAATTTATTTTAATTCACACTAAAGATGGGGACCAAAATGCTCCCTCTGATCCGTGGCACTGCTGCTGTATCTGCTCTGAGAAGTGAGCCCACGTTGTCTGGCAGGACCCAGCTTGTTTCCAGCAAGCTGCTGCCTTGTTAACACAGGACTCACCTTAGGTGAAAAAGTGTTCCTGAGCAAAGATGAAGAAAAATCTTTCTCCCTTCCTTTTGCTTTTGTCACACTTGGGGGAGCAAATGAAGATTGATATGTTTTTCTTCTAGTCTTTCAGTTTAAATATGCAGTGGGAGCATTTTATAAGAAAAGGAGGCCTTCACCCCCCATCTTTTCTCTACAGACCTCTCCTCTCACCCCAGTGCTTTGCTACAGCAAGTGCAGCTTCTGCTGAGGTTTGGAGACAGGGTGGTGCTGCAAATGTGGCTCCCCTGGTGCTGTAAGGACATGTGTGGGAGCTGGCTGCCATCCAGGCAGCCCCCTCCTGCAGCATCCTGCCTCGTTTCTTTTATGCACTCTCCCTCCAAAGCTTCCTATGAGGTTTGCTGTGTTTATTTTTGGGGGAATTTTCTGCCATCCTTTAGAGGGTTTCATTTTTTTTCTGGGAAATCAGTGCTTTCTTCTTTCTCTGTAAATGGAAAGTAAAACACACACGTCTGATTAACACTCAGAATTGCTGTGGTCTCCCTCCCAAGTTTCTACTTCACCTCATTTGGTGTGATGACAGTGACCCAAATGTTTCATGGAACTTGTTCTTCTGTGCCGGAACTTGCAATATTTTGATTCACAGCTGACAGGTTTGGGAAAGAACAACATTAGGAACGTTGTGGATTGTCCTAAATGTTTGCGGGGAAAAGCAGCCTTTCTGCTGGAAGCCCCAGTGTGTGCTCCAGTCCTGCCTGTGTGGAGGGTACTGGAAGGGAATTGGTGGGGGAAAGCTGGCAATTTCCTTTGGGATGTGAACACCAGGCAGTGATCCCTCAGACCAGCTGAGCATCTACATTATTTTCCAAGGGGGAGTGGATGCAAGTGCTCCCAGCTGTGAGCTTTGGCCGTCCCAGCCCAGTGCCAGAAGGGGACCCCAGAATCAGCCATTAACTCCAGGATCTGTTTTCCATGGGCTAAAACTCGTATTTCAGGCAATATTCCCACATCTTCCCTTGGGTGGCCCAGGTAGGGGTTAACACACATGTCCTTCACATAAGCAGTGAGCTTTGTTTCTGCTGAACCCACGATCTGGAGGGAGGTGGAAAAGGCAGAGCCAGCAGTGCAAGCTGATCCTCTCCGGAGACCAGATGCATTTAAACAGCACAAAGTAGAGGAAATCTGATTCCAGTGTTGACAGAGCTGCCTTGGCCACCCAAAGTGGGCTGGGCAGAGGGACTGGAGCAGGCAGGAAGGCTCTGAGCTGGTGTGGCCAACACACCTTCAGCCTGGCCAAGGCTCCTCACCCCAACAGGCTGTCCCTTCCCCTTTTGCTTAAAGGGATGAAAATACAGGAGGTTGGGATGGGGCCTGTGGCAAGGACAAGCTGGCACTTTGAGCCAGATTTATCTGTGTCAGCTTCCAGAATTCACCCTTAGCCTGTGACTTAGGCACACATGAGAAAACAGGCTCGAAAAGGATGAGTCTGAATGTGTGTTGCTAATTTTTCCTCCTCGGGGTTGAATCTCATAAGCTCTCCACCTTTCAAAAATCTTAAACTCAAAGAGAGCTTTGATCTGGCATTTGGGATCCATTGTTTCTACAGTTTAGCCCACTCTCTGCTCCATTCCACAGAGGATGCTCCTGCTTTAAAACATGCTTAGGAGAAGGATGCTCAGTGAAATGCTTCAGATGAGCAGGCAGGCTGTACTGGCCTATGAAAGTGCTATTGAAACACCTTTATTTCTTCTTATTTGGTATTTTTGCCCCTCTGTTCTCCTTTCTTCTGTCCCTTCCTAGCTTTTTTTCCCCCTCATTTTGCTTGGTTTTAATCATCTGCCTGGCCATCTGTGCCTCCCCGCTCCCTTTCCTCAGAGCTTCTCCAAAGCAGAATAATGTTTCAGCAACTCTTGGATTTTGCCTCCAAGCCCTGTGCCTTTTCTTGGGTCCAGGCTAGAACACAGTGTTTCAAACAGGGTTTGGAGTCTCCTGTGAAACCTAGAAAAGTTCCCCTAGCTGCCCTCTTGGCTTCAGAGCAGCTGTTTAAGGACAAACACATAAAGACGACTTTCACAGTCACCTATCTTAGGCAGGATCTTGGATGTACATCACCACAGGACTGAATTGTCCCAGTCTTTCCATGTACTTGTTCTTGCAAGAGAACTGTGGGAATTACTGGTTGTTCTGTAGTCTCTTGTAGAGGGAGAACAGACACAGGCAGGGGGGAGTAAATTCCCTAGTGATTTTCTGCATGTTCTCCTAAAAGCTGTTTTGTGGCAGAGCAGTTCCAAAGTTGCTTGGCTGGTGTCCTAAATAACAAGTTATCTATTGCTGGCAACACAGCTCCCACAGGTTTCCTTTAGCCTGTCTGAACCTTCTCCCTGCTTTTCCTGTCTTTGAGATCATCCCAAAAATAAACTCCATGGTGAGAAATTCCTGGGATGCTGATGACAGAAAGTGGCCATGGAAACCTGTATGGGGACCCCTCTCTGCAGTCAGTGATGCCAATTCACTGTTCTAGATGTGCAGAGTTTTGTGAAATATTAAACATTGGCTTCACCTCTGGAAAGAGAGGAGAGTGTAAAGGGAGAAGCCCTCTGCCAGCTGTCATGAGCACCACGAGGTGCCCAGCTCAGCAATGATACCCACTGTTAATAGTGTGTTTTCCAACCGAGCTGAGCAGTGTTGAAAGGTTTGGGGCAGGCTGAGGGTGCAAATTCTTCATGGTTTGGGCTCTTGGCCTTGGCATGGTATCCTGGGGTGCTGCTCGGGGCCTGGAGACACTGAGGATTTGTATGGCAGGGAATAAATATTGCACTTGCACCTCTGGTTGATGCTGCTGAAGGAGTGCCGGGCTGACTCTGGGTCCTGACCCCGTGTTGCTCTTTCCCTCCCCAGAAAATGAGTTTCGGGGTGAGCTGCTGAATCAGAGGTGGACCTGCGGAGAGAAGATCAGCAGCTGCGAGGGAGCCGCCAGCCTGCACGGCACACACATCAAGGTGAGCACACAGGCTTTCACTTTTTTAGCCACCACCACCCCCTGAGTTGGCCACGGGACGAGGGCCATGTTCTGCTCCTGCCCCTATGGACCAGCTGGTCCTGGGGGGACGGAGCCTTTCCGGTACCCAAAGTGACGGGCAGGACTTGGAAGTCTCTTGCCTCCTTGCTACAGCCAAACCTCCTGTGTGGTGAATCCGGGCAGGGAGGGCTTCCAGCTGTCAAGATTTGGCTTTGAGTCCAGATATTTAAATCCTTGCCTTCCTCTCCGGTGCCATCCTTCAAGGGTGGCTCAGATCTGGGTATTTAGGTCGCTCCCAGGGCTGTTAAAATAGACCCTTTCTCCAAGGCGCCGGCTGGTCGGAAGGAGCCCCTCGAGCACCAGGTGAAGCCGTGGTGCCTTTGGAGGGGACAAGCGAGGCATTCATTCCTGCCGGGACCCCGGACAGCTCCTTGGGCTCAACAGAGCCGCTCATTTACTGCTGCAGCTGTGGCTGATGAAAGAGGTACAGCCAAAGCTGTCAAACCTCCCGGCAGATTCTCTGCCAGCAGATTAGGAAGCTTTAATTAAGCAGAGAACTGGGATGCTCACTACACAAGTGGTGCTTCCTGTCCTATTTTGGCCTCTCAGTAGCGAGGCATCATCTCCAGTGCGTGGATGGACCCACCTGGGGGGTGAGGAAGCCTCTTTGGGTGACTGATGTTACCGAGCCTTCCTGTATCTCCAAATAAACCAAACCCTGGTAAAACCCCAAGCCAGCAAAAATCCACTCTTAAAAACCATCCTTCTTCGCTAACAAGCTGTCAGCTGCACACAGGTGTCGCCAGGAAAGCTCACACCTTCTTAGAAAGCAGAGTAAGCAGTTGTTGCTATATTTAAAATGAGCTCAATTAAGGCTTTTCTATTGAACCTGCCAAATAAGCACTTAGATTAGATTTAATAAGATTGTCGTATGTTAATAAAGCAATGATTACAAAAGGTAATATTCCCAGTACCTGGTGCTCATCTAGTGCTCTGCCTCTGACAAGCACATTGTGAATATTAACCATTTCTTGCAATCCCCAGCTCTGCTTTGTGTGTGTTTTAACTGAGTGACTGATTTAGGGGTGAGAGGATGAGATGGGGAGAGGGAGTCTGGAAGGAGCCTGGATATTGTGTGTGCAGACCTCTTACCTCACGGGGGGAGAGGTCTTGATCCCTCTCTAACCTTTGGATCTGCACTGAGTGCACACACTTGCACTTACAAGTGTGCTCATAAATACATATTGTATTTAAATGTAGTTTTTCATGCCAGTCACAGCTCGTAATCCACAGGATGCGCAGCGGTGAAGGACAATGGGATGTGGGGCACGTTTACTTATTTATTTTTGCCTCTAAAGAAGTCCAGGCATGGGATACAATTTCCCATGACAGGTTTGAAATGAGATCTCTGCAGTGCTGGCGAGAGCTGATCTCTGCACGGAGCCAGCTGAGCCCGTCCGCACGGACGCTCCCGGACCACGGTGTCTGATGGCAAAATGAATGTTTGTGTCCCAAATCTTTATCTTTCCAGTGCCATAGGGAGCTATCTGGGGTGCAGTTGAATAGAAGGCAGCTTGTTGGGGAAGGCTGACTGCTGTCAGGACAAGTAGGGATGGCGGTGGGGTCACCAGAGCCCATCCCTGCCACGAGCACTGGCTATTTTGTCCTCTTCAGAGAGATTCACATGGCTCACTTAAACAATCCCCTCACATGGTGCCAATCGAGGATAATCTTATGGAAAAGGCAGCTTATTACCGAGCTGGAAAACAATGAGGTTGAAGAACTACGATTTATTTTCTTTCCCCCCACCCCCTCCTCCCTCTCTCGTGGCATGAGAGCCATCGGCACGTATGGAGCCACTTAGGCCTCCCTGGCATCGGGATTGCGTGTTGTAGCCCTCTGAGACAGTCAGGAGGAAAAGTGCATGTCAACTTAAACTACGGCGTATGAAATCAGCCGGCGCAGCTCGCGGATGTCGGCGCTGCGGACGCGGCCGGTGCAGCTGCGGCTGTGGCTGTGGCTGTTGTCAGACGTGATGCTCAGGAGCAGCTTTTCTGCTCCGCTTCCCTCGTGCGGAGGATGCTGCTGCCATCGCCGGCGCTCGGGAGGCGTTTCACTCGCAGCACCGGGTGCTTTCCTGGGGGTGGGGTGGGTTGGAGCCTTCCCGCAAATGCAAGCTGACAGCACGGCTTCAGGAAGGATGTTTGTGACACAGCTGTAGTGTTGGATTCGAGGTGGGTACAAGCTGTGGGTTTGCGTCTAAACATATCAAGGAAAAATCCTCCCCGCCCCCGACTCCGAGCCCGGGAACACCGCGCAGGGTGTCCTTTCCTGGAAGCAGTCAGAGCAAAAGGCAGGCGGGAGTTTATTCAGCCGAGGACAGGACTCACAATAGGTGGAACGTCAGGAGGATTTAAATCAAGCGTCGAGGAAGACCCTAAAGGAAGAAGAGGGGGAAAAAAAACCCTCCTAATCTCGGAGTGTGGTTATAAAATAGCAGCTGGGAGCTACTGCTGAGCCTTTTTTAAAAGTAGAGGCACACTGTTGATCAAGGGTATTTTTTCCTCCATCACCCCTTACTTATGAAAAACCCCACAGCTAGAGAAGGTCCAGCAGGACAAAATCCTCATCATTTTCTACAATAACCAAAGATGCCATGGCACTTTGCAGGGAGCATGGGGGAGAAATTTGGAGGCCCAGATCAAGGTCTCTCCACCCACGTTCAGCCTGCAACAGCCAAGGAGGAGGAATTCCTGGTAGGGTGGGGGAAACCTCCCTCACCCCCCCAAAAAAAATGGAGAAATCAGGACAGGCCGTTCAAACCTGTCCTCACCAGTTGGTTGGAGCTGAAGGGCAGTTTTCCTGCCTTTTCCCTTGAGGAGTTAATTGAGGGGCTCTTTGGATAAGGAAGAGGAGGAGGACCAAGCAGAAAACTACTTTTCAACAATTCTGTAGGAAAAATGTCATTTCTTCTGGCATTTTCCTTCTGCTGCTAGGCAAATGTAAGTTTAGGTTTTTGGTTTTTTTTAAACTAAAAATAGAGGCTCTGTGTGTCCGTCTGTCCCTCTAAAGCTCAGACACAGCTTCTTGCAATCGGCATTTTGCTGTGTCCACAAATAAGCACTGATGGAAGCTCTGCTGCTTTCGGTGTAAAATAAACATTCCCGCTGAATCCTCACCTCCCTTTGTCCAGCTGAAGGCTTTTTCAGCATGTTTATTTTCTCTGAGCTCCGTGGTGCTCTCGAATACATATAAAGTATTACTGCTGACCAGGGGGAATTTCAGCAGGGCCCTTAATGGCACAGATTTGCATAGAGCTGTTGAAGCCCAAGCACACCTGGGCATCAGCACATGGTGGGCTCCCAGTGGGTTTATGTTCTGTTATGTCCCTCGGTCTCCCATCATAAAGGAAATGTGTATTAAGAGAAGAAGGAAGAGGAAAATATCAACCCTGTAGGTACTCCATAAAATGAAACTTTGGATCCGTGCTGTATTGCTGTCTTGGCAGCAGAACAAGACCTTTACTTTAGAATCAGACTGTTAAAATTCATGTTGTAACATTGGCTTAAACTCTTTCCAAGTTTATCTGTCTGAATCTCATTGACTTAGATTTGCAGTATTGACACATCACCATTATAACTTGTATTCTAGTTGTGTCAGGGAGCTCCTTAGTGTGGGGTAAACTCATGGTGCCATGGTGCAGGGGATATTTCTTCCCTTTAGAGAGAAAAGGAGGGGAAAAGGGGCACTCAGAGATTAAATGATGTTCCCAGTGTTACCCTGATTGTCAGTGGCAGAACACTGAGTTGAATCTTAAAGTGAATACCCTGAGACCCAGCACAGGGTCCTTTCCTGTAGCATTGGGTTAGGAAACCTGCTAGATGCTTATTTTGATTCAATCTTAGAGACAACCTACTGATAAGTGAGGAGGAGCAGAATAAACCTCTGTATTTTCTGGCTGGACTAACATGCCTGTGGCTGGCATTTGGTAGCAATAATTTATTTGCAGGTTTCCCTTTGGATTGCTTTGTTTTCACTCAGGCTTAAAATAATAAGAGTGAAATCCAGACAGCTTCTCAGCCTGGCTGTTATGTGAACAGGAGAGAGACCTAATGAAAATACCTTGTCGGTCTCCAGGACTGCAAACATGCACTATGTGACCTGAAATTCTGCATTAAAAAGACCTGTCTGGAGGGCTTCTGGCTGAGAAGGCAACAATAAAGGACAGTGGTTTCATGTAACCTTCCTGCATCCGAGCCCGATCCCACAGAGGCTCCCGAAGTGCAGTTGTGGCTGTGCCAGTTATTTAAGTTGGGAGGAGCTGGGCCTGGGCTCCGAAATGGATTTTATTCCTGGTGTTCCTGAACTTTGGTGGGGAATGAGGGTTTTTGAGGATGCTCTGACTGTTGATTTAAGCTGAGAAAAGAAACCTGATTGTAGAAAACAGAGTCTGGGGGTGCAGAGCCCCACTCCATTTTGCCTGTGATGCAAGTGGAAGAAACACACAGTGGTGAGGCTGTGACAAGTTCTTTAAATAAGTAAAGGGGTCTTCCCTACAGGGAAAACCATCAACCAAATTTAGAAGTTTGGGGTTTTGGTGGGTTTTTTTGTATTGTAGGTCAGCCAAGGCAGTCTTTTTGGGTTTTGCAGTCTTCAGTCCTCAGCAAGTTTGGGTCTGTCCCTGTCTTAGGTGGCTCCTGTCCCCACTGCCCATGTGGTAACCAAGTGTGCTCCTGTCTTCCCAGGGTTTTTGATCCTGGCTTGAAAGAGGTGTGGTAGGCAATGGGAGGAATTACTTTAAGGTGCTGTGGTGTAGCAAGGATCCTGGATGTTACCTCGGACGTGATGCCTAATTTCCTGAAGACAAATGTTGCATGACATGGGATTTCCCCTATTTATAGATCTCCCACATTTATAGACAAGCAGCTTGAGCCCTTCCCCCCACCTGTCCTCAAAGCGCAGGGTTAAGAAAAAAGAAATTTTGCTTTGCTTTTCCATGCTGGGCCTGTGGCCTCTTTTTTTTTTGGCCAGAGCTGGCCCCTTGCAGGTGATGCCCATTGCCCTTCCCACAGCCTGACCTCCTCTGCCACTTCGAATAACTGATCTGCGGGGAAACCCACATTGCCAAGGCACCAGCCCAGCATGTGCCAATACCCTGGGAGATCTGTCAAAAAAAAAAAAAAAAAGAAAGAAAGAAAGAAAGAAAAAGAAGAAAGAAAAAGCCCTCTCTGAAATTCCTTTTGGTTGGAGGCTCCCAGCAATGCAAGGTGTTAGTTGTATTGTCGGCGTGTGGCAGCATTAGGGAGCGAGCTCAGCACACGCCGACGTTGAAAGGCTCATAAATGTAATGAAGTCCCTGTGACACCTGCTCCTCTCCACACTTTAAACGTGAGCCATTGGTCCGCAGGGAACCAGGGCTTTAAAAATACAAATTATAGTAATTGTCTGCTGTGTTATTGGGAAGATTGTAATAAACGTGGAGCACAACACCGCGGTGCCATGAGCTGAATGCTGACAGGATGCATAAATTGCTCCAGGTTTTGATTCCCCACCACCACTTTTTTTTTTTTTTTTTCCTCCTTTCCTCTCCAACCTCCCCATGTAACAAATCACATAAATCATTGCCTGCTAACAGTGAATTTCTGCAGGGTGGCAATGGAAAGGGGAGAGGCACTCAGAGAAATTTCATCCCTCCTCTCTGAGGTGGTTTTAGCTGTGGTCCCTTCCTGCCCCTTGTCCAGGGGGAGCAGCTGCTCTCTCAGAGGTGTTAGAGGGTTAGCCTGGAACCTCCTCATTTAGGGATGACCCAGGAGCTGGTTGGATCCTTCTCTAACTGGGCCTTGTAGAGAATGTTCTGAAGTGAATTTGTTTTTTATTACATCAAATCCCACTTTTAAATGGTCCTTTTCCCTGCTTTTCTCTTTCCCTCTTGTTGTCTCAGGAGGAAACGTCCCACCTGGTAACATGGCAGTGAAACCCAAATTGTCCTGTCCCCAACCTATCAGGCTATGATCCATGTCCCTGCTCACATCCCAATCCTGCTGTTTCCCCTTGGCATTTGCTGCCAAACATTCCTGCCTGCAGAGAGAGCATCTGTGTCGAGGGCAGGATGTAAAACAGCCCTTTGCCCACTTCAGCACCTCTGTTGACAACTTTAATGAAATCCCATTTACATTATTCCAGCTGTGTCTTTCTGCCATGCCTTGGAGGTCCCTGCTTTTCTGCTCCCACCTCCAGGCACTGCCTGATTTCAAAGCCTCCCTGACACCAGGGCTTGGGTGCTGCACCCCAGAGGTGGCTGCACTTCAGCCTTCTGCTACCTTGTGGTATGTGGTGATGTTTAATTAATATCAAGCACTTTGAAGTCCCCAATGTTACTTATTCATGCTCGTGTTCCCCACAGCCCCTCCTGTTTGATGTCCACATTGGGGGCATTATTTAGATGCAGCCCTCTTCATGGCAAATTTAAGAAGAGAGGAGAGGTTGCTCTTTAGGGCACTTGTGAAAAGTTGCCCTTTTCAGGCAGGAGATCATCTTGGACACGTGTTCAGAGATTTCTGGATACATGCTGGCATTGCACTGGGGGGCTCACAGCACTTCTGTGATGTAAGCCCAGAGAAATCAGTTCTGCCCTTAACAAGTGCAATCTCAGGCACAGCCATTCTCCATCACTGACCATCACATCTGGGTGTTTGTCCCTCTGTGGTACCCAGCAAGCAGAGAGTCCTGGGATGTGGAAATGATTTTAAACTTGCTAAGGTTGGGCACTGTGTGTTGAACAATTGCTTCAAAACAAGAAACCTCCATCTCAAAAACACAGAAAAGCTTTCCCTGCTGCTGAGGTATTTACACAAAGCAATAACCACATGAAAGATTGTCTTTCAATGATAATTTTCTTGTTATCTTTCAACAGTGATTTCTTTTTTCTTTCCATTGCAGATGAGTTTAGAAAATGACGATAAGAGAGCACGCACGCGATCCAAGTCTGTCAGAGGTGAGCAGCTGGTTATCCCACAGCACCAGGCTGTACAGTCCTGAGCTCCTTGCACTTTCCTTGTTCCAAATAGGCTTTGATTTTTCATGTCTAGGCTTAATTCTTTAAATTATGCTCACTGCCCCCCACTCTCTGACCATACTGAAATTTTTCTAAAAACCCCGCGAAACTCCCAACCACAAACCTTTTTAGGTCCTTATGATATTTAACCCTCATTCTCTACACCCAGAAGAAGGAAAATAACAAGCAAATTAAAAAAAAAAAAAAAGCCCCTGTGCACGCTTTGCTGTAGGGGATGGCAATCACTGGAGCTTCAGATCAGCTCCCGGGGCTTTCATCATGCTCACTCTGCCAGCGGCTTTGAAGTCGCACATCTGAGAGAGCCTGGCAGAAGTGGCTCATGTTGGAGAAGCAAACGGGCCATCCCCCGGCAGGGATGGGAGGACAAACGGCTGGTTAATGCAAAGCTTGATTGCTATTTATTTTCTGTTTTTAAAAAAAAAATAGGAAGAAAAATAAGCGCAGGTCTCTGCGTGCTTTCTCTTCGGGAGAAGGCGAGGGGCTCTGATGCAGGGCCCGGGGTGTCACCTCAGGTGGTCCCACATCCGTGTGTGATGGTTACAGACCAGCCTCTTGATTTTGGTTCCTTTTCGGGGTTGTGGATTTGACAAATCACAAAGGTGGCTGGAAGTGAGGAGTGAACAAGGCTGGAAAGGTGCGATGGCTGCAAGGACTGCAGCTCCATCCTACAGCTGGGCTGGACCACCTTCCTTTGTCCTCACCTTGCTCTTCGCAGCATTTGCATCTTTAAAAAACAAAAAACAAAAACCAAAAAAACAAAAAACAAACCCAGATGCTGGCAGTTGTGTTGAACCGAGCTTGGGTATTTGGATTTCATTGCTTTGTTGCACATAACCAAAGGTGCTCGCTCAGGTTGCAAATGAGAGCCCCCTGATTCTATTTATTTTCTCACACCCTGCCTTCCCCACACTTGAATCCGGGTTTCTCCATGTGAAAAGGTAATTTATTGTGTACACCCTGGGACTTGCCACTGCCTCCAGTTTGTTGAAGCTTGTGAGTCATCCCACCGGGAGCTGGATCCCAGGAAACCCAATTAGCTCAAACAAATTGAGCAAACGTGTTATGGTTTTTAGCCTGGGCGAATTTAGACTTGTGTTGAGGGATTTTTTTTCCTCCTGATTATTTGGATTCCTGGCTGGATGTAAGATTTCAGCTATGATGATGTGAAGTTATTGCATATAGTTATTTTGAGCAGTGAGAAGTCCTCTTATTCACAAATGGGTAATAGTCCCTAAAGCCCCTGCAAACTGTTGTTTATGCTAAAACTTAAGTAACACATCCCCTACCCTATATCTGAGCACTGGCAGGGACTCAGTCCAGTGTGACAAGAGGAGGAGAAAAATGATGTTTTAGAGGTGAATGTGGCCACTGCAGCAAAACAGTTGTAAACTGTGAAAAAAGAAATTGAGGAGCAGGTTTTAAGGGCAAACACGGAGAAGAAGGCATGAGAAAATTTGGTCTTTACTTAAACTTGTTTGAGTTACATGCATGTCAGTCTAGCTCCACTGACTTCAAAGTCATCTGTATTCAGAGAAGAGGGGTAGTCCCTGATGCTGCAAACGTGCACTCACATGCTTGAAAATAAGCACAGGCA
>JAWWES010000051.1:7881967-7972585 GCA_035583135.1 Lophotriccus pileatus
GATGTAAGATTTCAGCTATGATGATGTGAAGTTATTGCATATAGTTATTTTGAGCAGTGAGAAGTCCTCTTATTCACGAGTGGGGAATAGTCCCTAAAACCCCTACAAACTGTTGTTTATCTTAAAACCCAAGTAACACATCCCCTACCCTATATCTGAGCACTGGTAGGGACCAGTCCAGTGTGACAAGAGGAGGAGAAAAATGATGTTTTAGAGGTGAATGTGGCCATTGCAGCACAACAGTTGTAAACTGTGGAAAAAGAAATTGAGGAGCAGATTTTAAGGGCAAACACAGAGAAGAAGGCATGAGAAAACTTGGTCTTTACTTAAACTTGAGTTACATGCATGTCAGTCTAGCTCCACTGACTTCAAAGTCATCTGTATTCAGAGAAGAGAGGTAGTCCCTGATGCTGCAAACGTGCACTCACATGCTTGAAAATAAGCACAGGCACGAAGATTTACAGGGCAGGATTATGATTTACTACAGACTGGCATGCAGTAAATGACAGCAGGGTAGATTTTCCCTTTCTGTCCTAAATGGGATGCCCAAGGAGGCAATAGAGAGGCAGCTGCAGGCAGGAGAGTCTCCCCCGCCCCCAAAAGGGGATGTCTCAGGGGTGGGGCCGGGCACGCCTATTGTGTGTTTGACCTTGTGTTTGTTTCCATTGCTGCACCTGCCCCTTCTCGCAGTGCCCACGGAGCTCATCGGCCAGGAGGTGAGGTAAGGACCCTGCTCCTCCTCAGCAGTGGGGTGGGGTGGAGCACGTGGTGGGACTGGCTTGGGATAAGCCCCTCAGCTTGGGAACTTGTGTGTGGGGAGCAAACCTGTGGAACTGCTGGGGTGGAGGTCTTGTTAGGGGGGTTTATATTGGCAACACCTTGTTTTGTCTGAGTCCTTGGGTACCACTTGACAAAACATGTCAGGAATCACAAGATTTAAAGGGATGAAAACAGGAGCTCTGGAAAGGGTCACATTAGGCTGGAGCCACCCTCTGTCCAATCACATATCTAAACCCCAGCAAAACCCCCAGCAAAACCTATTGCCCATGTTTTTTATTCCAGGATCATTAGGGACAATGTTCTACTAACCAACTAACCACAGTTTCTTTTCCACATATTTTACAACCTCTAACTCCCCCCAAACATTATCGTGTCACATCACTTCTTGTGCCAGATGCTCCTCCTCTGGCCCCATGTCCCCTGTTCAGTCACTGAGGTCCTGTTGTCACTCATTTAGCAGTGCTGGCTTGCCAACAGCAGCAGCCAAAAGAGCAGGAGTGGAGCCTCTGCAGCCCTACAGAGCTTCTTAATAGATATAACAGCCTCCCCCACCTCTAAGCTCCCATTAAACCTTTCACAAGGGCTTTTGCAAGAGGTAGGAGTCTTTAACCTGGACAGGCACTAATAGCAGGGGCTGTCTCTCCTAGCAGCCTTCCTTAGAAAGCTGTGTGTGTCAAAGAGTAATTGGGCCTTAACCAACCCAATTTCAGAGCATTTCTGCTCCTCCACTCTCCTATTACTCTGGAGAGCCGGGAGGAGTGAGCGGTGGGCATGCCCCTTCTCCAACTTTTATTGCTGAACACTTGAGTGGAGGTGGTAATTGGAGCAGGTGACATATCTAAGGGGCAGGACAGAGTGCTCCACAAAGCCATCTCTGCAGCTGTCACCTAATTGCCTGAATAACTGGACGATTAATCGACTAATTGGAAGCAGGGCATCGTCTGCATAACAATAAGAAGCCCTTTTGTCAAGCAGATGAAGGCTGGAGAGAGGGGGAGAGCTGGTCGGTGTGGTGGCTCTCGAGAGATGGAGAGCAGCTCTAATAGACCTCGAAGCTCCTTTCCCCTTTTGGGACTCCTGCCAAAATACACGAAACCTCCCCAAAGGAGAGTGGGGAGGGAAAGCCTGGCCCAGAGCATGTCGAGCATCACCTCTGTGCTGGTGCTTTTTAAAGGCATTAAATTAACACACTGAAGCCAGAAGCATCCCAAATCGACACCTGCTTTGGCAAACCTCGATGCTGAACCACTTGGCTCTTTCCTACATACTTCTTATTGCAAGGCTTCATTTCACCACATCAAAAAATGGGGTGGGGGGTAATCAGCTTTAATTGATACAGGAAAACTTATAAAAGCCTGTAACATCTTCATCAGAGCTGCTCTTGTTTCACACTGAATAAGGCCTTTTTCAGGCAAGTCACTGGTGACATAAACACTGCTCTGTCTCTTAGTGTGCAGTCACTGGAAGTGTGTCTGGGGTTGCTCGGGACAGAGCAGCCTCAGTCAGGACTGAGGGCAATTAAAATTAAATAGACTTTTAGATCATGAGCAGCAAAGAGGGGGAGCTCCCTCTTCCAGTTGCACATGTTAGTGGGATGAGATCTTTTTCTGTCTGACCTCAAATGTTCTGCTGGGGAAAGGGACACCTCACTGCCAGGCCAGACCCTGAGTGTGGTGGGGCTTGGGCTGTGTGTGGATGCCAAAAGAGCTGGGAGCCATCCCCCAGGTGATGGCATTGGAACCAGGCCACAAGCAAAGGGGACAGCAGGAAGGGGGCACTTGTCTTGGAGGAGCCAGGAGGTGCAGCTTCCACCCACCCAGAAAGCTGTGTCCCCTTAGTGGATGTGCTGCCACCATCTGCCCTCTCAGCATTAGCTTTGCTAACCTACATCAAGCCGGTCTCCCTGGAGGAAGGATTCCTACTCTCCTGACAGTTCAGCAGCCCTTTTCTGTCCTGGTTTTGGGTTGAATTATATTCTTTGAGCACAGCAATCTGACTTGTATTCTGGTGAGTTGAACCATTAATAACCCACCAGTGCCCCCAGAGCTGCTGCACCCATTAGTGCAGTCAGATCTTCCGTGTCCTCAGCTTTTTTGCAAGGGCTGAGCTCTCTGCTGAGAGCAGAAATTCTGAGTCCCTAAAGCCTGACTTGGCACTTGGTACTATTTAATGTTGTCCCGTATCTTTTACTCTAAGAATAACAGGCTGGCCAGATCCCCTCTGGGCTGGTGATGCCTTCTCCCTTTGCACTGTCATCAAGAGATTTCATTAGTGCTTCCAACTTCCCGGGCTGAGGGTGATACAGTGCTAAATGAGGTTATTAATCCTACACGACTCCAGAATTCCTCAGACATCAGGCAAGTCACTTGGGCATCCTATAATCAATGCCATAATCTGGTTTTGCCAGAAAATGTTTGCTTTAATGCTTCTTATCTGGAGCCCTTACAGCTCCTGAAGCTGGGACTAATTACCCCTGCAGGGAAGGCGCGTGGTCCTGTGCCGAGGGATGCTCAAGTGAAGGCAGCAGTGGCTGAGAGTGTGGCTGGCTCAGAGCTCCCTGCAAGTCTTTAACTCATCTTCTTCTGCAGAGCAGCAGCGAAAAAAAAATGCAGGGGTTTGGGAGGTCTGGTCACCTAAATCCCATCCCTCCCTCCAAAAGTGGGGCTCTGAGGTGCTTTTGAGGATTTTAGTCCTGGTGATCTTCACCCAAAGTGCTCTGGCAAAAACCTCCTCGATCTACTTTTCTAAAAGCCACCCATTTCTTGCTGTAAGGAACTCCAGTTCCCTGATAAGCCACCAAATAAGGAAAAATCCCATGTTTTTGTCCCGAGAAAGAGAAAACTGGAGTGGCAGCAGGGAGGCAGAGCGCAGTAGCTGTCTGCCTTTAAAAGCTTGCTCTTACACATGCAAATCTTTAATTAAACATACTCATAAAACTATAGTGAACCCGTTCATCTAATTAAATGGGGTGAGTAATTTCATTAATTTTTAGCAAACTGCAAGGCTGGTCTCCTGCCCTCCTCCCTTGGAATTCAAAGGGACAAGCTGAACCATTTGAGGGAAATTATCTTCCCATTTGCAGTTATTTTGTTCCTTGGGCTCAGGACCTGTTTAACTGACCGTAGTTTATACATTTCTAATTAAACAGTAATTCCCTAAGTCCTATTGCTGTTCTTGATGTTTGCTTGTTTCCCTCCCAAGCTGTCCAACCCCAGGCTGTAACGGCTCAGGACACATCCGTGGGAAGTATGCGAGACACAGAAGGTGAGGCTGCACCAGAGGTAGTGGAGTGGAAAAATGTGAGCAAGAAACCCAAACACAGCAGTTCACTGGAGAAAATCTCATTTAGAGCAGCAACCTGACTCGTCTGTCCCAAATCTGCCCACCAGAGAGCTGATTTCTGTCTCTCCATCAGTCCCTAAGGGGTTCTGGGAAGGTCTGTCTCTGCAGGCTGACAGCAGCCTTCCTATAGACCCCAAAACTCAGGTGCCAGGGGTTGGTGGGAGCTGTTGACAGGCAGAGGTTTTGGTTTGCTTAGTGTCTCTGTGGATGGGGAGGGGAAATAAGGACACAGTCTGCCTTTGAGGCCATGCCAGCCTTAACTGATAGTTATCATCACCCTATAATGGCAAAATTGGAGCAGCTGGTGGACGTGCCCCAGGGGCCAGTTCTGCATCCTCTGCCTAGTTTCATGGTCTTGATGCCCATCACCAACAGTGGGGCTGAGAGATGCTGGTCCTGCTGCTCCCTGGACAACAACAGCAAGGAAGCTGCATCCCTGCATCCATGCTCTCATTCCTGAAAAAAAAGTTGATTCAGTTGCACAAATTCATGGTCTGAGAGCAGATCTGGCCATGAAGGGTTAAACCAGCCAAAAATCTGGGCTGCTGGATGGATTTTTTTGGTAGTATTTGTGTATTCGTCCCACTTTCCTTTGCCTAACCAGTTGGGATGAGGTAGCCAGGCCTTCCTCACTTGGCAATGCCTTCTCTCTGCTCCTTGACCCCACCTGCAGTTTACAAAGCTGCCCTCTCGCAAAGAAGAGGAAACTTCAGGATGCGGAGGCCGAGCATCTGGTGTCGAAGAGAAAATCCCATCCCCTCAAACTGGCCTTGGATGAAGGCTACAATGTCGACAGCGACGGCAGCGAGGAGGCCGAGGCGAAGGAGGAGTCTGGCTCCGATGAGTCGGAGGGGATGCTGGAGGAGGATGAGGCGGAGGCGATGGAGCAGGAGGAGACCCGCAGCCCCGAGCAGGCAGAAGGTGCTTCATCATTATTGATTGCAGAGCTGTGTTCTGCAGATGAAGAAAGGGCAGGGAGTGTTAACAACCAGGAGTTATAGCTCCTCTGAATTACGTACAGGATGGGTTCTTCAGTTATTGCACTGGGTGGAAGCACCACAGCAAAGCTCTGCTTAAGCTGAGAGGGGACACACACTGATTGTCTCCAGTGTCTTAAAAATGAGAGCTTTTCCACCTGGGATGCTCCCTGGGGAAAGACACATGGAAAGCAGAGACAAACTTGCTGTGTGGCTCAGATGGTAGCAGGGAAAGCAGCCAGGGTCCCACACTAGTGCTGTGAGGGGCTCAGCCGGATCCAGCTGCTGTCCAAGAGGAGGAGCAACCAGCAAAGGACATGGGTCCTCAGACAGGGTCCTGACACTGTCTTGCTCACTGTTTTGAAGTCCTAGTCTGGGGAGAACTGGGAGCAGGGGGAAGAGATGGCTGCTGATAGGGAGTGGGGGTGTGAGAACATAGGGAGAGCTGGGAACATGGTGAATCTGAACCCCATGAAATTTTCTATGTGGAAATCTCCTTCCTACCTGTCATCCTCAAATGCAATAAATTAGGCCGCTCCAGGGGTAGAACTGCCAGGCTCTGGTTTCAGGTAAGTTTAAATACAAAAAAAGAAATGTTTATGAGCGTACATAATTATTTTCATTTATTCCTTTCTTTCTTCCCTTCTTTTTCCTATTTTCCCCTTTCCTCTTTCCCCCTTTCCTCTCATTCCCTCTTTCCTCTCTTCCGTCCTTTCCTCTTTTCTCCCGTTTTCTTCCCTTCCTTCTTTTCTTCTTTTCCCCCCTTTCTTATTTTCCTCCTTTTTTTTTTTTTTTGGTCTTTTTTTTTGTCTTTCTTTCTTTCTCCCTTTTTCTTTCTCCACCTTCTTTCCCCTCCCCTCCTCAGAGAGAAGCCCAGCAAAATCAACCCATTATGGACAAAACACATCATCAAGTACGTCTGGGCCCAGCAAGGCCAACTACAGCAGCTACCAAGAAATAATCGCCAACTCCCTCCTGAACCTGGGCCAGATAGCGGAGGAAACCCTCGCCATCGAGGGCCAGCTGCCCGAGGCAGAGCTGCAGGTCTCCAAGCCGCCATCCAACGTTGTGCATCTGGTCCATGAGGATGCGGGAGAGGAGCTGGTGGAGGAGGAGTGCGACAAGGAGATCATCATCCAGACGGAGGACGCGGAGGAGGTCATCGAGGTCACCAGCGAGCGCAGCAGCGAGTTGTGTCCGGAGCACCGGGACGATGCCACCTGCGAGGAGTCCTGTAAACTGGAAAAGGCTGAGGCAGAAGAGGAGGAGGAGGAAGAGGAAGAGGAGGATGATGACGAGGAGGAAGAGGAGGAGGAGGAGGATGAGGAGGAGGAAGAAGAGGAAGAAGACGAGGATGAAGAGGAGGAGGAGATGGCTCCTGAAGTGATCTGCGAGGAAGCTCCTCACACGTCTCAGGACACGCAGAAAAGCCACTGTGAAGGGCAGTTCAGCCCGAAGCCCGAGTACTCGGTCATCGTGGAGGTCCGGTCGGACGACGACAAGGACGACGATGCCCGGTCCCAGAAATCAGCCGTGACCGACGAGTCGGAGATGTACGACATGATGACGAGGGGCAACCTGGGGCTGCTGGAACAGGCCATCGCGCTGAAAGCCGAGCAGGTGAAAATCGTGCGGGAGCCCGGCCGGCTGCCAGGAGAGCACGTAAAGCACTTCCAGGTGGATGACAAACAGAGCAAACCGCTGGACAGCATCCGAAAGAGCTACTACGGCAAAGGTACAGGGACAAGCCTCTCCTTCCTTTCCCAGTAAAAGAGATGAACTTGTCTGCTCAGCACCCTCTGATAATTAGGCTGATGGTGGGGGGAGCTCACAGCCCGCTGGGAGAATTTAGCCACAAATCCTCAATGCCCAAAGCGATGGGGACATCCGAGAGGTCAACAGTGAATGCACAAAATGATGATGTGCCCTACACCATTCTCCTCTCAGCAAAGGAATTGCTTGGCTAAATTGTCCATTGACCTTGAAAGTCTGAGCTGTTGGGCTGGTTTAAAATCCAAGAGGGTTTTAAAGTAGTGGTAGGAGTCTGGCCGTGGGAACACGAGGGGCAGGAGCTTTGGCATCCTCTGGCACTGAGCTGGCTGCCTGCTCAGGCACTGTGAGCTGCTCCGTGCTCCAAACTGGGTTTGTCCCTCAAATTACTGATTTCAGTTTTTGAGACCTCCTGTGTTACAATTCCACCTCCAGGAAAAAAAACTTCAAACCCAAGGGTTTGACCCCTGTTTGACTGCAAAAGTGGTGGGGAAGCACCCTCAGCAATTTTTTGTATCCTTTCCAACCTCTTCCCTTCCAAATCCACTAACCTGCTCCCCACCGCCCTTTCCTCACAATCCTTAGATCCTTCGAGACCCGAGAAGCGAGAAATCAAATGTCCGACTCCGGGCTGTGATGGGACTGGCCACGTCACGGGGCTTTACCCTCACCATCGCAGCCTCTCCGGCTGTCCGCACAAAGACAGGATCCCCCCCGAGAGTGAGTACACGGTGGGATAACAGGGGCTGCTTAAATTAGTCTGAGGCCTTATTTCCTAGCTGGAATTTCACACCTGAGGGGTAGCGCTGTCTCAAAGCTCTCCAAATAGGCCCAAATGGTGCGAGTTTTATGGCTGAGTCTCTAGCACAAGCCTGATGTTATTCCTTGGAGTATAACAGTTTTTGGGAGGGGATGGTGCTCTTATAAGTTGATCCTGGGTGCTGCTCTCCACCAAAGTGTTATTGCTATTCAAAGGAAGCAGGATGGAGATTTGCTTGGAAGTAATGCCCTTCTTAAAGATTTTTAGCACCATCCTGTGGAGAATGAGATCCCTTCTCCAAAAAGGGAGAAGAGGGGCTTTAAAAACGTCTGCCCACCTCCAGGGGTGTGTTAGGCTGTGCCCATCTTTACACTGAAAGTTGCATGCTTTTCCCTATATGTGATATCATGTTGGGAAGAAGGGGATATTGTTCTTCCTTTTTGTCCAAACATGTTGACATGCAGGAAAGGAGAGGAGTCATTCAGGATGTACAGGATAGCTGAGTCTCCTATGCTCTCACCACTGTAAAATTCACAAGGTGCTATGCCAAGATTCACCTGTTCTACAGAAAAGATTTATCTTCATCATAGCAGATTTTTGTATGTGCATAGAGAGATATTTTATTCTGCCTCTCTACCAGCGTCCTAAATATCTTTCCCTGCACAGATACATAAAAACCAAGGTTGTGTGTTTATGATAATGGCATAATAGACCAAAAAAAAAAAAAAAAAAGGAGCCCTTCCTTATCAGCAATTTCAAAGGTTGCAGAGCTGCCATAAACAGAGAACTTGCAGGAAACAAGGAGAAAGTACAGCTATCTTCACAGGTTGGAATGCAAGAAAAAATATTGATAAACAACTAACACAAGCTGTGTGCTTTACAAAAGCTTGCAGATCAAATTATTTTCTTTACTTCTAAGGTCAGCGCTGCAGGAAGCAATAATCCTGAAGATTTAAATTAAAAAAAAAAATCAAACAAAGACCAGTCCTAAGGATAAAAGCAGAGATATAACTTCAATCACTTAAAACTACCTGAAATGGGGAGAACTGGTTCCAGAACAGGGGTGGGCAGGAGGGGCTAGATGGGGGAAACTGGATTGCAATCAGCAAATGAGGAGAAAGCCCAGGCTGTGTGCAGAGATGCTAATGTAGTGCTGACCTGAGCGCTGCTGCCTTGTAAATCTTTTTTTTTCTCCCCTGCAAATTCTAATCATGGCATTTCACGTTCCCTGATTTCTAGGAAACCAGCGTACAAGACTTGATGATTTTGTCTTTTTTTTTTTTTTCCTTCTCTCTGATTTTTATTAAGTTGTTTTTGTTTCCCTTCCCCTCTCCCCTTCCCCTTCTTGCTCTGAAGTCTTGGCGATGCACGAGAACGTGTTGAAATGCCCCACCCCAGGCTGCACAGGACAGGGTCACGTCAACAGCAACCGCAACACGCACAGGAGGTACCGGCTTTGGCTTCTTACGAGGGCACAGTGACAGGACAAGAGGGAATGGCTTCCCCCTGCCAGAGCACGGGGTTAGATTGGGTGTTAGGAAGAAATTCTTCCCTGTGAAGGTGGTGAGGCCCTGGCACGGGTTGGCCAGAGCAGCTGTAGCTGCCCCATCCCTGGAAGTGTCCAAGGCCAGGTTGGATGGGGCTTGGGGCAACCTGGGCTAGTGGAAGGTGTCCCTGCCCATGGCTGGGGGTTGGAACTAAGTGAGCTTTAAGATCCTTTACAAGCCAAACCTTTCTACAATTCATGATTCTATGTTAATGTGACTGCAGGTGCAAGGTGAGTTTGTTGCATTACTTGTTCAGTGTGCAAGAAGCAAACATTTCTCATGGGCTTAGTGTAGCTCTGGGTCCCTAAAATGCAGGGGATTTTCATGCTCATTCCTCATGCTTGGTTTCCTTTTCTCTTTTTTTTATCTTCTTTCAAAAAAAAACCCAAAAACCAAAAAACCCCAAACCCAACTCCCACAGTTTATCTGGGTGCCCCATTGCTGCTGCTGAAAAATTAGCCAAATCACACGAAAAGCAACAAACCCAGTCTGGTGATCCTTCGAAGACAAGCTCCAATTCTGACCGAATACTCAGGTAAGCAGGACAGCAAAGCCCAGCACCACGTCCCTGCGCTGCCCCAGCCCTCCCTGCCGGGCCACGCTCCCAGGAGCAGCCGTCACGGCTCCCTCCAGCTGTATCTTGATACTGCTGAGTCCTGTTATTACGATCATAGGTCTCGCCAAGGTGGGGAGATATTTAATTGATGGTCCCAGGGAGAGCATTGAGGACAATGAATTGCTTCTGTAGCATCAATTAATGCTGAGGCTACAGGCCAAAGGGTTTTACCAGTGCAGCAGAAGGGACTTGTGCCGATTGCTCTGCAGCTCAAACTGCCAGCCAGTGATGGCTATTATATTAGCATTATAAGCAGGGTGGACTCAGGGAGGGGGAGGAGGAGATTTAGGCTACATACAAATCACTCCATGGCAGTGGCGTGTAAGTCCACCTGCTTTTCCTCCTTAGCCCGCGTGGTTCAGAGGAGAAGAACCTGCCACTCATTTCCAAACCAATCACATTTATTTTGATATTTCGCCCGTCTCTATCTTCCCGGGAGAAAGGGCTGTCTCACATTAAGGATGTCCCTGATAGATGCTGGCTTCCGTAGCTGATGTGATTCATGAGGCTACAGATGGATTGTAATATGGTTAGTTATTTTGCAGCGAGAGCAGGATAAAAACCGCAGTGCGAGCCCCGAGCAGCACTCCCACAAAGGCATCGAGCCCTGATTAATTTATTTATTTGCTCCCCAGGACTGCTGAGCACCCTGGTGCACCAGCGCTCGGTGCTTTGGAAAGGCCATTTAGGGCGATTACTTATTTATTTGCAGCGGAGCCTGCGCTGGGCGCAGAGCGCTCTGAGCGCATCACGAGGACGGTCCATGCTCCAAGGAGCTCCCGCTCCGAGGACTCACTGGTGGAAAGAGGTCACAGGAAGGAGAATAACAATAGGCCATTTATATACAATTTATATGCAAGACAAATTGATTCATGATAGGCAGCCCTGCCGAAGCGGGTCTCCAGGAGGGAATGCAGGCAGGGGAGAGGCCCTGGTGCCTCTGCAATGAACCTGTAGTGGGGAGTGGAGCTGAACTGGGGTCTTCAGGCCTTTGTGTGCCACCGTGTGTCATGGGTCCCCTGAATGAGTGATACCCGTTCCTGTGCTGTGCTGGAAAATGCTGCCACGCCACAGCAGCTGGCAGGAATGTTGTTTTGGATGAGTTTGACATCTCGATGTTTTGCTTAAAAAAGAGGAAAAAAAAAAAAAAAAGACAAAAAAGGATGAAAAAATAAAAATGGAATCTAAGAGATCCAAACCAGATGCAGGCTTGCTGAGGGAGAGCAAAAGGGCTGTGGCTGCCTCCTCTGGCCCAGTAAGCCCTCAGGAACAAGGTGTAGCTACACATGCCCATCACCTCTGGTACCCTCCCAACAGTCACCCCTCCAAGGAAAAAGAGAAATAATTGTTGCTCATTGTTTCATCCTCAGGCCTATGTGCTTCGTGAAGCAACTGGAGATCCCTCAGTACGGAAGCTACCGGCCCAACATGGTCCCAGCAACCCCACGGGCCAACCTGGCCAAGGAGCTGGAGAAGTACTCCAAGGTCACCTTCGATTATGCAAGTTTTGATGCTCAGGTTTTTGGCAAACGCATGCTTGCCCCAAAGATTCAGACTAGCGAAACCTCACCTAAAGCCTTTAAATGTAAGTTGGGAGCAGGGACGGGCTGGGTTTCCGTGTTTTCTGCCTTTGTCAGCGTGTTGTGAGGCCCTTGGGATTGTGGCTTTGGGGTGGTGGGAGAGGCTTGGGGCTGAACTGCTGAATCGCTTTTGGGATGGGGAGGCTGAGATGGGTCCCAAGGTGGGCACCTCTGATGGTGAGAGGAGCCCATGGCCGCTGGTAAAGCTTTGCTTGGAGGAGAGTTGCTTTGGCCTCAGCTTTTGGAAGAACTGTGGTGTGAACATTAATCTGAGTGATGTCTCGAGGTGGGAGAAGTTACACAGCTGTCCTCAGTTGGTCCCCATTGCTCTGCAGCTCGTATCTATTGATCTGTCTTTCCTCATCTAGCTAAATGGATTACAGTTTTCTTCTCTTCCATCTTATATATGACCCATTCCACGCATTTGTCTTTCCTGCCGTGCTCTGCTCTCCAGCTCTGCTACCTATCGATCACCCACCTCTATCTTCCAGCTTTTTCCTGTCGTAGCCACCCACCTCTGCTCTGTTCCTGCACTGGTTATAACACTGTGGGTGAAAATGGCTAAATAAACCCTCAGGAGCTGGGCTGTTGGGGGCAGGAGGGACGCTGCATGGGGAGACAGCCTATGCAAACGTGTTAAACATCCCCTTTCCCTTTGACACCAGCCATGCACCTGAAGACATCTTTTTGAGGGGGAAAAAAAAAAAAAAGAGATTTAGGAGCCCAGTTTGCAGAAGTCAGCAGCCTCGAGAGGGCTTTCTGTCTGGCTAATCCCACTTCCACAATCCTGTTTAATCCTGATGCAGCTGCTCTCTAAAAAAGTGCTCGTACTTGAAAGCATCCTGGTTGTTGCACTACAATGGGAGCACCCTTTATTACAGTACTAAATCTGTACAGGATCAGACAATGAAATTGGATGGAGGCCAGAGAGCACAACTGCCACTGTCATCCTGGGTTAGGGCTGATGGAAAAGTAATTTGTTTCCCAGCACAAGTGATTCTCTCGTTGAATAGATTGTGTTATTTGCAATATTAGCAAAGAATTTTCAGGGTAATTGTACTGACAAAAATAATTCCAGCAGGCCCACTAGGATAATCCTTTCTATTTTTTCTCATCACTTATTTCACTAATTTGCTGATTGCGAGTCTATTAGTGGTAGAAATACTTACGAAATGGAAAAGCATGGCTGAGCCTACAGTGTGAAATTGAAATTGGCATCTCCCGATCCCGGATACTGTCAGGTTGGGTGGGAGGATACCCCACACCCCGCCGCAAGGACGTGGATTAAACCGGATGGGAAAACAAGCAGCCAGACACAAGAATAACCACTTGGGCAAACCTCCAATGAGTTAATCAAAGCGACAGGATGAATATGATTGCCAATCATAGCAGGGAAATCTGCTCCTTTCGCTGAGAACTTATTTGAAAGAGATCTTCATCCAGAGGGATTTATATTCCCCTGCATGTGTGTGCATAACTCCCATTAATGTCAATATGCATTATATACGCACTCAACGAGGAAGAAAGCAGTGCTGGGGAAGATTAGTATTTTATAGTGCCTTATATTACAAGTTCATAATGGGAATAATGAAATCACTTTGCTCCATAGCTGCATCAACAGAGGTTGTCTTTGCTTTGCCTTCATCAGGCCAAAGCTTAGGAGTCTTCCCTGGGTGAGACTCACACTAAAGGGGGGGATGGTTTCCCTCAGAAAGGGCATAGTAGAATGAATTCAGAATTTGAAGATTTTGGTAACTGATTCAGAATGCAATCCTATGACTGTTCTAAATCAGCTGATCCCCTGTTTGCACCCACTGAAACAGCTGACTTAAAGGGACCCTGTGTGGGTCAGGTCCCCCCCTAAATGGGACCAGGTTCAAGTTTTATTAATAGGAAATTATTATTTGTTAGTAGGGAAAGCTTTATTGTGCATTCACCCTGAGAAATACTCACTTTTATTTCATAGGGTGTGAAGAGAAATTGCATTTCCAGGTTTGCACTGCTGTGACATATAGTAACAGAGTGGCAGCTGTACAATAAATCCAGTTATTCAGGCATATTTAAATGATATGTCAGCTGTCAGGAAATCCATATTTCACTGGTGTTATCTTTGGAAACTCATATTTTATGACCATGGTTTTTCTAATAACGTAATTTTTTAAATTTTAAGTTTTCAAACGTGCTACTAGAGATCTCCCCTTAAGGCAGCTCTGCAGATAAGTTATGGACATACAGAGGACAATAAAAAAAAGAGCCAGGAAGCTTCTCAAGGCCCTCTCCTTTAGCTTCTTCCACCAAGGAGTAGCTCTAATGAAGAAAAGCACTTGTGTTTTGGGTATTGATGGCAGAGTCAGTTAATGAATTAACCTTTCACACCAAGAGACCATTGCACAAGCTGCAGCCAGCATTCCTCCTGTTGCACATCTCAGGCAACAAACCAGCCCTTGGATTGGGCATAACCCCAGGAACTGTGAATACATTAACTGTGTCAGACCGACTTAACCTCTCGCTGCTGCCCATGCCGGTTACGCATTAGCCTTGTGTTGTTCCTTCTCTTTTTATTCCAGCCAAACCTTTTCCAAAGGCCTCTTCCCCCAGCCACAGCCCCTCCAGCAGTTACGTGAAGAGCACTTCATCTTCCTCCACAGGCTTCGACTACTCCCACGACGCTGAGGCTGCGCACATGGCTGCCACTGCCATCCTCAACCTCTCCACCCGCTGCTGGGAGATGCCCGAGAATCTCAGCACCAAGCAGCAAGAGCCCCCCAGCAAGGTGGGTGCACGTGCCAGGGCACCACTTGCCCAGGGGCCAGACTTGAAGCTTGGGGTGGGAGGAATACCTTGGTTTACCCTGGGAATGCCGACACTCATCGCAAATCACCCTTCCGCTCCCGGCTTTGGGTGATGCAGTCTGGAGGAGGTGCTCTTGGCTCTCGGTGTGCTACAGAGATGCGTCGTGGTTCAGATCACCAGTGGCAGATGAGCAGCATTGCCAAGCCAAGTCTCAGGTTTAGACTGGTTATTAGGAAAAATTTATTCACTAGAATGGTGGTCAAGCCCTGGAGCAGGCTGCCCAGGGCAGCGATGGAGTCACCATCCCTGGAGGGATTAAAGTGCCACATGTAGATGTGGCACTTGGGGACATGGTTTAGCGTGTCCTTGGCCGTGCTAGGTGAACATTTGGACTTGATTATCTTAGAGGGCTTTCCAACCCAAATGATTCTGTGATTCTCAGAGCTGGTTTAAGTTGCTCTCTGATGCCACTGAGATTCCCCAGTTGCATCCAGTCTGATTTCCAGTGATCTTTCAGGGGAACACAGGTTTTCCAGAAGTCCTGTGGAGCACCCTGAGCCTTGGGCAGATGTTTTGAATCCCATAGGGCATCTTAAGTGGCACTAGATGCCTGTGTTAATCAACTGGTCAGAATGCCACATGGGGTGTGTTTTCACAACACCTTCCTGAAATATTTGGGAAAGAGCATCCCTTTCCATTCAGTCCCTCATAACAGATTGTGGAGAGGACGGGACATGAAAATCTGCCCACTGCACTGCAAAAGACAAGTGGGGGCAAGATCCCCGCAGGCAGTTGCTGGCAGCTGCTAACATGGGGCATGTTTCCAACCTTTCAGTCCATGGACATTGAGGTGGATGAAAATGGGACCCTGGACTTGAGTATGAACAAACACCGCAAACGGGAGAGCACCTTCCCCAGCAGCAGCAGCTGCAGCAGTAGTCCCAGCATGAAGTCCCCAGACGTGTCGCAGCGCCAAAACAGCACCAGTGCCACGAGCAGCACCATGACCTCCCCCCAGTCCAGCCAGACCTCCCGCCAGGACGAATGGGATGGGCCCATCGACTACACTAAACCAAACCGTCAGCGGGAAGAGGAGCCAGAAGAGGTGAGAAGTGACTCTTCGTGCTTGAATCTCCTTCATGGGCAATAGAATGCCATTTTTGCTTGCACAGTTGTCCTGTTCCATCCCCCCTGTCCACACCTAGTTTGTCCTTTGAGCCTAGGAGGGAGATATTTCTGGCTTTGTCAGTGCTGTCAGGTATCAGCCAGGGACAACCAGGCAGGAGGCAGATGGTCTTAGATCTGTTGGGGTGCCCTTGCAAAGGAAGAACCCACCACTTTCCTTGCCCTGGGTCTGCAGTGCTTTCTTTGTTGTAAATCCTTTCAGCTTATTTGCACCAGTGATGCTCCTGGTGATGTTTCCCAGGATGATTTATATCTCCCATTAGCAGAGATGGCCCTGTATGTCACTGACATTAATCCTGCCAGTGGGGAATCCAGCCATGACCCCCTGGCTGGGGTGAGGGAAAGCCACATGGAAATCCACATACAGATGTGTTTTACACATTTCTCATATAAAACCACGAAATTACAGACTATTGGATCTCTGGTTTGGGTACTGTCAGGTGCTTTCAGAGGGTGCAGGAGTGTAGGCAATGCTGCACTCCCAGCTGGGATGAATCTGGGATCCTTTCCCACCACAGTTCAGCAGCAATGACCACCACTACAACCACTGTTCGTGGATCTTTTCTTGCAGTCAGAACCTGCCGCTCACTCTTTTGCCTCCTCGGAAGCTGATGAGCAAGAAGTGTCAGAGGAAAACTTTGAAGAGCGAAAATACCCAGGGGAAGTTACTTTAAGCAACTTCAAGCTGAAATTCCTCTCCAAGGACATCAAGAAAGAGCTGCTCACGTAAGTCCTCCTTCTTGTCTCTTCCTCCAAAATCTACTAAATATGTACCAAGCACAGCCAGGCTGGTGGGAGACAAAATTTGTTAGTAAATACATTTTAAAAATTAGAACTGTACTTCCCTTTCTTACTGCAGTTGTTCTTAGCTCATCTGAGTGGTTCAAATGAAAGCTCAAGAGAAACCCCACCCTCATACAACAGCTGGTCAATGAGGCAAAATGCCTTCCTATATGGCCTTACTCTTCAGTGATAAAAAGAACCTATTAGGGAGCTTGTTGCTCTCAGGATTCATGGACAGGGTTGAGGAAAACCCCTTTCTTTTCCTCGGTGTTTCCTGCGAGAGTGTTTCTGGCACAGTGAAGTAGCCTGCCCACTCTCCTGACCCTTTGTTCTAGGGCACTGGGTGATGCTGTGGAGCCAAGAGCACCCAAGGGATCTCAGCACCTTCTTGATGGGGATGTTGAACCACAAGATGTCTCATTGAGAAGACAGGATTTGTTGGCTTAGAGCAGTGGGTCCCAGCACTTTGATAATCCAGGGTCACAAAATGTGACCTGGGGCTGCAGCAAAATTGCTGTCAGGCTGCATTTTGCATTGGAGAGAGACCCTGATCCAGCTCACACCTGGATCACTGGGTGGGTGGAAGTACAGACCCAGATCTGTGGTATTAGATGGAGTATTGCTCTGCATCCACGCTGATTCCCACAGGAATGGTTAATGTTTAAGAGTCTGATCCAAACACGGCAGCTTGGACCTCGCTCTGACCTAACGGCACGTCGGGATCAGACTGGAGGTTGTGGTGGGGAGGTCTCCCCTCTCAGTTATCCCAGCAGTTCTTGGCTTCTTTCCTGTGCATCTGACCCCCCTGTATGTTAAACAGGGGAGAGCTGGTGGGCACTGTTTTGCTGACCTTATACAACTCGCTCATTATTTGGCTTCTGCAGGCAGGAGGCTGAGGGAGCAGACAGGCAGGGAGGAGGTCTGTGGGGGCAGAGAAGCAGCAGCATCTTCTCTAAATGAGCAAAGCACAGACCAGCTGCCCTTATCCAAAGCTCTAAAGGCTTTTTTAAAACTCAGCAGCACCATGAATAGCAGTTTCTGAGGTAGAGCCCTGAAGTACTCCTGTGCTTTAATTTTATTGTGATGGTACAGAAATTTCCTGAATGGAAACAGCTCTGGAATAAATAAATGGTGTCGTGGGCAGTGCTGAGGCTTCCCTCCCCATTTAGCATCCGTGTTCCTTTCTGGCCCAAAGGCTGTGATGAATTAGCTGTAGTTAACTCAAGAGCAGACTCGCCTGCTGTGTCTGATGCTCCGTGTCTGGATGTAGTCCTTGTGCCACTTCCAGGCACAGATGGCACAGAAGGTGCTCCTCACCTGTATCTTCCCATTGCCCTCCTGTTGGCACATGAGTGGGAACCACACAGCCAGACATCCCTGCTGCTTGAACATCACCAGATCTGTGCTGGCTCCAGGACTCTGGGTGGGAGTTGTGGCTGGGAAAGGACTCGAGGGTGAGCAGGGATTAAGTGCCTACAAGCCAGACTGTCCTGAGGTATCCCGGCAGTGTCCCAGGACATCCCTGCTTTCTCATATGCCCTTGTCTTGGGGCAGGAGGGCATTACTGTGCCAGAGCCTTGCTGCTCATGCACAAACTGGGTTTTATTCCCTGCACATGGAGAAGGGAGAGCACCTTTTTCCGTCACCCATGCAAGTACAATTCACAGAGGAGGCAGCGAAGAGGGATGGATGGGAGGTATAGCTGGTGAAGGCAGTGGGTGGGATGCAGCAGCTCCTTCCTGCCCTCTGTTTAGGAGCCTCCAGGCACACAATCAGAGGCTACTTTCATTCCCTCTCTGCAGTGAAGTGTTTTCAAGCTTTTCTTCGCAGCTAAAAGGGCTGGGAGAAAAAACCCAAATCATTTCAGAAAGCTGAAACCTGAAGCACCTTATTCAGCTCTGAAATCTCAACAAGATGATTCCTGCAGCCAAAGCTTCAGTATTGGAGGAATCATCCAACCTGGCAGCACCAGCCAGGGGTGTTCATACCTGTCAGGTCATGCCACCCAGCAGGCTGCTGTCAGTCCCCCACTGCCACCAAGCACTCCAAGCAGCCAAGGATTTTAAACACTTCCTTCTCATTTGCTCCACATTTTTGCAATTAAAAAAAAAATTTCTTACAAGATCCTTGGGATTTTTTTGGAACAAAGAAGGGGGGAAAGGGAGCTGAAAGGGAAATGCCTGGTTTCCATCCATGCAAACGTACAAACACATACCGAGATCCAATGGAGCAGGTGTAAGGGGTCTGGCAGTGAGGCTGGGCTGAGACCCACCTGACTGACCCCGAGGGGGCTCAGCTGGCTTTGCCCATCTGTGGCTCTTGGGGAATCCATTCCTTTCCCACATTTATGATCTCTGTTGTTGTTGTTGTTGTTGTTGCCCAGTTGCCCAACCCCAGGCTGTGACGGCAGTGGACACATAACGGGAAACTATGCCTCTCACCGCAGGTGGGTTGACCTTTTTTTCATGGTTTGAACTCTAAAGACAACCTTTTCTTTTTTTCTTTTAGTATATTTTTTGACCATGTGGATAGTTTGGTTCTGTTTCCTTCCTCCCCCCTTCTGTTGCCCCTCTCCCTCCCCACACCCCAGCCCTTTTTTCTTTTTCCTTTTTTTTTTTTTTTTTTTTTTGCTTATCCAGATATTCCATCTCTTCTCTTTCAGCCTTTCTGGTTGTCCTCTTGCTGACAAGAGCCTCAGAAACCTCATGGCTGCCCACTCTGCTGACCTCAAGTATGTTTGCGCTCAACTTGGAACTCCTTTTTTTTCTTTATTTCCACCCTTTTTCTCTCTTCTCCCTTCCTGCCCCCACTCCTCTTGGTCTGCTTTTGCTTTTCCATCCCCTCCCTTCTCCTTTTAAAGAGCTGATCAAAACCTGCCTGCAAGGAGCTCTGGTGGAGTCCAGCATCCAGCTGTCACGTTGAAGAGGCAATGGCATGAAGGAAGGCTTGTTTTGGGGAGGGGGACTCATGGCAGTGATTGGAAATAACCTGAGTGTCTGGCAGGTTTCCTCTGGGCACTGAAGATGCACTATTTTCTTTTCCCAACCTCTTGTTTCCTAGTTTGGGCCATAACCCTTTCCATTTAACATTTTTGTACATCTCAAATAATCCAAAACCTGGAGAAAGGCTCACACTTTATTTTAGGGAACTAAAATGTGCTGTGTCCTGAATGCAGTCAAGGATTTTTGAAGCCACAGGTGAGTCAGGAGTCACAAAGATAATTGATAAAGTCCCAAATCCCTCCATGATAGCCTGGAGGGCAGCATGGATTTGGGACTGCTCTGTCCCCCACCACCCACGTGGGTGCTGGTACCAGGAAAAGTGTTTGTTAAAACACTTGATGCTCCTCATCACAGAGGTGGAAAAAGTGGCAGGATTAGTTGATATTATTAGAATATGCTGGTGGATGGAAAGGACCAGTGATTAGTGCTAAGTACACTTGATCATGCATTATAGACAATATACATTTTGAAAGAACCTCTTCAAGAGAATCTTGCTGAACTGGTGTTTCTCCAACAGCCTTAGAGAATAGCCAAGTGATCAGAAAATTAGTGTTAAAGATACTAAAAGCTCTCAGGAGCAGTGCCCATTTTCAGTAAGGACCAGACAAAAAGCAAACGGGGTTGTACCTGAGATCAAACACTGCACCCAGTTTTGCTGTGCAGGATCCCCTGCTCCCCTCAGGCATCCAGTGGCAGTGCTTTTTATCAAAATACAATATAAAAAAGACTTCTGGTCTCAAAAAAAGGGGAAAAAAAAAAAAGCTTGTTAATATTTTTTCTCAAATACTCTTTTTTTTTTTTTTTTTTCTGTGTCCTGGTGAGGATGGGAGCAGAGGAGGAAGAGAAGAGGATTTGGAGATATTACAGATTGCACAGTCATAGCTTTTCACAGCTCCAGATAAGACCATGTCAGTGTTTCTATTATAAATTCTATTTCAGGGGTTAATATCCCTGATATAAAAAAAACAGCTCCAGGCTGGAACATGCAATAAAAGGTCTCTGTTGGTATGATTTGTCTCCAGATAATTAAAAATAAAAATCAAATTACTTCTCTCCTCTCTTTGAAAGTCCTGAAAGGCAGAAAGAGTTTGGTGTTAGTGTTTTCATAATTTCCTCCCACCCTGAAGCTAGAACAACAAAGAAATAGTTTTGCTTTCTACTTTAACAGTGTATAGCAGGGAAATGTCACAGTCATCTCCCAAACCTGTAATTTCTAAATGACTTGAAGCATTTGCACCCTTGTTGAGGTTCCGCTGGATGTGTCCCTGCTCTTACTGCTCTGGATCTCTGTGCATTTATGTTTTCCTGCATCTGAGCAGGCTGAGCCTTGGTCCTGACTTAGTCTCCCTGACACCCTTCTGGGATCAGGATATGTCCCTGCCCATCCTGATCCGAGGTGAGGTGACACTTTTTTTTGCCAACAGAGACTATTCAGTGACCTGCAAATGCCAAACTCCCCCTCTGAGCTTGTGTAAAGAGGAGAATTTTGATATTTTCTGGTGAAAAAAAAAAAGAGGACTTTTTGAAAGGCTGTTTTCCAAGCTGCCAGACAAAAGACATCTGTGGAAATCACTGCTCTACTGACTGTCAGAGACCAGAGCACCCCAACTATACCATTGCCCAGGCCAGGCACCAGCACAGAGCCACAGAATAGTTTGGGGTGGAAGGGACTTTTAAGGCCATCTAGTCCAAACCCCTGCAGTGAGCAGGGACATCTTCAGCTAAATCTGGCTGCTCAGAGCCCTGTCCAACCTGGCCTTGGACACTTCCAAGGATGGGGCATCCATCACCTCCCTGGGCAACCTTTGGAAAGTATATTGCCTTTCCCAAGGGCACTGACCTCAGGGGCTGCCCATACACCACTGGCATGTCCTGGACACACATCAGTCCCTGCTCTAGGACAGGTACCTGCCAGTGGTCCAAACCAGGCACGGGTGGCTTTAAAAATAGGGATTGGGGAAGGTGGGACACAGTAAAACCCTTCCCCGAGGAGAATGGGCACTCTGCAAGCTCGTGGATGTGCCCTGAGCTCTGGTCAGAAGGAGCAGCTGAGCATCTCCCCCTCGTCCTGCGGCAGCACCGTGGATTTCCTCCCCCTCCCACCCCTCCCCCGGTCCTAATCACTTGACTGAAAAAGCCCTGGCTAATTGGCAGGCTGGCGTGCACGTCCTCTGCGAACACTCCTCGCCTCTCTCCCTTGTCCCCATGACAACTTTTATGTCCGCCGCGTCACCTACAGCATTCGGAAGAGATCTTTGTGCTCGCGGCACTTCGTGTCCCCTCACTGCTCTGAGCCCTTAGACAGATTAACTCGTGTCATTATCTTCGCCCCGCCAGCCTTTGTGCAGGTTTGGGTGGCCACAGGACCATTCCCCAGGCTTTGCTTTCAGTGCCATCCCAGAGAGCTGGGGGCTCACCTTCAAACTCAAGACCGTGGGTGCATCTTCAGAGGTTCCTTTGTAAGGGCAGCAGTGGAGGACCAGGGGGCAAATTCTGCAGTGAAGCACCAAAAGCTGCTGGTGCACTGTGTATGGTGATCCCCAGCCCGAGGTCCAGCAGGTGCTGTCACCCTGCCTAGAGTGTTGGGGAAGAAGAGAATCCAGGGTTAACCTAGCCTTTTTCTTCCTGTTCCTTCATCACTTTCCATCACAAGCAGTGGCTGGTATTGCACTTTGAGTACCCTCCTGCAATGGGCTATCCAATTGCCCCCACTAGGATTAGCCAACCCCACCCCCCAGGTCACCTAGACCTGATTTAAGACCTTCCTCTTGGTGGTGGCCCTGTTGGCCTCTCCTTGTCCAGGCAGTTTTTCTCATTCCTTGTCTACACTTACATCCATCCTGTTGGCCCTGGATGGCACCTGCTGCCTCCTTATGGCTTCCTCAAGATGACAGACACTATCCTGGAGGGTTTTTTTTAGCTTATTATCAGCTCCAGAGGCTGGGACTTGTGTCCCTCCTGGAGAGCAGCCGCTCACCAACGCCCCTGCCTCTTGCCTCCGATGTTCCCCTCCAACGCCACATCACGCGGCGATGCTCTGACTTCGGTGCTGTGGACGTTACGGACCAGACCTTGCTCTCACAGAGGCAGAAGGGGCAGGAAGGAAAAACCTGCTTCTGTGTTGACAGTGCCCAGATTTCTCTTTGCAATGAGCTGTCGCAGAGTGCCGACCCCCTGCTCGCCCCCCCAGGCTAATCTGAGCCTCCCTTGCCTCCGCAGGTGCCCTACTCCTGGTTGTGATGGCTCTGGTCACATAACAGGAAATTATGCATCGCATAGAAGGTAAGATCTCCCTTAAATTATTTTCTCTGTAGCCTCTTTCTGTGTTGCCTTTTTTTTTTTTCTTCTTTTTTTTTTTTTTTTCCCCTGCAGTGGGCAGAGTTGTAAAGTTCTGAATAAAACATTAATGTTACTGACAACTGAAGCCTATTTTCATCTCTTTAATCTGACTTCTCTTTTTTTTTTTTTTCTGATGTTTCCAGCATCTGATTAGAAGCTCCTTTCAACAGAATAAAAGACAAAGGGTCAGATTTTAGCTGATGCAATGTTCCTGTTAATATTGCTACCTATTTATGATTTCTATTATCACTTTAGAACATTAATAGCAGAGATCTGAGCCTTCTGTTTCAACAATTCCATTAAACATTGCAGGCTGTTAGCAGATATCTTCTTATCTAGACACCATTAATTACTGTCCATCTCCCTCAATTTTTTATTATTTTTTTTTTCTGACTTCTCCTCGTGGTGTGAAGCTGCAAAACGAGAGAGATCAAAAACACTGTGCCAAATTCAAGGGAAAGATGACTGAAGTGGGGGAATAGCAAAGGCAGGAATTCTGCCAGTGAGACAGGCCTTTCTTCTCTTTTTAACCACAGTCTGTCAGGCTGCCCTCGTGCCAAGAAAAGCGGGATCAAGATCACCCCGACAAAGGACGATAAAGAAGACCCAGAGCTGATGAAGTAAGTCTGGGGATAACTCCTGAGTAGAGCTTTTCACTCTATGCCCTTTGCCTCACACAGATTTAGGCGGGGGAGCAACATCCCTCCCACATCCCTCCTGGCTCATGCTGCTTTGAGCATCATCTACAAAGCTTTTCCATGGGGTTCTTTTTGGTGTTGCAATTTTGAAATTTGATTGAAAAATTGGGTGCTGGGGAGGTGATGGTGTATGTTTTCTTGTTTGTTTCTGCAGATGTGAAAAGTAGGCTGGTAGGGCATGAACAGTTTCTCTGGTACCTGTGCTTTATATAATTCCTAAAAAAAACCCCACCAGTGTTGGAAATGAGGGTAAAACCCCACAGTCAAGCCAAATGTTGCAGGTTTTCAGGCAGTAAGGGGCAGATGAGGGCTGAGGGACTTGCTTAACTCCCAGGAACACAGTAGAAATAGGAACTATCCAGCAATGAGTCAGGTCAGGATCCACTAACCCTGAATAAAATGTTTTGTAGAGTCTTTTCCAGGGCAGAATATTCAAAGTGGACTGAATAAAACCTTTCTCTGCTGCCTCGGGCTGAAGTTTTCAAAATGTCCCAGGGGGCTTATTCCTTCAGGGAATGGAGATCTGAAATCTATCTCAGGAGTGGATTTTTTCATAAGCTGTGAAATCCATTCGTCCTGAGTTTTAGCAAGTCCAAGCATCACAGGCTAAGTGTCCATGGCCTGATGTGGTGTTTGAGGTCAGTGTCTCAACCCTTTATACGGCTATAGGACATCAAAGGCAGCACTGACTCCAGGATCCTTTTTGTTTTGTTAACCCAGAGCATCCCTAGCCCTTCTGGAGCCTGTTCATTCACCCAGCAAGTGCAGGTGAAAGCGAGCAAAAAGAAACATGGGAAAAATTATCAACTCCCTCCAAGAGATTCCAGTTGCCCATGAGTGCTGGCATATCTGTCCAAACCCCTTTGGCTCAGCAGACTGTCTCCAAATGGAGACTTATTTTAGCCTCAGGGCTGGTTTTGCCCATGCAGGGGATCAGAAGTGAATACCTCTGCGTGCCCAGGTTTTATCCTGGAGCAGAGGCTGAGCTGAAGCAGGACCCAGTGGGTGTGGAAGAACCCTGTGGGGGCTGCAGGAAGCTGGGATGTGCCTGCTGGGGCATAAGGACCTTTCAGAAAAAGATGATATTTGAGCCATCTGCTCTGTTCTTCCTCCTCAGTCTACAGGAAGGAAAGCCTCCCAGTTAAATGAGCTGTGTGTTAATTAGCAGGAGTTAGCAGAGTTTATTAAAAATTAAGCAACCTACTTGAGAATCTGTGGGAAAAATCCTCTTTTGGCTCAAATACCCTGAATTGCTGGTGGCATTGCAATGCTGGGCCATTAACCAGTGACACAGGGAAGGAAAGGACAAGCAGCAAATTGTTGTTGTGCAACTGCTGTCTGTTGTACCTTTGCTTTCACTGTGGTTGGAGGGGTGTGTGTGTGAGGTCATCCCCTTCCATGGTTTCCCCAGGGACATGTGCCCCGTGGGGGTGGAGAAGCTGTGCTCATCTGTGCCTTTCCCATTCAGGACAGGACCAGGCAGAAATATGCCAAGCAGTTTCACCAGTGCAGTTTCTCTGCAAAAAAATAACTTTCCAGGGCAAGGAGAAAAGGGGCTTTTATATGTCTGTGTTTTTATGGTGCAGCTGGGGCTCGTATAGGAACATGGGATGAGCTGTCAGGACACCCACAGCAGAATGATGGTCCCACCAGCATCCTCATCAGGGGTTGGGTTCTCTCCCAGTTCACAGTAAAGATGAAAATGCTGGGAAGCTAAATTGGCAAGAAATCATAGAATCCTAGAATAGGTTGGGTTGGAGGGGACCTTAAAGCTCATCTCATCTACCCCCCTGCCACGAACAGGGACACCTTCCATTAGACCAGGTGGGACACTTCTACAGGTGGGACATCTGTAGATTCTCTAGGCTCCAAGCTTCAAACGGGGTTGGAGCATCACCAGAACTGGATTTTTTGACTGCTGGAAAGCTAATGCTGTCCGCCCCCAGACTGGTCTTGGTGGGACTGTGGGCACTGGGGCAGGCAGTGCCAGGTGGGATCTGAGGGTCTCTGTGGAGCAGCAGGTGAAGGCATTCCCCAATATCCCATGGCACAGGCAGCAACCCCAACTCCTCCAGCACACCCAGGGGGGAACAGAAGCTCCTCTGAGATGTGCAAAGTGACACAGTACGACAATCCATCGCTGCCACCTTCCCCCATCCCGTGGGAGGGTGTTCCAGCACCCACAGAAAGGTGCGCCCGGTGCAGGTTTGTGTTAAGGAGCTTTGGCTCTAAATCCGTCCTCCGTCTGCACCAAGAGCCACTTGGAACCCGGCCGAGTTTTGCACAGCACCACCAAGGAGAAAGTCATTTAGTCCCTGTTGTTTCTGCTGTTCATCCTTCAAGTAATTTGCTACAGACGTGATTGAACAGATCACCTCAACCTTCAGCCGAGCCCTGGCATAGAACGGAAGCATCCACAGGTGTCTAATTGATCAAACGCTGCTGGTGCTTCCATTAAATAATAATAATTAATGAAAAATAATTTAAAAAAATGTCCAGGACAGCTGGTTTGCACAATAAGGCTCTAGTTTATTTTTTTAACAATGAAAACGTAATAAAACTTAAATTAACGGCGTAAAATATGTAACGGTTGGGCCATAACGGCTGCATCCTAAATCCTGGGGTTTGTCTCTTTCTCTCTTTCTCTTTCCTTCCCCCCCTTCTTCTTTTCCTCCTGAGGATTCAGTAATTTGCTCGTGATCATATAAAAGCAATGATGTTATGAATTTACTGAGGATCCTGCTGGCAGGGATATTATAAGTGAATTGTGCTGCATTTGCAGCTGATTAAAATCGAGATCAGCATTTTTCAAATTATCTTGGGAAAAGGCTGGGTGTAGAGCCCCCCTGCCTTCTGCTGTCATCTCCCTTTTGTGCAGAATGTAAACAATCAGGGTAATAATTTCTGTGGTGAAACGCAGCTTGCGATTTTCAGGAGCAGCTCAGTGGATATTTTTTGCTGGGGAGCCTCAAAGTCCCTAATTGCTTCCATACTGAGGACGTGGGGGGTTATTTTTGGCATTTTTTACCTACTTCCACCTCTTTTATTTTAGAGTAACCTCCCCTGAGTAATAAACTTTTACCTGTATTTATAATCGGCGAGCATTTTTAAACAAATGCAAACCACAGCAGAAACCCTGATAGATACACCGGACTTGTGGGCCAGCTGGATTCAGTGAGAATGCCATTAGGGGGTGTGTGGGGTGGGGGGTGTGAGGAGGGAGGAAAGAGGTGCCTTTTGGAGAGCCACTTGCCTGCTTGCCAACAGCACAAGTTGTGTTGGTGCTTCCACGACGCTCCTCAAAGCTCCCGTGGGTTTGAGCTGGCTGTAAACAGCAGCAGAAGTGCGGGGGCGGGAGGGCTCATGTGCTGCCTTGATGGTAATTCCCACTTTATCCCCCTGTGAGCGTGGGTTGATCTTTCCATGGAAGGCAGGATGTGAACCAGGAGGAGGAGGAGGAGGAGGAGGAGGCAAGTGAGGTCATGCCAGGCTGAGTGATGGCCTAGTGATTCATCCTGTCTGCTGGGGTACAGCCTCAGAAGCTCCTCGGACACCCTCCTGGCAGGAGCAGGTTTACAGCTCTTCGTGCACAGGTCGCAGCCTGAGCATCACCTGGCTCAGGGGGAAGGGTTGTGTCCCCATGGGCACAGACTGTGCTCCTAGTGCTGCTGACTGTGCTAGTGTAGGGTGATAAAGCTGATGACCCTGGGTTCATCAGCAGTACCACTGTGCAGAGCTGGCTGTACACGTGTGATGGTTCAGTGTGAGAGTGTCAGGCTTGCAGGATCCCATGTCTTGCAGCCCAGACTGCCATCTTTGCCCTCAGCGAGGCACCAAACAAATAGCTTTTGACTCCACTGGGACCTGCTTTTGCTGTATATGATGTGACCTCCACAGTATTTTCTTCTGCAGAATTGTCCTTGGTTCTCTTTGGTTCTTTTGAAGGAGCAGTTGTAGCTCTTTATTTCCCATCTGCCATTCCCATCAACTAAGTATCTACCCCATAAACCTGAGACGAGACCCCAATGCAAACGCTCTCTCTTCCAAGGCTCCCCCGTTCCCTGCTCATCCCTAATTTCCTTACACTTTCATCCATTCCTTCCACTCCTTCCTCTTTTACGGCCAGGCTGTAATTTTTGGTGATTCCCTGTGCCCAGGTGTCCTGTTCCTGGCTGCGTCGGGCTCGGGCACATCAGCGGCAAGTACGCCTCTCACCGCAGCGCGTCAGGGTGCCCTCTCGCAGCCCGCAGGCAGAAGGAAGGATCACTCAATGGCTCCTCGTTTTCCTGGAAGTCCTTGAAGAATGAAGGCCCAACCTGCCCTACCCCAGGCTGTGACGGTTCCGGCCACGCCAACGGGAGCTTCCTCACTCACAGGAGGTAAATCACAGCTGGAAATCGGTGTGAGTGTGACAGCGTTGCTGTGGGCTCACTCTCCTCCCAGTAAGCGCTGCTTGAGCACCGTTCGGCCCTTCACGTGGGGCTCAGTAGCTGATTTCAATACTGAGGTCAGTCAGTCTTACTGCACAGAAGAAAATGTTGTTTTAATATCCACAGAATCCTAGAATGGGTTGGGTTGGAAGGGACCTTTATAGCTCATCTTGTCCTACCCCTGCCATGGGCAGGGACACCTTCCACGAGACCAGGTTGTTGCAAGCCCTGTCTAAACCAGCCTTAAACACTTCCAGGGATGGGGCAGCCACAGCTTTTCTGGGCAACCTGTGCCAGTGCCTCCCCGCCCTCACAAGGAAGAATACGTTCCTAATACCTAATCTAAATCTCCATTAGCATGTTAGAAAATCACTTGAGCACCACAGACAGGGGCTTAATGCCCATACCAGCCAGACTCATCTCACTGACTTCCTCACCTGGCATACCCTGTGTTTCAGGAAACAATGTGTTTTCTAATCTTTGCTTAAAGTAAATTGCTCTCACTTTATAAATGGGGAGTTTTGTGGCATTATTCATAAAGCAATTTCCCCTGTGCCATAAAAAGCTTTTAGAAGAACTGTCTCGCAGCGTGAACTCCACCAAATGGTGCGTGCTCTTGTTGGGAACACAAGCACCCATAAATACTGAGAGTTTATGAAACCCATTTTTACTTGTTTTTCAGTTTGTCAGGGTGTCCAAGAGCTACTTTTGCTGGGAAGAAAGGAAAACTCTCAGGGGATGAAATTCTCAACACAAAGTTCAAGACCAGCGACGGTAAGGATTTTCACTCCTTTGCCTTGCAGGTGTGTTGGGGTATTGAGCCTGTAGATCTTTTTCTTTGCAGACTGAGGAGGTTTCAACAGCTGAAGTCTGGCCACAGATTTGCAAAGATGTTATGTGCTATGAAAGCCCATTCCTTGGGTGCTGAAAACCCTTTCTGGGTGCTGGGGGTGGTATGGTACCAGCCGCACTCCCTGAGTCACACACTTTGAGGGAGTGATGATAAAGAAGGCAAAGGAATTAATGCTGAAATTGAGATTTTATTTTTTTTTTCAAATATTCACTGGCATTTTTACAAATCCCTTGCAGTCATTCAGCAATTTTCACCTATTCAGGGCTTTTAATACTGTGATATTTCTGGATCTGGAATTTTGTTAGCGATGGCACTTTGCTTTTCCAGTGCTATTACTGAGCTTTCTGTGGTATTTGACAAGGTTCAAGCCTTGAACTTGAATACTTATATAGTTTGGAACCTATAAATACCTGCACTCTTCTGGAAATATTGCTTTATTTTATGAACCTCGTAATTTCTAATCAAGACATGCATTAGGTTTTTAAATGGCATCTTTCCAAACTCGGGACGGGAGAGAGTGACCTGATTGTTCAGGACAATCAACCTTGCAGGGTGTGGGGATGTGCTGGACTGCAGCTGCTCTGCTGTCCTTTGCTTTTGCATTTACATATTGACCTGTTCAAGTATCACTGAACTGAGATGATAAAAACCTTAATTTAAAGAAAAAAAAGAAAGCCCAACGCTCTTGCTTTTCCCAAGAGCATTTGCTGACTGTCCACGACCTTCCCTCCTGCAGTTCTGGAGAACGATGAAGAGATCAAGCAGCTGAACAAGGAGATCAGTGAGCTGAACGAGTCCAACTCAGAGATGGAAGCGGCCATGGTGAAATTACAGTCACAGGTTCGTGTGCTCAGATGTGCCCCCAAGCCCACACGGGCGCGTGGCCAAGCCCTTGCTGGGTGGTGGCGGGTGTCACAACTGAGGGTTGGTGACCCTGCCCTGCTCCTTGCTCTGCAGATCTCCACCATGGAGAAGAACCTGAAGAACATTGAGGAGGAGAACAAAATCATAGAGGAGCAAAACGAAGCCCTGTTCCTGGAGCTCTCAGGGTTGAGCCAGGCTCTAATCCAAAGTCTTGCCAATATCCGCCTTCCGCACATGGTAAGGAACTTTGACAGCACTCGCGCCGGCCGGCGTGATCAAGGGAGCTGTGCCAAACCCGGTTCACAATAAGGCTTATTCACAATTAAAGACTGGGAGAATTTCTCTCCATACACCTACGTGTCCTTTATAAGATCAGTACTTTTCCCTTATCTCTGAAGCTTGCATTATATCTCCCTTTTGTTGTCATTTTCTGCTGATCTCCCTTTGTATCTATTGTTCTGTCTCATTACATCTGGGAGCACTATCACAAAATAGGAAACTTTATCAAGGGCACCCAGCGCCTTTTAGGCTAAGACAGCACAAGCAGAGATCAGGAGGGATTGGATTTCAACGTCAGAAAGATCTTAGAGCTCCTATTATAATGCAGGTAGTTTCAATTCGGTTTTGAATAGCTGGCAGCCAAAGAATAGCATTCTTAAAGAGACTGTATTTTGTTTAATTTAACAAGGTCTAACAGCCCACAGCATGTTACCGTAGAGTTACTGAGAAATGAAAAGACTGCATTAAAATAGTAAAACCACAAAAGGCTATTAATTACCTTCTCTCTATTCCCAGGAATGTAATTACTGTTGTCAAAACCAGGTGTGTGGAGGGGGGGGCTCATGTTGTTGAGGAAGTTTTCCTCTTACAACTCATAAAGACCATCACAATGATCAGAGGAATGAGCTTTTGATTTATTTTTTCTGCCATCCTTTTTTTTTTTTTTGGGAATCCTTTTCATTGGGGGTTGTATTTAAATTCAGGCTGGTTGGAGAGAAGCCATCCTCCAGCAGAGCAGTTTTGGATAGTATTCACCCAGCTGCCTAACTGGCAGAAAACCGCTCGCTGAGTGCTTTTTTGTGAAGTATTTGACACAAAAAGGTCAAATAAACTGTTCAGCAAATATTTTTTCAAGGTTTCAGGCAACTCCAATTACATAATGCCCATGAGACTTGTATGCTCATTTTATTCCTGTTCTTTTTCTTCCTTCTCCCTTTCTTTTTTCCCCATTACTCCAAATTAGATATTTGCAAGGTTTCCACGATGCCCCTCAAAAGCAGAAGCTGTACTGCAGCAGAGTGCTGGTGTGGGCAGCTGTAAGCTCAAGGTGACCAGGCTTCTGTCCTGCCTTTGCCTTTGGTTCCTTCTGTGATGTTCCACCAGTCCTCTTGTTCTCCTGCCCTTAATGCAGCCTCCAGCCTGTCAAACTGCCTGAATGTGCTTAACCTGATGCTGTTAATAGTTCCACAAGGCCATTCCATAAAATTAAGGACCCAGTTAAGATCTGGCAGGATCAGGAGTTGCATGATGATCCTGTAGGTACAGCACCTCACACATAAAGGCTTTGACATGGAGATCTTTGACTGCCAGTATATACATAGAATCATAGAATGGTTTGCGTTGGAAGGGACCTTAAAGTTCGTCTTGTTCCAACCCCCTGCCATGGGCAGGGACACCTTCCACTAGACCAGGTTACTCCCAGCCCAATCCAACCTGTCCTTGAACAGTTTCAGGCACCCACAACAAAATACACAGATGGTTTATTGCAAAGAATCATTTCAGCCTCTTCCTGCTCTTCTACTAACCCTTTTAATTGGCTTTTTTTTTTTGGCTGCAGGAGCCAATTAGTGAGCAGAACTTCGATGCATATGTGAACACGCTGACAGACATGTACACCAACCAGGAATGCTACCAGAACCCGGAGAACAAGGACCTGCTGGAGAGCATCAAGCAAGCCGTCAAGGGCATCCAGGTTTAGTGCCACGGGATGGAGATGAGCAAGCAAACAGACTGTAAGATGGAACTTTCCCTCCAAGTATTCAGGTTTACAAGTTAGAAAACTTGTTTAATGAATGAAAAAAAAAAAAAAAAAGAAAAAAAAGGAGAAAAAAAGGACCAAAATGTAACCAAGAGGCCATTTCTGAGACATGGAACTGATCGAACTCAATGTTCTCGTTTACTTAACTTTGGACCTTCTTGAGAAAAGTGGTATTTTTTCTACCTGGACCATGAGGTAGATCAGGATGGAAGGTTAAATTCTCCAGTAGGCTGTGGGGCTTGGTAGCAGGTGAAGAGCAGGCAACTTTCATGAGTTGCCATGCTCTTGCAGAGTTGATCCAAGGGTTAAAACGTTACAAGAACAGGGTCTTGTCTGATCCAAGACTAGTGTATGACTGGCTTAAACCCTCATGTTGTCTATGGTCGTATGTCCAGATCACCTACTCACACATGAGTTATGTTCTATGTTGCTACAAGTGCTGGAGCTGCAAGCTACCTGTAAATCTGAACCTGTGCTGGGCCTCCCAACCCCGAAGTGTTCAGATATCCACTGGGCATGGGAACTCTGAAGTATTATAAAGTAGCTTATTTTTATTTTCTGAAAGAAATCTGAAGAGCAGTTCTGGATCTCCAGTGGAAAGCGCAATGGAAAAAAGGTTCTCAGGGAAGCTTTTGGAGTTTGCAACTACAGTATTCCTTTGTCTGTCTTAAATATGAGAATAGCTATTATGAATAGGCCAATTCCAGATATTTCATACAGAAGAACTCTTTAATGTGTCATGGTCCGGTGTATATGATTTTTTGGAAGTCTGTTTGATGACAGTTCTGGTTCTTTTCATTATTGTGATCATCCTTACAGTGGCGCAGTACTGCCAGTCCAGAGATCATACATCAGTGCCAGAGAACGGTTGAGATTGTGATGAACAAAACGAAACAAAACAAAGCAAAAGAGGCAAAAACCGACAAAAAGAGAGATGTTAATTGATGGCCAGCAAAGTGCTTACACACCGTGAATCGGGAGTTGATTTCTCACAGGTATCCACGGGGCAATGAGGTATTTTTTTTTTTTTGGTTTGGTGTTCTAGGATTGGCGCGAAATCGCAGCTCAAGCGCCATTCTGCAAAGAGGAAAAAAGAAAGAAAGAAAGAAAAAGGAAAAAAAAGGGAAAAAATAAAAAAGAGTATTCAGGTCATGGGTATTCTTCCAAAGAAGTGTTTTGTAAGCAGCTCAGTACACGCAGCCCACTGTGCACTTAAAGAACAACTCTACGAATGTCTTTGCGACGCTGCTCTGCATCACCCTGTCCATCACCAGGGCTGGCTGTCACCCCGCGGGGCTGCTCCCCACACCTCTGCTCCCACCCGGAGCTCACTTCCTTCTCCAAACACTTCAGGAGCACCGTGGGGCAGAAACACACCCCGAGGGGTCCCAGCGTGGGTGCATCTTGCATCCTATGTCCCACATCCCACATCCCTCCTGGCAGTGGGGTGGGCAGAGCTGGGGAGGTTTTTGTTGGCCCCTTCTAAAGGCAAGACTGCGGTGTTGTTTTGAGCCGAATCCTGCAGATATTTAGGATGTAATTTGTGATTTGGAGAAGTCAGTGGGAAGTCTCAGTGACTACCGTGGCCACTGGATCCGGCCTCGAAGCCCAGGAGTGACTCGATTGGTGTCGGTTCCCGTGTTGAGTTCCACAGGGCAGTTGGCCTGGGTGGGTTTGCTCCCACACTTAAGTGTTTGCAGGATCAGACTCCATGAGTTCACTTATTTTAGAACCCATTCCAAGTGCAAAAATACAAAAGAAAGGGAAAAAAAACACAAGAATATAAAATTTGAGGTGTTAAAAACACAACATTCTTAACATGTAAATAGAGTCCAAATTGATTGTGACTGCAATTCAGTTAGTATTTAAAAGTAGAGAAATTGCACTTACTGGAAGAAAGAGAAGAAAAAAAAAAGTAGTTAGTTTAATTATCCTGTAAATTATTTAATTTTGGCAAGATGTATGTAATTTATATTTACAACACCTTATGTTAACTTTTTGCTATTTATTTAACTTTTTTATTTATTAATTTTATACTTATTTTAAACTGGACACTGCACCATAGAAATGAAGATAAAAGAAGCAAAAAAAGTTAAAAATTAAAACTCTTGACCATAAAAAATTATATTCCAAAAAAAAAAAAGGAAAAAAAAAAAGACAAAAACCCCTATCTACAACTCCTACTTGTAATTTTGATGCAACCAAGTTATTTTTTATATATTTTGTTATTTATTCTTTTAATGACGGGAATTTTTTTAAAGATATTTTATAACTGAGACATTTTGATAATTTTTTGGTTTGTTTTTTTGCAGGGGCAGGGGCACCGGGGGGAAGAGAGACTTTTTCAGTTTTCCTTTTCTTTTTCATTCATATTGTTTCAGGCACTGATAACAGGAAATGAAAATTCTGTATTTATTATTTATTTAATATTTAAGTCGGGGAAAAAAAACGAACTGTGCTCTTGTTGTATATTTATTTTGTCGTTTGTGTGTTGGTTATGTGATGACTGAGTACTTGTTTATGTGAAGGAATACTGTTAATATTTAAATAATAAAGAGTCACATTGAAAGTTATAGCAGGCTACATGTTATTCTGTGAAAACGAATACTGTGATCTACTTTCCTCAGGAAATGTATTTTGCAGACAGAACTTCCTTATGTACTGGCAGGGTTATTTCGTAATAAAACCCAGTTCTGTTTGTGACTTTAGTTCCTATGGTCTTTCTTCGAGCTGTTGCCAATATTCCTGATGTGTCCTCATTGGGCTTTGTCCTCCCTCGCCCTTCACTGAGGCTTGTGGGGTCACTGTGTCCCTGCTGACCTGCAGCTCTACTGAGGGACTCTGCACTTCACACCTGGCTCTTCCCACCCACCAAGCTGGAGGATTTAACAGGAATTTAGGTTTGGCCTCTCTGAAGGCTTCGAAGAATAAGGAGCTGTCACCACCCAGCCAAGCCTAGAATTCCACTAGTGCCATGATGGGGAGAATCAAAACTCCACATCCCCAGGAGGCCTGGAGCACCTCTGCTCTGGAGATAGGCTGGGAGAGCCAAGGTTGCTCAGCCTGGGGAAGAGAAGGCTCTGCAGAGACCTTAAAGCCCCTTCCAGTGCCTAAAAGAGTTCCAAGAGAGCTGGAGAAGGATTTTGGACAAGGGCATGGAGTGACAGGACAAGGGGGAATGGCTTCAGACTGACAGAGGGCAGGGTTAGATGGGATATTGGGAAGGAGCAAAGGGGATGCCATCAGGAGCAGTACAGGAGATGCCAGCCCTAGGACAGGACACAGAGATGGACATGTTTTCCTCCTAGATTTACAAAAAAAGCTTTACCAAACTGAGCTCTGAGGTTTAGCTCAGATGCTGGGAGGTGGCTGTTCTTCGTCAACAAGATTTGCTCAGTTATATCAGCCTGACAGTGATTTTTGCAGATTGCCCTCCTGGAAGAACAGAGCCTTTCCACCAGTAAGAGTTTATGTTTTGAAGCTGTGGCAATGAAGAGAATTTTCCACTGATCTCTGTGTTGGAAACATAATTTCTGAAGTTGGCATAATTCAGTTTTGCTCTGCTGTAGCTGTAGCTCCCAAGGTGAAATAAGGTAAATCACGTTAAGGCCATTTGGAGCTGAGTGAATTGGGTCAAATGGGAATTTCAGGCAGGTTCATCACCAAGAAATTCAATTGTCTGATTAACTGAACTGAACTTCCCTGTCTGTCTCTGCATGGAGGCACAAGTGCTATTGGCTTATAGCAGGAGGAGGTGTCTGTACCACAGGCACAAAAGTGAAGGGCTGGGTAAAACACAGCCAGAACTGTAGTCAGAAGAATTTAGAGCAAAGTTTTGGGTAGAAGGGATTTTTAAAGAATGTCCATGTCCGTGTGTGCTCGCTGGGAATTCTTCCTGACTTCATTGGACATCTGCAAGCTGTCCTGGGGCAGGAAAACTGACAGAGGCTTAGGACAGACTTGCTTGGATGCCCTAGCTGTGTGGTCCCAAATGTCTGAGGAGAAACACCCTTGGAAACAGGGGCTGTTGGGGATGGATCCCAGCTTTCCCAGGAGCCCCAAGGACAAGATCTCTTCGAGGCTTTGCTGGGCCTAACTTGGAGTTGATGGAGTTTTACCCCCTTCACAAAGGAGGAAAACAGGCCAACCCACACAACGGATCCCCTCAACTGGCTGGCACGTTGCTTTCCTGAAGGGCACATAATTGTTTTATGGGGGTTCCGCTCGACTTTGCACTGCCGAGCAGTTCCCTGTGCCAATATTTGATTATGATGATGGAGCTAATAGACAGGCTGGCTTGTCCTTCCTTAACAAATCGGCTGAGCTGTATAATAGAGCGGTTAGATCCGCGCTCAATTGCAGCTCGGGGAGCCATCACTGTGAGATGTTATCTTCTCGGAGCTGGCGTCCTTTATCGCAGGGAAGGGAATTGAATTGGTTTAGGATGGCACACTGTCAGTTTATAGGTGTGCTTAGGAGAGCTCTTAAGCCTCCTCCAACAGGCCCAGGGTGAGAGCCGAATGGCAGAGAAGAGCAGGTCTCTGGCTTCAAGGATGCAAGGGAAAAGATACCCGTCAGCATGTGGTTGTTCCTAAACTTGTCGATAAACCATTGACCAGAGAGAGTGTCACTTGGCCTCGCTGATGCCGCTGTTAATTGTTGAAAGCTGCTAATGACCCACTCCTCCAGTGGTACCTTCCACTTGTCAGCACTGACCTGGCCTCTCTCAGAGAGCCACAAGCCCTGGCTTTAAACAGCTGTGAACAGAAAGGGCACTCTTTCCCAGCCTCATGTATATTTTCTGACTTTTGTTCCCCCCACCCCACATCTCCTCGGAGTGAAGGCTCAGCCCACCTCACCCTCCTCCCACAACTGAAGGGTCTTGAAAAACACACAGCTGGGTGGTCAGGAAGTGCTTGCCTTGTTCTTCATCAGGTTACCAAGGCAGGAAGGGAGCTTTGCCCTTCAGAGATACTATTTGCCATCAAATTCACTCTCCCTTGGATCACAGAAAGACAGTGCTGAGGCTTGGGAGCAATCAGATGGGCTGGAGATGACACTGCAGCCAACAGAGCAGCTCCGAGCTGCAAATTGCTCGAGCACAGTTTAGTTGGATTAAAGGCTCTGGCCCACACTTGTTAACAGACTCACTTCTATACTTTTATGAGAAGATATATCCTGAAACGACCTTCTGCTTTGTACAGAAGGGCTCGTGGGATTGAGGCAGCAGGAAAGTGTGCATTCTTCAGACAAATAGCTCTCGTTATTCCAAGATGCCTTCATCCCTGTCTTTCAGTGGCATGAATAAATCACCAATTGTTGTAAAAACAGTAGTAGCAGTTTTAAAGACGTTTTCGACCCTGTCAACAAGGAAGTGTAACACCCATTAAAGCCTGCTTTCATTTCTGTAACTGCAGTGGTCTTTTGTTTGAATGTCAGGGACTATCTGTGAGGATCTGAAGGAGCACGAGCCATGAAGGGATGGAGCAAGGCCATATGCTCTGCCTGAGCTCCAGGACTAGCATGAAGGCCCCAGAAGGACCTATCCACACTAAGATGATGTCTGCTCTTGCAACATCATGACCATGGCTAATACCAGCATGCCCTTATTGAAGCCAGGATATGCCAAAATTTGTCTCTTCCTCACCCACAAGTTCCCAGAGTCCACCTAAACTGAATGTAAGGCAACACCCAAACAGCTTGGCCTCAAACAGAGGGCAACCTGGCCTTAGCACTGCAGGAGAGCTGGTTTTGATGAGTCAAGTCCAACATCAAAGATCAGCTGCTCAGGTTTTGCCATTTGCAAGGGGACTCCTTCTCAAACTCCAACCTTTAATAATCCAGCCCAACCATGCTGAGGTTGTTTAGCAATTAAATAACATAAATCCAGAAGCTAGATTAATAAACAGTCTGGCCTGTCTAGAGCAGTCTACAGGGTGGAGAGATAAAACTATAAAATATTTATTACCAGCTTGGGGATGAAGTAATTAATTTAATAACTACCCATTGCTTTGCTTCTTACAGTTGTTAGCAGTCTGAAGGTTACAGAAGATTAGGTGGGAAACTTACTGCTTCCCTGCTGAGTGGAGCCTTTCCCATGAAAGCCAGGGCCCAGCTCCCATCTGTCACCCCATTACGTTCGGAGGTGGTGAATATATTACCGAAATGAAACAAAACGAAATTTCAGCTGGCCACATGGCAACCCTCCGTGAAATTTAATGAGGACACTGCCCTTTGTGCACGAGGCCATCGCCAACAGCTGTAGGGATGAAGGCAGGGGGATCTCTGTCGACGCTCGCCGCTTGCTCACGCCGTGGCTCCCACGGCGAGCGCGGCCCCAGAAGCATCGCGAGGGCAGGCGTCTGCGGGGACTGGTGCTTTGGCTCCCTCTCGTCCTGAGAGGTGGGGAGCGCTGTCTGAGCCTCCCCTCGTCGAGGATTTCTCAGTGGGTCTTCAGGTTTTCAGGAGAGGGAACAAGGGTATTAGCTGAGCCCCCGCTGTGATCTGATATTGGGGAGCATCCAGGACTCAGATCCGCACATCCGCTTTGCGGTGATTACGGCTGGAGTCCCCTGATGAGTGGGCATCCCCGCTGGCAGCTACAATTTGCAGTGATGCTGCAGCAGAAGTCATGGGGGGAGAGTGAGGGAGGGCGGCTGCGAGCCCTTGGCATGTTTTGTTGGGTGTTTCATCCAGGGACAGCAAAGGGCTGTCAGCTGATTGAAGCACACGGGGGTAGGGTTTGAGCAGGAGGCAGTGTGTGATGTGGGACATGTTCCCCCCACCAGCTCCTGCTGCTGAGGGGCTGAGACACTGGTAATCCTCCCCGAAGACTGTCTTGACAGTGAAGGTAATCAAATTGCCTAAATAACTTAATCAAATCTTTAGCCTGTTTGGAAAATAAATAAAATAAACATCTCTCAACAGGAGAGATGGTGGCCAGGGATGGAGAAAGGCATCTGTGCTCTCCAGCAACATGAGAAGCAGTGATAAGCACCTGTGGGTCTTGCAGATATGGACACTGATTTTTACCTTGTGCATATGGTGTGCCTGGAGTTCTGCTGCCAGTCCAGGGAGCACCTTGTTTTCAGGTGAATTCCAGGTGCTCTGCTTGATTCAAGTTATCCTTGGTGACTGTCTAGGGGAGAAAGGAAAACAGTGGCCCCAAAATAATGTTCTGGCTTCTGCAGGCTCCCACAAAGGAGATTCTTGACTGAGGTTTGTGGGCAGCTCAAAACAGGCAAATCCAAAGCTGGGTCTCCCGGTGTTGGAGATGAGAAGCTCTGGACAGGTGGATTAATGGCAGTATCTTGGCCAAGACTTTGCACTGTGTTTTAATGACATCAGGCTGTGCTTTAGCATAGATGGAGTGAGATTTTAGTGGTACTTTTAGCAGCGTAGGGAGAAGAAGGAAAGAGAGAGAGAAAATTCTTGTGAATTGCAACAGACCAGCAAGATATTTCGACTGTCACCCAAAAAGTAAAAGAAACATTTCTGCAGAGCATTAACCTCAATTTTTCTCTCACAGCAGACTAATTTGGAACTGTCAGCACAAGCATCTTTGTCCTGACCATCCTGTACTCCGGTGCACATCCAGCATAGGCAGGGCTAACTGCAAAGGCCCTATTCCAGTATCATGTCATCGCATTACCCTTTCATTTCTCTTATCAGTGCTGCCATTCAGTTCCACTCCTTATTCCCAGTCCTTATCACAATGAGCCAAGAAAGTGCAGAGCATCAGCCAGGAGGAAAAAGAAGGGAAAAAAAAAAAAGAACAGGTGAAATTCTGATGTTGTCAGCTAAAATACTTTCCAGATGAGCTCTGCCCACAAAGAAGCTGAATCTTGGTGATTTAGTTGCCAAATTTTGCATTGGCTCCCTCTCTGCCATCTCTCCTCTCAGCTGCAGGCTCAAAGTGGAGTCCTGACACTGCAAAGTGTTAATAGAATTAGTTTCCTGCTATAAACTGTTCACTGGGGCTTGTTAGCTCAATTGTTGATGCTAAACTCTTATCAGCAGAGCCACCTAAAAGGCCATTAATCAAGAAAGGCTGAACTCCCTGCCTGGGTCACAGAAATTTAATTAAACCTCAAGTAAAACTGGAAAATCATTTTGAAAAGAGAAGAGACGAATGCAAAATGCTTTTCATCATTTGATTCTGCATCTTGGCAGTTCAAACCCTCAGCTATGATTTCAAAGAGAGTTTTGCCAGAGCAAAGGCTGAGTGAAACACAGACAAGACTTTTCTCAGTGCTACCTTAAATACAAACGTCCTGATGCTCACCTGGTGTAAATAAAATATGGAAAACCACCCAATAAGGCCTGCTAAGGACCTGGACCCATGAATGCAAAAGAGCAGAATTCCTGTATCAAGAAAAATAGCAATCTCCTTGAGTAAGGTTCTGTTCTGGTTAAGGTTGTGTTCTGGTTATTAGTTTACGGATTTGCATCTATTTTCCATTTGCTGTGCAAAAAGTCTCATGTAACAAAGCATTTATTTGGGGGATGCAGAGAAATATCAGCGCCAGTGTTGGCATGACCTCGTGTGGGATATTGTGTGTAGTTCTGGGACCTCTCTTTGGAAAAAGAAAAGATTAATTTATCCTTGAACAGGTGCTGGGAAGGACTGGCAGAGTGATTAGCAGAACAGAGAACCTATCTTAGGAGAGGAGATTAAAAGAGCTTGGCTTGTTTAGCCTAGAAAAACAAAGGTTAAGAGGGGATATGATTACTCTTCATAAATACATTCAGGGTAGGAGGAAGGGGAATGATTTATGTTAGAGGATAATACAGGCAGGAGATCAAATAAGGCACATCTTGACCAGGAATAAATTCCCATCGGAAATCTGAAGATGTTTTCTTATTGCTGGAGGAGGGAGGTTTTGGAAAGGCCTTCTGAGCAGGACAGATGAGCCCTTGTGGTCTTTATGGGGAGATGGACAAATGTGGCTGGCTCAGCCTGACAGGTGAGTCTGCAGGTAAGACACGTGGGACTGCCAGAGGCAAAGCAGGGAAGTGTGATATGGCTGCTGTCTGGTTGCATTTTTATTATTTATGAATCCATAAAATCCACTGGTTTTATTCAATCCATGAATCATTTCAAACATCCAGGAATCATTTTATTACCCCATAAATACGAAAAGCTTGATTTTTGAGGTTTTTATTTGGCAGTTGTGCCCTAAATCATGGCAGAGACAGAAGAGAGACAGGACAGTGACTCTCCTGGCTATACCAAGCAAAGACGAAGCACCTGACTGCTCCATGTCCTCACTGTCACGGATCTCTGGTGACACCTTCTCCCACTCTCAGCCAGGCTGCACCATCTCCTGGCTGCTTTCCTTTAATGACACACTTAAGTGAGATGAATCCAGGTCTTTACGAGTCTTTTTTTCCAAGTGGCACTGGTTATGCACAGTGCAATACAGTGGAAATCAAGACATATGTTCTTCCTCTTGCTTCAGCAATTGCTCACAGAGCCCTTGGATGAAGTGAAGCAAGAGAATAGCTTTAGGATACACACACACACAACACACACCACCCCCTTTGCATGGGCAGGAGGGTCTCAAGTGATTTGCTGTCGGTGTGTTAATAGTAATACCAGTATAAATGCATAGGTCTGCATGTATTTGCATATATGCATATGTGTGCATATGCACAGATAATATTTGCATATGGAAATGGTGCAGTGCCAAACTGACCAGAAAAGGCAACACAGCATATTTTATAAAATGAAAAAATGTTGAAAATATAACCCCATGATTTAATGTTCCCCCAGCTCTTAATTTATGTGAGTCATCCTGTCACTCATTAATTACCTCGTTGGCTTAAACAATCATTTGTATTGCCAGGCTGCAGGTCAGCTCAGTCTGCTGGGCCTTGGCTTAGGGGCCAAAATGCATTTTACTATTTGACCTTCCAAATAAATAAAAACATCCCACTTTAACTGATCATCACTATGACAGAGTTCAGAAGTTAATTCATTCTGACTGGTGTTTTAAAAATATTTATTAAGGAAATTGGTTTGAAAAAAATGAGGGAGGAAACTAAAACACGGGGAAATAAAGACAAGGAAAAGCAAGAAAAATCTTGCCTTCTCAGAAATTAGGTTTCTCAGATAACAAAGGATGGAGACCTGGTACTCTCTGGTAAGACTAGGGGTTGCTGAGAGTAGGGGCAGGGGTTGTACTTGTGCCTGTAAGAGTCCCTGCCCTGCCCCAGCCCAGGAGAAGATGCTGAGGTGGAACCTCCGAACCCCGCAGCAATGCCTGTACTGCTGGGGACACCTTGTGGTACACGGCTGAGAGACAATAACGCTGGGATTTAAGTGCCAGCAGGCTCCGTTTTCCCACTCCCACTCAGCTTTTCCCACTCCCGGTGTCTGCGGGGGCTCTCCAAGCCGGGGGCAGCTGCTCACACTCACTTACAGACGCACAGATGCAGGAGTGAGTTTCTCATCTATTGCTGACTGTAACTCCTGGCTAACAAAGCCCCAGGTGAGCTCTAAGGAGGAAAGCAAGGTGTTTTTAAAGAGCTGGAAAGGAAGGAGTGTGAAGAATCGGCAGCTGGAGACCCATGGAAACATGAAATAGCCAGCCATTCTGTTTTGCTGAATGTGAGGGGTTTTGCAATTTTATCAGACAATTTTTGGCTTCCTCCAGAGCCAGAGCTCGATGCTATGACATACAAGGAGGTGTTTTCAGCAATAACTACGTTTTCAAAGAAGACAGGTGGTAAAAAGCTCCCATGAACACACCTGGGAGAGCACAGGGTATTTGGGAATCCCTAAAACATTCCTTAAGCTCGTTCTGGGCCTCTTGAGAACAGGCTGCTGCAAGGAGGAGGCACAAGCAGTGCTGGCCTCTGCCCCTGCGTGCTCTGCCTACAGCACAGCTGCTCTTGCAACAACGGGGAATTATTTTTCTTACCCAGCTTTTTATTTTCATAAATTTTGCCCCAAACCAAACAAAAAAAAAAACACAACAGCCCCAAACCAAAAAACAACTGCTATTTTTTCAAGTGATGCTAGTGGAATCACACGTGCAAGGAGTTTGTCTGCAGTTTCCACCCCGTTGCTGTTATGCCCGAGCGCAATCACCACGGCCTGTTTCGGTTGAATCAGCAGGGAGGAGTTTCAGCGCTCGCTCTCCACCAATAATCCCATTCTCCCAGGCAGCTGTCTTCTGCGAAATGAAAGTGCAGACATGCACAGAATTGCCTGTTTGCAGAGTCTGCTGTTACCACGTTAATGAAGGCAGCTGAGATAATCACCTTAAAGCATAAATAAAGCTCGGATGCTGATTCACTTTCTCCTATTTGAGTCTCATTTGCCCGAGTAATTCTTATTTTCTTTTCTCACTGCGGGCTTGTTGTGTCTGCCAAGATAGCCCTTTTTTTTTTTTCACAATTCATCTCCAGACAACTTAAATCAAACAGCCTCTTGTTCAGATGTTGTTATTCCTTCTCATTTTGCAGCTGTACGTAGTATGAAGTCCACGAAGATCTGTCTACGGCCAGTCCACACAATTTTGTTTGATCCGCAGCCCCCAGCCTGTGTGGGTCACTTGAACAAGAAGACGAACACACACTTTTAGAGGATAATTTCTCTCAGTCCGAGACAGGTCTCAGGAGACACCTTTTCCCCTTTGTCAGGCCCTGCCATGTTACAACCACTGAGCGAGCTTACACAGGTAGGTAAAATTTAAATTTGGTGCCTAACACTCAGCTAGATCACGTTAGGGGATCCCTCACTACACAAATGGCAAGTCAGATATTGTGGAGCCTTTCAACACTCTGGGTTTCCTTCAAGTCCCAGCCCCTGGAATCAGGTGAATTTACATCTCACTTACTTACTTACTCCTCAGTAAATTCATACCTGGCATTTATGGTTGCAGCAAAAAACCCCACACCAACAAACAAATTCCGAGCATGTAACTCAAGTTAGGTGTTCACAGGCTCAAAATTAAGAATTAAGAACCAGTTCCCACAGCATTTTTTTTCCATTAAGTTCCCATGATATTTTTTCCCCCAAGTGTGATTAACACCAGACCACCTGGTGCTGGCCACGCTTCTGCGTGTGCCAGCTCTGACTGGCATCTCCCCAGCTCCCCTTATCCTATCCCATGCCCTGGAAAGCCTTGATCCCACCACGTCGCTTTGGGTTTGCATGGCAAAGTTTTGGCAGCGGCGGCAGGTGCGGGGAGTAAGGGGGTGTGTTCTGTGAGAAGTTGCTGGCAGATTTCCCCGTGTCTGATGGAGAATCCCACCCGGGTCCATCCCTGGGGCTCCCGCGCGGCCCCAGCCCCGCAGTGGTACAGCCCTGCGTCCCCCCCCGCCCCGGCTCTGCATGGTACGGCCCGCACGGCGCCCCCCACCGGGCACAGCAGTGGTGTGCTCCACGCGCCCCCCCCCCGCCCGCAGCGGTGGTGCGCGCCGCGCTTGCGCAGTGGCGCGGCCGGCGCTCAGCTGGGCAGTGTTTACAGCCCCGAGCGCGCCGGCCTTGGGGGGGGTGGGGGGAGCCGAGCGGAGCCGAAAAGAGCCGAACCGAGCCGAGCGGAGCCGAACCGAACCGAAAAGAGCCGAACCGAACCGAACCGCACGGAGCCGAACCCAACGGTGCCGAAAAGAGCCGAACCGAACCGAGCGGAGCCGAACCGAACCGAGCGGAGCCGAACCGCGGCCGCTCAGGTGCCTGTGCTTTATTTTCATTACATCCATAAATAACCCCTCCTTCGCTGCTCCCCCCGCTGCGCGTTGTGGCGGAGCAGGGGTTGCCCTGGGGACCTGCTGGGGCTCAGGAATTGCATTGTCCCCCGTGCGGCCGCCCGTGTTTGTTTGCACCGGGAGCGAGGGAGGGATCGCTCCAGTCCCAGGGTTTCGTTCCAGGTTGAACGCAGCTCCTCACGTGGGGCTGGTTGCTTGGTTTGATTCCTGCTTTTTGTTTGTTTGTTTTCTGCTTTTTCCTCTTTGTTTGTTTGTTTTCTCTCCCGTTTGTTCGTTTCCTGCTGTTTGTTTGTTTGTTCTGTTCTGTTTTCCTTAAAGGAGATGTTTCCCAGGACCAAAAGGCTGCTGGGTTTGGTGCCCCTTGTTGAGCGAGCAGCGAATTTTTTGCCCAGTGAACTTTGTTCCTGGCTTAGATCTGTGGAGTTCTTGTGTTTGTTTTTTTTTTTGCCTTAGGAGTGAAAAAAAATTCCGGCTGGGCTTGTTGTGGAGGGTTTTCTTTTGAAGAGTTTGTTAAAAAATAAGCCCTACCCGCAATCTTGGTTCCCACAAAGTTAAAGAAAGATGTAGGGGTACATTAAGGGGAATTTGAATGTCAGAAGTTTTGCACATAAAACATTAATTTTATTGAGAGTAAGTTACCGTTCAGTAAAACTGATAATTTTTGATGCCTGTCACAGCTCGGATGTTCCTTGATCTCATTAAAAAATTGTCTCAGACAACAGTTGTTGTTGTGTTCCGTGTTGTAGAACATGGAAAAACACTTGTTGTTTATATAGCTGGGCTAAAACCAGGTCAGGCCAGTTGCCCCAGTGGGGCCCACATACATCAGGAGGAATTTATTTGGGCTCCAACACTTTTAAAGGCACAACTTTGTATTCTTAGTTAATTCTAAAAATCAAGATTTTTCTTTTTTTTTTTTTTTTTTAATAGCAGAAAGAGTGGAAGAAATAACCAAGCCTAAGAACAAAAATGTGTAGAAGAAACTCAAGGGAATCAATACCCTCAGGGAAGAGAGTATTTTAATGTGAAATGTTAAATAAAGTGTATTGACCAAAGATAGAGGCAACCCTATGTGTGCAAATGCACTGAGGTTTTGAGTATGTAAGAGGAGGGAGGAAAAATAATTGGTAGATTAACCCAACTAAGCCTTCAACTTGATGTGTTTCCACTGTGAAGTGATAAAACACAGTCATTTTTTGGAGAGAAAATGAAGGAGTCACTGTTGAAAGGAGAGGGGTGACTTTTTATTTCAAGTTTTATTAATGGTCTGGAACTGGATTGATGTATTTAAGACATGAATGGATTAAAAACTGGCTCGAGGTCCCTGCCTAAGTATATCCTGTTTTGTGTGCCTCTCCAGGTAATCAGAATGGCATGTTATTTGAATAACTGTGAAATTTCCTTGGAGTCCTGTAGCTTTTCTTTGTTTCCTCTGAAAACGAAAGTCTGTAATTTGCTCTTGCTGAATGTAACAAATAAACTCCCAACAATTTTGCTGTAGGCAGATCTTCTGATCCCAGGAATGAAAACTCCAAAGCTGTGGTTATTATTGTGAGCAGGGAAAGGCATTGTAAATAAATGCGTTAAAAGAATCATGTTGTGTTTTCTGGAAAGGATTTTTTTTCCCCCTAAGATATGAGAAAGGAGGAGGGAAAGCTATTTTAATTCTGAGTGATAAGTTCTGGATTTTTCTCTCCCTTTTCTTTCCTTTAAAACCTGTAGTATAATGCACAGCCAAGGAAAGTTTTTGCTTTCCTTACCCCACACCAACAAGCCTGAATAGGCCCATGATCACGTCAGTGAAGTCAGAAGTGTTTGAAATTCAGAGTTCTCTGTCACTCAGGAGTTACCAAATTGAAGGTGAGCTCATCTAGGGCTTAAGAGGACCTAAGAAATTCCACAGGCTGCAGTGGAAATTCTCTCTGCAGTTGCTGTCTGTATCATTAGGTGCTTTACTGCTGGTGGTGGCTCAAGCTGTGGAGATGAGCTGTGTGAAAGTGCATTTGCTAAAGTAAGCAAGGTTGACGGGGTCAGAGTTGTTGGGGGGTTTTTAACCTCTGTGAAATCAACATCCTGATGCACGTTCAACGAAAATGTAATTTGAGGTTTTTCTGGGTTTGCTGCCTGTGTCTTTGTCTCTTAGTTGATGCTGTTAGAGGTAGAAAGTCTGCTCGTGGCCAGAATTCTGACAGAACTTGCACTGTTGGTTAGGCTTGCAATGAAAAATGACCTACGAGCACAGGAGCTGGAATAATCCTGTATAAAAAAGGGTACAGTGGAAAAGCTGACGTGCTGGGAAAACGTTGGGAGGGTTTGAAGACAGGACTTGCACGTTGAAATTGCCTATTGTGATTTCCCCCCGCTGGGGTCAGGTACTGGATGCCAGATCTGCTGCATCTGGTTTTCCATTGTTGGGATGGGGGCTGGGAGTGCTGCTGGTGATGTTTTTCTGATGCTTGTGGTCCTTGGAGTACATAAAGGTCTCCCTCAAAGTACTTCACATCCAGCAGCATAATTTAGTGTTGAAGTTCTTTACCTCACCCTCCTTTATTCTTTTACTTTCAGTGTCTGTAGAAGGCTGCTGAAGATGGGAGGCGCAGTGAGTGCTGGAGAAGATAATGATGAATTAATTGATAACCTGAAGGAGGCACAGTACATCAGGACAGAACTGGTGGAACAGGCCTTCCGAGCCATTGATCGAGCAGATTACTACCTGGAAGAGTTCAAAGACAATGCCTACAAGGATTTGGCATGGAAGCATGGGAATATTCATCTCTCAGCACCGTGCATTTACTCCGAGGTGATGGAAGCTTTGGATCTGCAACCAGGCCTGTCATTTCTGAATCTTGGCAGTGGCACTGGTTATCTGAGTTCTATGGTTGGACTCATCTTGGGTAAATACCTTTTTGATCACGTTAACTGTTTGTGTTAGATTTTGAAAAACATGTTTTGAAATCGGGAATGAATCATTCCTCAAGTAATGGAACTAAAAGATAGCTGGGGAAGTGAAGAATGCATTAATCCAGCTTGTTTATCAGGATTCTTGTTGCAACCTTCTCTCTGGAACCAGATGGGATCCAGATTTCTGTGGCAGATCAGAACAGGCACAGATGTGTTTGCAGAGGTGGCTGTAGGGGATTCCTGCAGGGCTGGACATGAACTTGGGTTAGTTTCCCCTTAGGGATGACCCCAGATCAGGATCAGGAATACGAAGCTGCAACCAGGATTAAGCATGTGCGCAGAAACCTGTGACTACCCCTGCACTGTGCCTGTTTGTCTTCACACTGTGCTGTTTAGAGTGAGACGTGTTTGAGGTCCTGTTTGACACTTGCTAACAGACAGATGGGAATATTCTCTGGAGAAAAAGTGCAGCAAAACTATTTTGTGACCACATCTACAGTGACACAGAGCAAATCACCCAAGTGCAGTTGAGCACTTGCAGCTCACCCTGAGGTGTTTCTGTGAGAGCTGTGCCTGCCAGGATAGATAGCAAATGGCTGTAGGGTACAAACTTCCCTTCAGTGGGTGTCAAGAATTTTAACTGCTGAGATGTTTGTTCTCAGGGTAGAGTCTCTCTCCCATTTGTGGTTTTCTCCTAGGTTTGTTGAGATTACCAAGGATACCAGTATGTAACTCCAGGGCTTTTACATTCTTTTGAATTTTTGCAAAAATTACCCTGTCAGCTCTGAATAAAAAGCACAAGTGCTGAACAACTTATGTATTTTCCAGTTTATTTTTGCTATTAACTGAGGTACAGTGGGTGATGACTGTTCCTGATTCCTTTGCAGAGATTTTAGCATATCGACAATGGGGTGTAAAAATAATATGAAAGAAATTTTTTTTAGGGATGCACTAAAACATGCAGGCAGTTGTTCTGCCTTGGGATTTTTTTTTTCCAGGTGGTCAGTTTTACAGCAATGGCAGCAGTGCTTCCCTGCTATGGAGAAGTTTCCTGCATAGTTAAGAGCAGACGATTCAGAATCAATTGTGCAGGACAGGCTCATTTGCTGCCAGAAATTGCAGGTATAGGGTTGCAGTTCCCACTGTAGTGCTGAGAGAGCTGACCCTACACAAACACTGTGTGACACTCACGGGAAAGTCTGTCCTAGGAATTCACCCAAGCTGTATTAACCCTGCTGGGTTTTGTGGTGTTGCCTGTCACCACTACCCTGGTGTTGCACGCTTGCAGGTCCCTTTGGTGTTAACCACGGCGTGGAGCTGCATTCGGACGTGATCGAGTACGCCAAGCAGAAATTGGACTTCTTCATCAAAACGAGCGACAGCTTCGACAAGTGAGTGCAAAGGGCCCGTTCGGATTAGCTCTGTTGGTTTGGCTTCAGTCCGTGGCAGTTCTTGGCTCCCCTGTGGGCCCCTCTGGATTCAGGGTAATCTGAGGATTCAGGGCTCCTTAGGCTTGCTGAGCTGCAGTGTGTGACCTCCGGAGCCCGTGTGTGTTGTGGGGGAGACTCTGAAACGTTGGCTGTGTTTTTAATAGCGGTGCTGATGTTGCAGGGCTTAGGGGGAGCTGAGCAAGTCTGCTTGTTCTGAAAGGCACTGGCAGTAGCAGCTTGAAACTTGCAATTAACCATGCTAGTTCTGCTTGTGATCTGGGAACGTGCACGGTGACGAGAAGAATATGAACTGATCTCTGTGGTGGCCTAATATGTTTTATCTGAAAAGAAGAGAAATGGCGTTTTGAAATAGGGAGGTAGTTTTAAGATGATTAACTTGGTACTAAAACTGCTTGGGATTTGATTTATGTTCTTCCTTAGAACCTCCATTTTGCTGCTGTCACAATTAATAACTTTCCAGGCAAGATAACCACTGCCAATAGTAACCTCAGCAGTAAAAGTTGTAGCTGTCATATTTTTGGATCCCTTTGCACAGTTTGTTCAAACAGGGCAGTGAAGCATCTGTGGATACCTGATACCCTCCTCTCTGGGGAGGAAGAAAATCAAAGGCATTACATGGTGGATTTTAGCCTGCTCAGCCTTGTGCTGCTCCTGCTGTACTGGAAAGCTGCTGGTGAGAGAGCTGTATTTTCTGGATGTTGGCGGCAGACTGACGGCTTTTGGCGTGGATGGTGCTCCACTGGGTGCCTTTTCAGGGTCACTTTGCTATTGTTTGAATAGATGTTTTAAGGAAGACTTTTTTTTTTCTATTCTCCCTCCAGACAAATATAGCTATGGAGCAAAAGTGAGCTGAATTCAGGGATCGTCATGGCTGGAAAGTTGGCATTGCTGAGCGGTGTCTGCTGGGTTGTGCTCTTGGAACACCGTGTGCAGGAACTGTTCGCTGGCTGCTCTCAATGTCCAGCACGCTTTGCAAAACCAGAAAGCTTCAGGAAGTGTTTAGGAATAAATAGGTGCTATACTGAGCTGCCACTCGAGACACCAGTAGAAGAATGGATGTGTTGTACAACTTCATAAATGTAGGGCTTAAAACTGACGTAGTTTTGGAGTGTGGAAGAAAACCAGAGGCATCATTGAATCATTCGTTTTTCTTTTACACTGAGTCAGAAGTGCTGTAGGCAAAAGGTCTTTTTTTTTTTTTTTTTTAAGAAGGGTGAAATCACAGTTCTTTTGAAGCTAATGGCAAAACTTGCTTTGGCTTCAGCAAAGCATAATTCTGTAGCATCAGGTGATAGTTCCCCACATCTGAAAGCCAGCTTTTGAAAATGCAACACTAAACCCAGGTGCAGTCAAGACTTTTTTGGCTGGAATCAGAGGTCTAATATTTATATTTGCATATTATAACTGAGTCAGCATCAAGTGACTAAAAATAGCTTGTTCTGAAGAGTTCCCTGCATCTCAAGTATGAAATTATGCATCCTTATCCTTTGGAGAGTTTAATCCATGAATTCTGACCTCATTGTTCTGTGGTTTTGAGACTTCTAGCTGTGTTCTGTTACAGTAATGTCTAGAATGGGTGGGCTTTGGAGGAGAAATCCTGTAAAACTGTTCTTTTTTCTAGTGTTTTTCATAGTTTAGTTATTTCATAATTGTGAAAATGATTCATTGTATAAATTGTAATATTCTTGTCTGATACAAGTCATCTTCACTTTCAGGTTTGAATTTTGTGAGCCATCCTTTGTTACTGGCAATTGTTTAGAGATTTCCCCGGACTGCACTCAGTATGACCGTGTTTACTGTGGTGCTGGAGTACAGAAGGAACACGAGGACTACATGAAGAACCTCTTGAAAGTTGGGGGGATTCTTGTCATGCCTCTGGAAGAGAAGGTTGAGTGCCTTTCTTCTCCTATTTCTCTTTCAGTTGTTCTTAATTCTGATCCTGATTTAGTCAAAAGCTGCTCCTTTATATTGCCCTTGTAGCATGTTGAAGAAAGCATTAAGTGCACCAGTTTTCACTGTGAGTGGAAACTGAACTCTGCACATTCATAGTATTTAAGCAAGTTATAATTCTACCAATCTTTCACATATTGAAGTCTGTTGTTAATTGCAGTTTTGCTTTCATGCTGCAGAAAATAGAAGCAAGGCTCTGTTTAATTACATAATCTAGTGTTGTGCTTGATGACGAAATACGACATTTTGCATATCCCTGACTGGCTTGTGAAAGAGCCTGCAAGATGTCTCTGTTTACAGGTGTCAATGAATTCTTTCAGTAGAAAGTGAGTAACAGCCCCGTGTGTGAGCTCAAGGTTGCAATTCAGTTGATCTCTCTGGTGTAAAGGTGTGTTGTTTTAATGGACTGAGGTGTAGGTGTCTGACCTTCTCTCTCTGTCAGGGTACAGAGGAGCAGAGTGCAGGGTTCCTCCCCAGAAAGATGGTGTGCAGTGAGTTAGTGTAAGAGATTTGAGCTGGAACATAAATCCAGTGATCTGCAGACCTCATCAGGAGTGAATGTTCATCGGTGACTGAGTTTTCTCAGGCATTGGACACAGCAGTTCTGGCCCAGAATGGAGGAAGGTCTGGGAAGGCAGTGACCCAAACTGCCAGTGCCCTTGCTCTGTTGTAACAGTTACCTGGGGCTAATCCTGCAAGAAGTTCTCAATTTGTTTTAAAAAACTCACCAGTGTTTCCCCTTGTCACCTTTTACTGTTGTAGCTTCCAGTACTTTAACCACTTGTTGAGGCAAAAACGGCGTTTGTTCATTTTTATTGTACAAAAATCTCACTGTAGTTCACACAATGGACAATAATCTCCTTGTTTTGGTTTAGTTGACTAAGATAACTCGTACTGGTCCTTCTGCCTGGGAGACCAAGAAGATTCTTGCTGTTTCTTTTGCTCCTTTGATTCAGCCAAACCACGCAGATTCGGGAAAATCAAGGCTTGTTCACTTGCGTGAGTACAGACATTCCTGAGCGTGGGGGAGGTTTCTTCTGCTGTTTGGCTGTGAGCTGTGACATCCCTGGGAATCCTTTCAAGGAAAATTGCTCCAAGTGCTTCCTTTTTGAACAGTTGTCTGTCTCGTGCAAGAATGGAAGTTGCATAAAATAAGATTCTAAATCTCAAGAGTCACAGAATGGCCTGGGTTGGAAGGGACCTTAAAGATCATCTGGTTGCCATGGGCAAAGACACCTTCCCCTAGACCATCATTCCAAATACAAATGGTTTCTTGGGAAATTGTACCTGAACTTTGGGGGATGTTTGGTCGTTGTTCTTGCGCGCACAGACAATTCAATCCTGAATTATGCACTGTCGTGGTACAGGCAGGACCTGTGAACAAATATCTACTCAGAGGCTCTCGCCCCACAGTAATTCAGAATTATCCTTAAACTGGAATGATTGAGGGACACAAGTTGTGCAGTCCTTGGTTGGCTGTTTGAAGTGCAGGTTGTATCAGTGGCCTCAATCTCTAGATTAGGATTTCAGGGTCGAGAGGCCTCTGAAGACAGAGATACCTTCATAAAGAGATTAGTCAGGCTTTGGTTTTATTCTAGAAAGGTGTCTGTATGACAGAAAGGAGCTCGGGAAACAATCCATAATGTGCTGGAAAGTCCAACAAGTGAATGTTTCTTCATGTTTTTATATGTAGGTCATTTTATAGTGAGACTTGCAAATATATTACATGTAATTTTTTTCTGCTTCCTTCAGGTCCCAGGAAAGCTTACTTGTTGATAAAAGAGAGGGATTGTTTTTGTTTCAGTTTTGGATGTGTGTGCATCAATACATTTTTTCTCTTTATGCTCTATGAGTTATGTTGTGTATTTATGGGCTGGCAGCAAATAAGTGCAGAAGACAGGACAGTCTTCCAAACCATTAATGTGGGAGGTATTTCAGTACAGTAACTTATTATATCCTTCCATAATTACCTCTACAAAATGGTTTCCATCCTGTCTTCTCCCACTAAGTCTGAAGCAGTTTTTGACGAGCATAAATAGTACTTGTGTTTTATAAATGCAGAACTTGGCAAAGCTGAAGTAACAGCTCAATAGAAAAAGCATTTTATGGAAAAGTTAAATAGACTTTGTGTCTGGCTATCTACAGTAGGAAAGTTGCTTTTTCTAAGTAATTAAACAGTCACAGTTCTGGTTGCTAAGTCTGCATTCTTGTTGTCTTTAAGATGTGTATCTTAAAATAATTGAGAACTTGAGATGGAAACGGGGAAATTTTTTAACGAGACAAATGCGTAATTAAATTTTGTTTGGAAAGTTGCAGTGCGGTTTATCTGAGTTGACAGGAGCTGAATAGAGCTGTTTGTGTAATCGCAGCAGGGATTTCAAATGGCCTGATTTAATTTGAGCAAACAGAACTTTTCCTGTGAGTGCTTTTGAGGCAAGGGGGGGGTGAGGAGGGGGGGGAGTTTCGCTGTATCTCCTCACGGGGTTTTGTTTTGTTCCAGCCCCCGTGGCCGTTCGCAGCCTGCAGGACCTGGCTCGCATCGCCATCCGAGGAACCATTAAGAAAATAATCCATCAGGAAACAATGGGCAAAACTGGGAATGGGCTGAAGAACCCCCCCAGATTTAAACGGAGGCGTGTCCGTCGCCGGCGCATGGAAACGATTGTTTTCTTGGACAAAGAGGTCTTCGCCAGCCGGATCTCCAGCCCCTCAGATGACAACAACAACAGCGAGGACATCGAGGAGGAGAGGCAGGAAGAGGAAGAAACCAAACCCTCTGAACTAAAGCCAGACCCTCCTGTAAACTTTTTGAGAGAAAAGGTCTTGAGTCTGCCTTTGCCCGATCCCTTGAAGTATTACTTGCTTTATTACAGGGAGAAGTAGTTTCCTTCTTCTAGGAAGTGGGAAGTAGGCAGAAAATAAAGTACTACTTAGGGCTTGACAAATGTACACCACTTGCTTGCCTGCAAATGTGACCACCCAAGGCAGTAGGCTGGGGAATGTGGCTGCTGTAAACTTCAACATTATAGCTTTTTTGAGTTTCTTCGTCCTTCTCAGTTGTGTGCTATAGTTTTATCCTACAGCAGGGATTCCTTAGGAGGCAAGTTGGTGAAATGCTCAGCTGCTTATGGAAAGGAGGATTTAATTCCCTTGAAACTAACTGCACAGAGATGCTCTAAAAATCTCACGGCTGCTCTACCGAATATCAGTTTTGAAAAACTCTTAAGCAGATCCCCAAAGACCTTTCCTGTCTGTGCTCTCTCCCACTAAACCTGCCATGTGTTTATCGTGGTGTGTGTTTAATGGAGGATCAAGATTATTAGTAAAAACTGACCTGGCCGATCTAGTTTCTTCCAGTAGTCTGAAAAAGCACAACTTTTACGGAAAGGAAAGAAATTTTTGGCTTTACCCTTGTGGCATCCAGGTTTTGAATGAGAAGGAAAGCATCAGCTCCTCTTTGGTTGCTCGGTTTTACTTATAAACTATATATAATTTTTCAGTAAAAAGCCAAAGTGTTTTACAGAATGCTGGTTTTCTTAATGGGAAACACCCGTTCTAGTAAATGAGTTGTTGGGGTTTTTTGTGGTTTTGGGGTTTTTTTGTTTGGTGGTTGTTTTTATTTTTAAAGCGATGGAGGCAAGTGAGGAATTGCCAAGCTTGCTTGGCTTTGACAGGATGCAGGGGTTGTCAGAGTTGGGACTGTGGTCTCTGGAAATGTCTACAGAGTAATTCTGAATGGGGAGGAGGGTAGAGAGGAGCTGCAGAGCAGTGGGTTTGTGAAAACTGTCTGTGAAAGCAGGATCTGGGGGTTTTGCTGTCGCGTGAGATAAGTGTGATCATCTGGGCTGAACTGAGTGCAGTGCAGAGCGCCAGCCGGAGAGCTGAATCAGCCCAATGTAGTTTTTTGGAGGATATCTAGAACCTGGAGACAGTCTAGAAAGGCAGACTGGTGCAGTTTTTAGGTGTTCTGTGTGTGCCCCTGCTGTGGCAAGGTGAGGTGACTGGAATACAACTTATGCCCACCAGTTCCACCTGCAGTGTGTGGATCGAGGTTGCTCAGCTTGGTACGTTGTTTTGTTCCTGCAGCAACCAAGAAGTGTTTTAACAGTCTCAGATGGAAGAACTTGATGACACTCTGCAGTTCTGTGGATGTGAGCTCTAAACTTTTATTCCCAAGTCTTTCTTCCGTGGTGGTGGAAGGAGATTCCATGGTATCACAGAATGGTTTAGGTTGGAAGGGACCTTGGAGACCGTCTGGTTCCAACTCCCTGCCATGGGCAGGGACACCTTACACTAGACCAGGTTACTCAGATCCCCATCCAAGCCTGGCCTTGAATAGTTCCAGGGATGGGGGGTCCACAGTATCTGTGAACAAAAAATACCGTGTTTAGAAGAGTTTTACTTGGTTCAGCCTGTTTGAAAAATCTGCCTAAACTGGTAAGGGCTGGAAGGGAAACTTGAGTTTGTGTTGATGTGAAATGCTCCTAAAGCTAGGGGGGATGAAAGGCCCCCTCTCAGTAGGTGGTGAAGCTGTGTTAAGGCATTGCCCCATCAGAAGCACTGAAGTTGGTATCAATTTGGTATCTTTTCTTTTTTTTCCCTGTGTATGTGCTGTCTCCTCATTCCCTGAGGAGGAACGAGAGAAAGACTGTCTTGCCAAAAATACGCCGGGTTTTCGGTTAATGGCCCCGAGTTGCACAACTTGCTTCATGATAAGTAGTGCTTCAAAGTTCTGTGTGTCTTTGAACGTAAATGGATAACTCTTGTATGCCCCAGCCCGAAGTGAAGAACTCTTCCTTGCTTTATAGGAGTTCTGTGTATCTTTGAGATGATATTCTCAAATACTGTCATGTGACTGCTTGCCCATAACACAGGCACAGGCTGTGTTTTGCCTCTGGTTTCTTAAGTTTCCACTTCTGGTCTAAATGGTACCCCGAATTAGCTTGCTCCCTCAGGTTTTTGTGTCTGTGTTTAAAGTGGGGCAGTTCTGTGGCCACTGAGCTGATGGTTTCCTGCAAATGTTCATGAACCCACCATGTAATTCTGGCAACTGCAACGGATTTCTTTCCACAGATGAATATCCTGAATGTGGTGGTAAATAGAGGTTTAATCTATGTGTCATTATTCTCTGTGCTCCCCCAAAGGCTGTGACCCCTGTATTTGTTAGACATTTCTGCTTAATAGGTGTCACACCAGGTGCCTTTGTGTATTATGGCACAATTTCCACACCTCTCTCTAGTTCAGGGTGCCTCCTGCTTTTGGCTACCAGGTCATCCTTCGGTTTAATTATAAAACTTTTAAAGAGTTCTTTTAAAAATGACGTTAAACTTCAGGTTCTTACTAGTAAGCCTTCCTGAGGTTCTGTTAGAGCTGACCAGTTGAGGGAGAATTATCTTTCATTTAGCCCTGTTTGATATTTTTATTCCCCAGTTGTAAAAGATATTTTATTGGATTTTTCACCAGATTTGCCTTTTTTATTACATTTTTGTAGCTTTCTATAAGATGCATAAATACTGCTATTTTTTTCCTGGATGAAGTTGAATAAATAAATATATATATACAGGAAATTTATGTTCTAGGCTGTCAAATTGTCCCCTTGTCCAAAAAAAACCACAGGTCCAAACAAACACATAGTAGAAATTTTATGTATAATATAACTGTGAAATAGTATTGCTTATAGCCTGTAAATAAGGGGGAACTGTAAATACATTTTCCCTGTGCACAAGCACTTGCACTGTAGTTTTTAGGCATTTCTAGCAGAGGAATTGTATTAGAGCTGAGTTTGTATGGTCTGTAAGCTGTCTAGAATTGTACCTGCTTTGTTTCCTTTTGTGTTCTAAATAGTCATCACTTACATTGTGACTCCTTTTAGGTTTCAATCCTGCAGTAAATTTGCAAAAGAACTGAACTTCAAGCTGCTTTAATCATGAGTGTGTAAGCTGAAAAATCTCTGTATTGAAACTAGAGGTAATTGGCCTGAGGCATGCAGAAGTGTTACACAATTTGAACTTTATTAATAAGTGTTTCTGTATCAATAAATTCAGTAAAGACTTTTTAGCCTTCTTAGCATGGCTTTGCATCATGTTGTGATTGGAATACTTTGTAGGTAAGTGCTTATTTCCATAGTTGAAGGTTAAGACACTAGAACACTAGAAAAACCAGTTGGCACAGGTGCATAATTTTAGATCAAATCCTTAGAATATAATCTGAAAAGAAACCTGCCCAGCTCGTGAGTTCCAAACCTTTGTGCAATGCAGTTGTACAAGATGATTTTTGGGATCAGCACACACACCACTGATCTGGATTTAAAGTATCAGAACAGTTAAAGAGTGAATTCACTTACCTGGCTGATCAACCTGTAGACAACAGATACCCAGAGGTGATTCAGTTGAGTTCTGTACTTCAAGGAATTGCCTAAACCAAACATGTCAGGAGTTTGTTCCGTGCATTCTGACCTGCAGCTCCCCTCTCATCCCCTGGGCTCTGCTTCAGTGCTTAATTAATGCAGATTTTTGAGAGGTGGTGTTCAAGGCTTTCATTTCTCTAGTATTGAGAATAATATTTTGGCTTCAGCTGTGGCAGGAAACTGGTCACAACAGCAAATACAGCTGCTGCTAATTAAATGAATCTGTTAACCTTTATTCCATAGGATAATTGCCTGTCTGTGTGTTTCTTCCTGTCATCTGTGTGTATGATAAATGTCCTTTTACCAGCTATAGCAGGAGATTAGTTCGATGTTAATGTTTTCCTTCACGTGATGCTTGCTGAAAGAAAATCCTTTTCTGCTTTGGAAAGCCACGGATGTGTCATGGAAATGGTATCGAGGAAATTTAATTTGTCAGATGATGTTTATGTTCCCTTCATTGCAAAACCTAAAACATCACAGTTCCCTGGGATGTAGTGAGGGGGTAGATCCCCTGAGGGAAATCTTTCTGCTGGGACAGAATTGCTAGTTGAAAATAAAACAAAGAAGGGGGGGGGGGGGAAGAAACACACCTGAGAGAAACCCCCAAACTTCCTTGCATTCTACAGGTTTGAAAAGCCCCTGTGGAAGAGGCTGGAAATGCTGGAGCATGGAACACAAGGGTTAACTTTAATTCCAGCTGCTCAGGAGTTGATTTCTGGTTCTTGCTCAGAGCTGCACTCTCCTTTTTAAACAACTTTTCACGTCGATGGAAAATCAGATAAATTAATGTGAGAGGAAGGGGGCTGGGAATGCTCGTGTTTCATAACATCTCACAGCCATCCCATTTGTCACGAAGGGGAGATAAGCAAGGTGGGAGAGGTACGGTTCAAGGGAAGATCTACTTCTAGGGGGATGTGGGGGTTGCAGAACTTGCCTTTTTGCACTCAAATTATTCACCGTGGCTGCTGTTAAATCTGCTGACTTGGCTGAAGATTCTGTGCCCACAAAATAGTGGGCAAATCCTTCCTGAAGCTGCCCCCCGTGGCACAGCTGGGCGTGGAAATATGATTCCAGACGGTGTGTAAGGAAACCTGACTGAGGCCTGGCCCAGCTCTCCTGTTGCAATATAAATAAACCTAGAAGGAATTTTTGTTGTTGTTGTTGCAGGGGGTCGATTTAGAGCTCAGAGTATGCACCAAGACATGACAGAGGCAGGAGGCAAAAGCCCCGTATTTGCGAAGATGCCGGATGTGCCAGGGAAAATAATGATTCCAAAATACCCGGTCATGGTTTGGAGAGAGCAGTTCTGTTTCTTTTCCTGGAAATACTTCCTTGCTGAGCAGTTCCCAAGTAGCTGTGCTGCCCTGTCTTAACAGAGGCCAGTGTGTTTTGGAAAGAGCAATCAACAGACCTTGAAGTCATGAAGACTTTAACACAACGTGCGTTGTCTGATGCACGTGGAGGATGTGCTTCTAACGCACTTGGCATCTCAAACTGGAGTTAAAAGCTGTCTCATTCACACGGAGCACTCTGATCTCAGCTGCCAGTTGTTGGATAAAGGCTAAAGCTGGTAATTTGGCCTTCTACAACCCGTTTTTGTAAGGCAGGATTGGGTTAGGCTGGGTGGCCGCTAGAGGACACTCTGCCCAAAACCATGAGTCGGGTGCGCAGGGGAGTGGATGAGTTCAGCGAACTTGCTTAGGTTTCCCAGTGATGTCCCGGCAAACAAATAGCAGATTGCTGAGGACTAGATGCAGAAAACCTGTAGTATAATGCTCTTTTATAGCTGGGAAAAAAAATACTATTTTTACCTTCTATAACATGAAATTTTAGGTTAAACCCCAAACCCAACTCACTCCCCAAAGGCTCAAGTGACAGAGAATCTGAAGGGAGAAGAGAACCAGGAAGGCATAAATGTCACTTTTGTTAAGGACTCCTCTGTCACATTAATTATTTTTTAGATTACAGTCTAAAGCAGATGTGCAGGTTCATGGGAAACCTTTGTTTGATGGTCCAGGTAATGTGGATTGATGTCGTGTTTGTACTTCCTTGAGTACCTTTATATCCTAATGTGTGTTAGTGCCTCCCTCATCCTAAACCCACACATTTAGGATCTTGTGTAGTAATAATTGAAAACCTAAACACAAGCTGGTTTTAGTCTAACCTTCTTTACAAAGGTGATTAATCCAAATGAGAACAAATCCTGCCTTTTGCGTCTCACTTTTATCATTCAGTGGGAGAAACAGAGGACTTAATTTCCAACAGCTCAAACTCAGTTGATTTCAGTGTTTCTTTCTCTTTTCACCCTTCAGTTGCCCTTAATTTCTCCAAAATCCTAACGTTTTTCCAAGTTGCATCCCTGTAGAAAGAAATTGTATTTGGCAAAACGTCTTTGAAATGAATCAGCTTTTACTCTGTGTAAGAAACTTTACAGATTGTGGGATGGGGATTTGTCTCTTTTTGCAGGTTATTTGTCTCTTTTTGCAGGTTATTTATCTCTGTTCGTGATCTCCCTTTTAAAATCACTTATCTGGAGCATTCCATGCTCCCATCAACAGTTGGAAAGGTATTTTTGCTGGATGTTGTAACTCCATGTAATAAGAGACAGCCTAAAAGTCTTAGTGCCCAATACATTTGACAGGCTATTAGATAAGACACTCTCCTTAGTTTTCAGAGTGTTCTAAGGCAAAAAATTTGACATAAAAGCCTTGACCCTGGATCTTTTGCATCCCAGCTCAGCCCAGGAAGCACGGGATCATTTTTTGGTCCTTGTCCACGAAGGTGCACTCTGGTGTCAGACAAATGCCCGAGGAGGAGGTGAGGAGTTAACTTGCTGTTCGAAAGAAGCAACAGGGCGAAAATAAATCAAAACCCAAGAGTTTATATTTCAGCGCCACAATTAAAGAGGGGTGGGGACAGCCTGATCTCCAGTGATGTACATAATGGCAGAGGGGGTGGGCGGATGGACTGTCAAACTGCCTTAATTTAATTGCAAACACATGCTGATGAGTCCCCTCCTCCTGGACCTCAGGGCTGGGAAACTTCTTTTTTTTTTTGGTCAGCTCCCTGCAGCTCAGAATCGAGGCAAATGCACTCCAGCAAACACCATGCTGATGAAACCTTCAGCTCTTCGAGGCTTTCTGTGTTTTCTCCTCTTGCCTGGTTTCTGCTGCTCCTGCCCCAGTCGCTGCCTGTGCTTCAGGACCACGGTGCGATGCATGCATCTGATGCTGGAAACCATCCCCGAGATCCCGCCCCAGACAAACATACTGTGAGTAACCACTGCAGTTTGCTGCTTTTCTCTACCTGCTTGGTCTTTAAAAGAAGGAAAAAAAAAATTGTCAAGGCCAAAGGCATTGTTTTATCTTCCTTTCCCCTCCCCCCCACCACAGAATTCCCTGCCTCACAAACTGTTTCGTGCTTTTAAATCACAAAACAGAAACTGCTTCTTTTGGCATCAGTTCATTGCTAATGGGATGATCAAGGGAATTGAAAAAATTCAGTAAGAATATTCAGTAAGAAAATTCAGTAAGAGGGCAAGCACTGGAAGACAGTTTTGGAGAATCAAAAGTCACAAATATTGAACTGAGCTTATAGAAATGTATGCATTTTGCATTTTAGAAAGCTTTGAGTGTAGGGGAGAGAGGAAATAGAGAATTTCAGGCTTTTGTCTCTACTGACACAAACCCTTTCCTGGTACATACAACACCATTTCATTCCTAAATTTTTAAGTACTGCTTTTCCAGTTTCTTTCTCAACTATACAAACCAAACTTAAGGCTTATTTGGAAAGTAACACTTATGGTAACTCGCAGATTCCTTGAGAAATAAAGGACCTGTCAGTGAGGGAGCTGCTGGCTGAGTCCATTCAAACAGCAAAGGTGAGGGAAAAAGATGTCCAATGCTTGGAGACTCCTAAATAGCTCACACTGATTGAGGCAGAAAAGCATTTCCCTGTGATTCTAAACTAATCCTGAACTTAAAGGTGGGTTTGAGATGTAGTGGCATGTGACAGAGTGCTTCCCTTTGTGCTATTCTTATCTGGTCTCATGGCTTGGAAGACCCTTTTTGCAAATAGTTGGAAAGACTTGTCAAAAATTAATCTTTATACTCACCCTGCTTAAACTGCTGCCAGTTGTAAAACTTTCTCAACACAAGCTGCTTGTAACAAACTAAATTTAATCTCAGCTGGCACATCCATACCAGCATTTCTCCCACGGACATCTCACTAATACTGCTAATGCATCTTCTCTGCTTGCAGCCTGGGGAACATGATGTGGGCAGGATGCTGGCTTTGAATTGCTGCCATCCAGACCTGCTTTCACGGGTGGAGACCACAGAGGTTCTAGCATTAGTGACCCACAGGATGAGGTCTACACTTGCTACAGCTGCCAAAGCTTTCTCTCTCCCTGGGCTCTTGATGGAGTGGTTATTTACAGTGACACTGCTCAGTACTGTGCAGACTGGGTAGTGCTTATCTGCCCTTAGTGTGTCTGACTCTTCCAACTATCACCGAACTTTTTCTCCCCCTTATTCCCCTGCGTCTCGAAGTATTAAAATATTTCAAATACCCCAACATTGTTTGATTTTAGCGAAGTAACTTGTTCCTTCTTGGTTAAACATAGATTTTTATTGAGGGAAAAGTTTGTTTCATTGGCTGAACTGAGATATTTCTGAGCTCATTAAAGCTTAATTTCTGTTCTGTGTTTGAAATGTGGCCACATTTGCTGTCACATTTGCTCCCTCTGGCAGCAGCACACTTTGTTCTCTGTGCTGCAGGGGGCAAAGCCTAACCCTGGTCCGTGTTTGTTCTTGCAGTTCTAGTAAATTTCCAGGTAGTATCTTGCTGTGATGGAGGTTGCCTTGAGTCACCTGTAAAACTCAACCTAGAAAGGTTTTCTGATGCAGTCACCCTAATTCCCTCTCTTCTGCTCTAACTGGTTTGCATATGCACTGCTTGCAAATGGTCCATGTTTTCCCTGCTTAACCATTTGGAAAGCAGGTTTATTTAGTTTAAGAGAAGAGCTTTGAATGGGAAACTAACTGGGTCTTAAAACATTAACTAGATGGTATAGGTGTGAGACATAAAAGTAGTAATATTCCAAAATAAGGTGACTGTCTTTGTAGACCAGTATTTTTTAAGGCAATTTATCTGGTTTATTCTCCTTTACTACTGTCTGCATAATTTTAAGCAAACCCCATACTGGTAAGCAGAGATCCCCATAGATATAGACACATGAGCCCGGTGAGTGCTCTCTGTTGGCAGATCTTGTGCCTTTGTGTGGTGTGTGGCAACTAAAAATCCTGACTTTCCTGGCTATCTTGAAGATCTAATGTATGCAAATGCAGTTCCCAGCCATCATCCCATTGTATTATTATAAATAACACTTGAATAATTAAACTTTTTTGAATTGTGCAAGATCAAAGAATGCTTCTTAACCAAGCCCTGACTACTCCAGCTTTTTGGTATGTTAATCTTTCTCCTGGGAGGACTGTTGTGTCAGACTGAACATTCAGAACTACAGCAAGAGTAATCTTGATCATGGAGTTATTCTGAGCAGAAAATGTGGGATATTTTCCACACTTACCCTTCGGTATGAGTAGGACTGAGTCTGTGACTGCAGCTCCAAACACCGATCCCAGGCTCCAGCTCAGTTCCCTCGCAGAACAGCTGCAGTTTCCAGATGGAGTTTGCTTTGAAGTTGGGAGTTCGGGACTTTCTGACCTCCGTGACTCTGTGCCATCCTCTCTCTAACAATCCTGGAAGAGTGGGGAAGTCTCCTAGCTGGCACACGCTGTGCTTCACCAGCCCCGTTGGCAGATGGCCCCCTCGGGGCCGGAGCCAGCTGGCGGAACTCGGAGCCGCCCATGGCCTTCCCCGAGCGATGCTGGGATTGGCATGGAACCAGTTCCAGGATTGATGAGCTGTTACTGGCTCCTCTTTGGTCGCCATTTCCATCCTCCCTTCCCGATCCCAGCTGGGTACAGCTGAGGATCCAGCCCAATGTCTGGTTTTAGCAGCAGGTCGTTTGTCGTTAGGAACGAAGTCTTGCTGGTTTTATCCCGCGCAGAGGAGAGGATGGTGGGAATGGCTACACGTGTACAGATAAGCTATAAAAATTCATGGTGTAGAACTGCAAACGTATTTTGGCTGTTGGAACATGATTATCCAGATGTGATCCGCTGGTTATTGCTGGGATTCAGGCAGTTCTTTTAGCCAGCAGCCCAAGGAGGGGAACAGCTGTGGAACATACACTCCGAAAATTCCAATACATCCTTAACCTTCTGTCATTTGTTCTACAGTGTGACATTTAAAACAATAAGCTTTGAAACGCGTGGGCATGAGTGGAAGAAATCCATGGAAAGAAGTTCCCCTCTGGCTGGCAGCTAATGGATTGCAATCCAATTATCCATGGGTTATTCTCCTTTCTGCATTATGCGGAGCACATAATGAATGAGTCCTGCTGGAGAAACATGGCTGAGGGCACAGGCAAAGACGGGGCAGGATCTGGGATCTGAGCACATTGCTGGCATGAACTGAAGGTGACCCAGTTGCTCACAGACCTGGTTGCTAATTGGGCAGTGTAAGCATGGCCAGCCTGCAAGTTTTGTTTCCCTGCATCGTTGTGCTTATTGTTTGGTGGCTGCTCAGTTCCTCTCCTCCTCCCGCAGGAGGAAGGCCGGGGTAGGACAGGGTGTATCTCTCTTAGGCTATTAATGAGCGTAGTTCTGAGAGGGAATTTTATACATTTGTTGGGGAAAGGTTTACTGAACAAATGAGTTCTTGGAAATGCTGCTCCCTTTGTGGTCTCTGTCGTGTGTTTCGGGTTGAAGAATGGATTACTCATTTCCTCAGCGTGTGATGGTCTTGTGTGTGCAGCCATTAAACACACCCACACATGCTGCATGTGCCAGGTGGGATCTCTTTCTGGCTTCTTTCACTGGGGAATTTAGTCCTTATGAAACCTTTTAGAGGTGACCAGAATCTTCTTTATGTTCTGTTTATAGAAGTACCTTAATTGGAAGGAAAATGGGGAGGGAAGGCACTTAAAACACATTTTCCTTCTAGAAATATTCCAGCATCTTTTGATGAAAGCATCCTAACTCCTGGGATTGGAGCTACCTTAAGTGTTTGGAATCCTGCCTTCACTGAACTTCCCAGTGCTTCAGCATCAGGTTCCCACTTGAGTATTTGTCTTTTCATTGCCCTCACCACGTCCTTCTCTCCATATGTATACCAGGATTTTATCATCTACTTTTTAGGGAAGAACTGTGTGTGTATTCTGGATAAAAACTTAAATGGTCGTGCTCTTAAAAAAGCAAAAGACTGACATTTATCCTACCATTTAAGAGTTTCTTTTGCTTTCTCTGGATCAGGGTCAGAACACACTTCAGGAGGAGGGAAATTTGTCTTCATCTGATGTGGGAAATATCTTGACTAGATGGTGCAAAAGGAAATAGGCAGTAGGTTAAGAGAGTCCTGCTCCTGAGTGCCATAAATGCCCAAGAATACACTCAGCTGGATTGAGTAGGACCAGACCCTAAACTCCACACCCACTGCTAATAAATAATAACTCAGATTATCTAAGATTGATGACCTCAATAATTTTTTTTAATGTAATCTTCCTACTTGAATATGTGTCCAGGACCAAAACTATGCGTTGGAGGTGTTCCTTGCTGCTGTCCTTGCTGGTGAGAGCTAAAGGGGTGCCACGTGGCAGTTGAAATGATTCTACCAGGGATGAGGCACCAGCAGATGCCTCCTGCCCTGGCACTGACTCTGAAGCATAGCATTCCCAGCAGCTTGCATGCACAGAAAATGTGTGATCAAACCAGCTTGGTAGACTGGCTGCTGGATTGTGACGCAGAGGGAGCCCTTTTGAAAATCTGACTCCTCTTTATGGGAGCTGAAATCTCAAAAAGCTGCGTTCAGGAATGCCTGTGGTAATTTCTTAATTAGAATCTAGAGTTGCCACGCCCTAAAACTTCAGAATGTAAGTGGTGTGGCAGTGTAACAACGAACCACAGCCCTGCATCTGCTCCCTCTCTGCTGTTTCAACCATGATCCCATCATCTCCTTCACTTGTATTTCCATGCTGAACATATTTTCCTTCCCCTTCACTCTTTGAACAGTCAAATCTTACTGTCTCAAGCTGGTACACCCCCAAAATAGGCAGGACTTGGAAAAGCCCCCAGCCCTGAGCCTCCCTGTGGTCTCCTCATCTGCCTTGCAGAGATGGCAGTGCTCAGCTGCCCATGTAGGGATTCGGAGATGGAGGCTGTCATTTATTAAAGCCATTTGGGGACCCGTGTGGGAGAGGGACATTCCTGAGCTGGGGAGCTGATGACAGTGAGTCTGGAAGACTTTATTTCCATCTCAGCAAGGCAGTTTTCCCCTCTTGCCAGGATTGGAGTATTTTGGCAGGATGGGGGAACCTGCAGAGCTGACTCTGATGTTCTGCAGATAAGCAAGAGAAAGAAGAATTTTTTCTGGTAAATGTTCTGGTTCTTCTTATATATGGAAACTTGACTTATAGGATATTTTTAGGTTGCATTTAGGATGTCTTTCACACCTTGCCTTCCTCGGGAAACATTGGCAGGAACCTCAACAAGATCTTATCTCTGTAAAACCAGCTTTACTCTCTGTGTCATTGTTGGTAATGATTGTGTGGCTGCCACTTACCAACCGGTTCTGGGTGAGATGGTTCAGAACTGTCAGCATCACTGCTGTGCACAAAGGATGCTTCAATGAAGCCAACCCAGTAATTTCCATGGAACTGCAGTAAAATGCCTCTTGTAGCTAATTATCTGCTTAGTTAACATAGTAATACATGAGTCTGTGAAAGCCTAAATAGATTAAGCAGAAGTGGAAGTTTCTTGTAAAAGCCATTGATTGTTTTATATGCTAATCACTGATAATTATTTAACACAATGCTTGCAGGGATGATTGTTCTGATAGCAGCTGAGAGCCTCAGACAGATTGGAGTGTCTTTCTGTCAAGCCCCATTTCCCAATCCATTTGCAAATTCTGGCCTTCTTTGTAGCCTCTGTAATGGGGTTGGGTTCCCAAACTCAGAAAAGGTGGGTTATTTCTATATCAGATCCCAGATTATCCACGTATTCCAGCTCACTCTCCTGTCAGAGCTGTGGTGCTTTGGCACAAGGGTTTGGTGAGATTTTCTGCTGAGCCAGTCAAGCTGGTGTTGTCCAGAGGGATCAGTATTGGTTGACACAGGACAGCTGCTATCCCAGGCCTCCAGTGAGCACTCTGTGTGTGTGTGGTGTAGAAGAGAATCTGGGATCTTTTAGCAGCAGATATTCCCTTCATTCCTCGTGGGAAGGTGTCTTGTAATCCCAGACTGATACATGGCCTTGAAAACATGGGGGAGAGTTAAATCAGAAGGGTTTATTTTTTTCTCCCCCTTTTGCAAATTCCCAGGTAGAAAGAAGCAGGCAGGAGTGAGGGAGCCCAGCTGCTGGAGCACAGGGCAGCTGGAAGCAGCTGGGCACGGGAGAAGCTGCGTGGTGGGTCGCTGTGAAAAGCACACTTGTTCGTGAAAAGAAAGGTACATTTCCAGAGTAAGTGCCCTGGGAATAGAGAGAAACAAGTGTTTCTGTGTAAGAGGAGGCAAACTCTGTAGGGAATGTTCTCAATCAAACACAGGCAAGTCAGGAAATTCCCAGGGCAGCCCTCCATGACATTCATTGCCAGGGATGCTTTAGGCTAAGGCAAGGTCTGGAGAGAAAACACTGTGGATGAGCCAAAGTGTTGGGGGCTTTTACATGGTGAAAAGGAAGATTTAAGTTCCTCTGAATCTCCAAGGACTTTCTTTGCTGCTCAAGGACATCCACATTAGTGGTTTATCTTTTCCTGTGTTTTCAGAGGTGTTCTCTCTTACCTGCAGTTCTGGCTTTTGCTTCTCGTTTCAGCTGTGGGAGCTGAAGTGCCTCAGTGTGAGGGAGGGCTGGGAAGGATTGCAGTTGTCTTTGGTCATTAAAATAGTCAGAGGGGTTTTTTTCCCCCCCACCTGCAGCCTGTGACCCGAAGTGGCATTTTACACTTCACTGCCTGCTCCCTGCTGCCTTCCATGAGCATCAACAGCTCCAGCCCTGACCTCTGTGTATTCCTTCCATGTATTTGTAATGTTCCTATTACCTGTGGCCAGCTGCCTGGACTAATTACACGGCCCTTTACAGCCCCCCAGGGCAGGCAGAGTTGGTGTCTGTGCATTGCACTGTGTAAATCAAGTTTGTATTTCTTCACCTTTTTTTATGGTCCAGTCTTCCCTCATTTCCTTTCAGTGAGGCCATGGAGAACAGTCAGCACATTGTGCTATCACTGTTACCAATGTTTAATTTGCCTTTATGGTGTCAGTCATTCCCTTGAAAGCTCTGTAAAGGTACCTTCAAATTCACATCATCAGGGAAGAAGGATGTGTAACTCCTTCCAAGAAGGGGGGCAAGAAACACACGTTTGAAGCAATGCAAATAAAGCCAAACACACCTGAAAATGTCAAAGGTGAAGTTAAAAACTACAGTTCCTTTGGGACTGCAGTTTGCAGTGGACAAACAGAGCTGGTGAATTAAAGTTAGAAACCTTTTCATGAAATCCTGTGAAGCTGTGTTTCTTTCTGCCCTCTAACTCTTCTCTGTGCAATACTTACCACTAAGAGAGGGGAAAGGTTTCTTACTGTATCAGTTTTCTGATTCCTTTGGTCAAAGTGGAAAAGTTGAAGGAAAAACATTACAGAAAAGACAATGTTTACTTGCCTCTGTTTTGTTGCATTCAGTGATAACAAAGGGGTGACAAGGCAGAGATTTAATATTTCAGTGTAATGAGAGTAAAATTGGCATGCATTTTCTGCCTAAAAATTAAGGAAATTATTATGCATTTTTAACGTAAAAGAATTAGTTTTGCAAACTGTTAAGGTAAGGAAACATTACATCATGGGACAATGGTTTTAAACTAAAAGAAGTCAGGTTTACATTAGGTGTTAGGAAGAAATTCTTCCCTGTGAGGGTGGTGAGGGCCCTGGCACAGGTTGCCCAGAGAAGCTGTGGCTGTCTCATCCCTGGAAATGTTCAAGGCCAGGTTGGATGGGGCTTGGGGCAACCTGGTCTGGTGGAAGGTGTCCCTGCTCATGGCAGAGGATTGGAATTGGATAATCTTTAAGGTCCCTTCTAACCCAAACCAGCCTGTGATTCTGTGATCTTAAAATAAATCAGCTTTACTTATTGTGTAGCCTCTTCCCAAGTACTTGTTCAAAGCTGTTTCAGCTGCCCCAGATACTCCCTGTCACTTTGGGGTCACCTGCAATGATTGCACCTCTTTCTAATCTGAATTTTATAAAGGCCACGATTCTTGTTGATGGCTGACTAAAAATAAGTGTTGAACTTGTAGCTATTTGTAGAATTATTATTTTAAACTCTGCCTCCAAGTGCAAGTTACCACCAGAATGACGGGCAACTCGTGTATTTTTCCTCTTAAAGCAAATGCCCTTAAAAGGCTGCCTTAAACTGAAAAATAGCTGTGTGTTCTCTAAATGGGATAGATCAAGCAGTGAAGGATTAAAAAAATCAACTTCATTGTTTTGCTTTGGACAGAAACTTGCAGCAAACCCCATTTGTCAGCCTTCTGTGATTTGTTATAATACATTGGACCGTGCGAGGTGCCAAATCAATGCACAGTCCCTATAGAAGTGTTTCTACTTGGTTAACCAGGTTAAACCACTTAGCTCTTATTTTATTATCTCATTAGCAATCCAAACCCTGTATTTTAAGGTTCCAAGTTGATGTAGTTCCATGGGCAGCCCTTGAAAATTGCCAGAATCCCCTGGAGTCCAGTAATTCTAATTGAAGTTGGCACAAATTTGAAATGCAGGCAGCGATAAGCTGTTGTGAGTCTTGGAGCATTGTGGAGCAAAATGGGAAATGCTTATTATATGAGGTTATTTGAGCAGATTTAACCATTTTAGGGCAAAGATAGTTTTGCTATGGAGCTAAAATATGGGTCCACGTGCTGATGAGTGTTCCTCTACAAATTAGTATGAGATGCAAGTGTAATTGCACGTGAACTTGGGGTGTTTTGCTGCAGACCTTTTCTGCTGCTCATGGAAATGATCACTTGAGTCCTTTCAGTGTTCAGTTTTCTATGAAATTTGACTATAGAATTTTCTCAATATAGGCTTGTCCCAGCTCACTGCAGACAAGAGCAGACCCCAACCCTCATTGCTGCTCCTTCTCCACTTTGTTCCCTGGTCTTTGTCTTCATTTTTCCTATTGATGTAGGCCTGGTGTGATAGACCCTCCCAGCAGCCCTCCTCCCTCCCCCATGGGGATGATGCTTTTTGCTAATGGCTTGTTTATGTCTTCTGCCTTTAGAGATTTACGCTTCAACCACATCAAGGAGATACAACCTGGAGCCTTCAGAAGACTGAAGAACCTCAACACACTGTAAGTTTCACTCTGAGAATGTCCATTTATTACTTGTGTTGGTACTATCCCCTATAGCAATCTAAAGGTGCCCTTGGGCCTGTTATTTCAGTCAAATTGTGCATATCCAGCTAAAGCTTTAAAATTCTCTCTGTCCTACACTGGATCATGTTTCTTAGATTTTTTTAATTGAAGGTGTCGTTTAACAATTTCATTTTTCACAATTAACATCTCTATTTTTTTCTTTTAATTAAAAATCTGAGGCATTCTAGGACTGACTGAGGATGTTTGAGCAGGTATGGACTTAGAGTAGCTTATAGAAGAAGCTCTGGCCTGGGATCAAAATAGTGGAGGGATTTATTAAAAAGCTTCCTCTTTCCTTTGGCCTCCTTGAATGCATGAACCACTTCAGTTGCTCTGTGTGAGTTTGATTGAAGTGGGAGAGCATCCTTCAAATGCCACCTTGTCCCTATGCCTTGCCCTGGAATAGATACCTACACCTCCCCTACTCCAGGTAGGAATGGGAGTAGAAAACAGTTCCTTCAGTCTTTCATCCCTCGCTCACATTGATACACTACTCCACTGACAAGCTTTTCACTCTTCTCAAAGGAAATCTTGGGAGCTTTTGCTTGTTCTTGCTGCTGCAGGGTTTGAAGGCAGATCTGAGTACTTCTGCACCCTGTAGCCAAGAAGTTGAAAACACACCAGCTCCCAAATCAGAACCAGAAGCTGTGTCAGCACAGCACTGTGCTGGATGTAATTGGGCTGTTGAGACTCAGATCCAATTATTTGAGCTGTGACATGGCACTAACAGCCATAGGATTTCCAGGTTCAATCTGTAATTCCTCAGTGAGGCAAACCAGCTTGTTTGGGAGACTGCACTGCACGACAGGCATTTGTACATTCATGGTCCCAAATAGCATAAGAGAAAGCCCAGGTTGTTTTTTTCTGTCATACCTGGAGTGATCTGAAATCCCTGATCCTGTGAAGGTGGCAGAGCTGAAGGAAGGAAGACCTGGGCAAAAAGGCATTCAGTTGTTAAGTAGTTCATTGTAAGTAGTTCAGGAAGAGTGGGAACACAACAGGACTTTGTCATAGAGACCTGTTCAATAGTTATCTTTTAAAAATCAAAATTTGCTAAGGTTTGTTCCACACTTGTTTGGGACTAATTGGCCAGGATCCTTCAAAGTACCCTGATTGTGGCCCAGGCCCCTACTCATAGGACAGGTGGTCAATTAGTTGGCTGGTCAAAACTTTATTACCAATGATGCTGTTCATCCAGAGCACCAGAACAGCCCACATTGGTCTCTCAAACAGCACCGTGTGGTACATAATTGCCAAAAATAATAGAGGGAAAGGATGCCTTGGGTGGATTTCTGTCATTTGAGATGGGGTCAGACAGGGTGATGAATGAGACTAAAACATCTAGAGAGAAAGTAGAGTCTGATCCATAGGGCTTTACCTTATCACAAAGCTCTCCTGAGGTCTCTTGATCTCCAGCCCTGCTCTTCCACCCCTGAAGCTCTCCTGAGTCGAGGAAACAAGCGGTTCCAGATGATGTCATCCCTGTGTGATCCAGGCAGATGTTTGGCAGGCAGCTTGCAGGACCACCAGGCGAGTTTCAGCTGAACCCTGGGGAAAATAAGGATGCTGGCAGAGCTTCACTTGGAGAGATGCTCCACCCAACCTGCCGAGCTTTGTAAGAGATCCCAGTTCCCGCCCTGCCTTGGGCTGGGCAGGTCTCTGACACGTGCAAGGCTTCTGCTTCTGTCTTTCTGACTCCTGACACTCTGCATAAAGCCAGATGGAGATGCACAGCCTGATGGAGGAGGAAAGACCTGTCTCTCTGTAATACCTGTTTATGCTCCATGAATTTGTCCAGTTCTTTTTCCTTTCTACGCCCACACTCTCCAGGACAGGGACCTCAAGGACAGCAAGTCCATGAGCAGATACTAAAGGCAGTTAGTTTTGTACCCCCTAACATCCCTGATCTCATGATTTCAGGTGCCAGGGCAGTAAGAACAATGTGTTTTCACAGGTGGTGGGCAGACTCCCCTGATTTTCCCAAATAACGTCCTATGGCCATTGTCAGAGCTGGAATACTGGCGTAGGTGAAACACTGCTCTGACAAAATACCCCATTTTTATATTTGAATTCAGTTTGAAAATCAACTGGATGTGTAAAGGAAACCTTTCAATTTAGATAGTACTTCATGTGCTTAGTTGTATTTCCTGGTCTGGCCACCAAACTGGAAAAATCAGTTATTCTCACACTTGTAGTATTTAACTCCCAGGATGAGGAGCTTGATAACTGAATGACAGAACATCGGACCTCACACTCCTGAAGCAAATTTCTCTCCAGGAACTTTGGTTTGGCCAATTCCCACATCAAAACTGATGAGACTGGAAGACTCTGCTGATGTTTCTTAGAGGATAAACTTTTGCCTGAGGACTTAGACAGGTCTTCAAGTGGTAAAGGGAATAAATCATTTAAAATCCCTGAGAGACTTCCTGGGAAAGTTTGTCCAGAAAATTCAAAGTGGGAGCTTTGGGGGATAGAGTAGTTCAGGTTCCATGTGCAGAGCTCTGAGCTTGCAGCTTTCTGCCACGGAACTTAAATGTTCCATAAGCAAATAAATGTGTTTTGAAGACCCTTTTCCTACAAAGGCAGAGGAAGGGCAGCAGATTCTGGTGAAGCTTCTGTTTTGCATCTCCTTTTGGGCAGGATGGCTGTACTATATCCAAGTGTGACAGTTTGTAAACCACCCTGATAAGGAAACCTTTGTAGCCTGTGTTGGATGCAGGGAGGTGGGCTGGGAGCCTGACAGAAGAGGAGCCTGTGTGGATGTCCAGTGGGGTTGTTCAACAATTCAAACCCTCCTCTGGCTGCTCTCTGCTTTCCCCTGGTGTGGGAGATTTGATAAATCACAGAGCACTACTTTAACATTGAAAACAGGAACCCTGTTTATGGAAGAGATACAGTCACTGTATGTTTCTGGCTGGGGACTCCTGGTACAGCACCACAGGTGATCCTAAATCCTGCACCACTGGGAGCTTCCTTGTTGGCAGCCTGTGATTTTGTGTGGAGAAGTCCTCTTGGGCTAAATGTCTTAGGGAGTTGTAAGATTTTCTCATCCCTTCCTATTGCCTCTGCTCAGTTCCTGTGCAGGTGTTGGTGAGGATCTCCTTGTGTATTTTTAAACTCTTAACGTGTCCCCTTGATAAAAACAAACCAAACCAAAAAAAAAACAAAAAAAAAAAACAGGGTAGAAGGAAGAGAGAGAGGCAAAAAACCCTCTTGTATGCCATCCACAAAATACCACAGCTCCTGGACAGCTGTTCTGCTGGAGTTTGCCAGCCCTTTCTGCATCACTGAAGCCAACTCATTACCTCAGAGCAGGTGTTGGGCTGTAGAAGAAAGAGAGCAAACACACTACGAGCTCATGGTGAGGCAAGCCTCTCATTGCTTTCCAGTTTTTGCTCCTTTAGGTCATCTTTGGGTGGAGGTGGATGATGACACCCCTGTGTGGCTGGTCCTTACAGGAGGCAGAACTCTGCCATGTTGCCCCAGTTGGTCCAAATGGTTGCTGCTACTTGGGTCTCTCCAGCATCATCTCTAGAAACATCCAACCCAGTGACCAGAGCAGGAATTCTTTACTTCCCCAGCCTGTATTTTGTTCTGCCTGAGGCAAGAGCACCCAGGAGAACAGGGACTCTGTGGAGACCACACCATGTGTGCCTCTGCCTGGCCCTTTGCCCTGTCAGTGCCATCGCTCACATCACATTTCTCTTGCTGCTTGGGTGAGAGCAAAAGGCATTTTTGGTGAGCCCTGCAGCTCTGCTTTAGATGCTGCCTGGGAAGGGTCTCAGGGTGAGCAACAGCAGTAACGTGGAGTCTCTGTGTTTTATCCTCTAGTAGCTCTTGGGAGAACGTGTTCCTGACAGCAAGGAGGGGATGTCTGAGTCTGCTTGGATCTCAGAATAAAAGTTCCTTCCTCAAATATGGGAAATGGCTATTCCAGATCATTCTGTCAACAAGGGAGAATGCACGGTTGAACATAAAACTCACTTTTTCTCCCCCCTTTAAATACACTACACGATGATTTCTGTTAATGGTGTGAGGAAAAAAAATAGCTGTTATGTCACAATGACTGTAGCATGTGTTTTGTCACACAGAAAGAGGAAAGAGTACATGGTTTGAGTCCGAATTCTGTACTGTCACATCATTTAATACATTCTTCAAAACAGAAAACGACTCATTTAATGCAAGTTAAGCCTGTGCTTGGCAACCTGGAGAGAGGGTGGGGAAGGAGAAGGAAGAGGCAGTCAGGACATAAAACCTAAAGGAAACTGAATGTAAAATATTCTTTCTGGTGAATCTGGGCCAGATCTCATGGTGCTTGTGTATTTCAAACATCCCAGAAGATTTTTTTTCAGGAACAAAACCTGTGTGATCGAGTTCACCTACTTATTTGGAGCCCAATTCACCATCTGGCATGAAGGGAAATGCCACATCACTTTCCTAGGAAACGTGCTTCTGATACTTTTAATTTAGCCTGTTTTGCTACAGGGTGTGCTTAAAATAATGATAATGATCTTTCCAGCCTCTGTCTGCCAGAGCATTTATTCCCAGCAGAACTGGTTAGCAGTAGGTCTTAGCTTTCAGCCCTCTAAGGTTAGCAGGAATTTGGGCATTTTTGCTGTGGGTTGCAGCTGGGAACCATAGCCAGGTCATGCCAGGATTTTGTGCATTTCTCTGCCTGGATGAATTGCACAGGAGTCAAGGAGCAGACAGCTGTGCTGGGGCCATCCAAAGCCGTTCTAGGAGCCAGATGTGCTGTGCTGTCTATGGATTTCTCTGAAAGCAGCATTTTGGAATATGTGGACTGTGATGGGCTTCATCAATTATCTCACTTTCTAATGTTTTCCAGGACTTATCCTTCCATTACAATGGGGAATCCTGACACAGGAAGCAGAGATGGCTTCTTCCATGCTCTTTTTATTCTTTAATCAGGCAATGAACAAATTTCTAAGTATCAGACGATGAGATAAGAGGCCTGTGGACTGCTTGCCATCTGAACTTCCAGAATTCATATTATTTGGCTGCATCACTGATTACACTCCCTTGCACTGTCCGAAACAGCCAAGACAACAAAACAGATGAGATTAATGCTTTTAAATGGCCCCAAAACGCAGCCAGACAGCATGTTGCAATTTGAAATCCCTGTGGACATCAGTCCTGGTCTGAACTCCTTGCACTAAAGATAATGGTCAGCAAAGGGGTCCAGACCACGGTGGTGTGTGGGGCTGCTGAGGCTGTTGGTGTGACCCTGCTCCAGGACCTGCTCACCTGCTCACGGTGTCCTGTCCCACGAGAGGTGAGCGGCCGGTGCCTGTTGCCTGGCAGGATCCAGGTGCTCACATCCATGGCAGTGACATCGGTGCTGGCACTCACCTGTCAGCCCATCATGCCCTCAGAAGTGGGGCCAAGGATCAGATAACAGAGAACAGGCTGCCTTTGTCCTGCTCTGGCCAAAGATGAAAGTGTGCTGATAGAGGCAGGGAAGGAAGCTGGCATGTCTGGGCCCTGTGTTGTCTTTGTACTGTGAGTAAATAGACAAAAGCCTTCTCCTGCACTGCCCTCAGGCAGTTATTTGCATCCTTGGGTGTTCAGTCACCAAATAAACCTTTGGGTTGGTGTTCAGGGACTGTATTTCCACTCAGCAGAGCTGGCTGTCAAAGCAGGATTGTGTGTTCCAAGGACTTAACATAATTTTTACATCCTTATGAGGAAAATTGGGTTGTTTGACCTCAGCTGTGTGTATTGAGCCATTGCTCCCACCTGTACAGGAACTCTCCAGAAACTTTCTGCCTTAACCTCTTCAGGCTGCTTGTCCCCAACCCTGGTGATGTGCAGTTTGGTAGTGGCACCCACATCCATGGCATCTGGGCAGCTGATCAAGGGAGGACAGTCAAATCAAGAATAATGAGGTTTTATTCAAACCCTTATTACCTGACTTCCAAAGTTCTGTGCACTTGAGTTTATCACGTGCTTTTTGGGCCCTTAATGTAATTCTTCACCTGAGAACAGGCTGGTAGGAAGCTGGTGTGACTCAGGTGCCTGGTGGGAACTTGTGAAGCTGCCGTCACACATGTGTGGGTTTCTGCCATCTTTTGTCTTTTCTGTCATCCCTGAGGTGTTTGATTTCATCTTCATCTTCTTTTCCCATATGCTTTCTACCATTTCTCCCCATCTCTTTGTCTTTTCTCTCCATCCTTTACCTGCACAAACTGTTTTTCCCAGGTGGGAGATCTTGGCTTGTAATGCCAGGGGCTGGCTGCTCTATTTTCTCTGGAAAAGTGGGACAGAAGATTAGACTTTACTGCTGGGAAAGTGCTGAACTGTCTTCTCACCTGCTGCCTGGTGGCAGGTCGTTCCTGGGGAGCAGAGTTATCACAAAAATCAGCTTGCCAAATAGAAAATGCACATTCAGTGCACGCATTGAATTTGACCCGGCGTTGTGAGGTCTGGCTGCTTGCAGAGGGGATTGCAGTTTTTCCTACAATGGTAGAAAGAGAAATCTTTGCAGCACACAGTCACATCTCTCCATTTAGGAATTTTAAAAATTAGTGTAGCTGTTAAAATCCTTGCTCTGGGCCATTCAGCTCTAAACTCCACCAGCCCTGAGCTTTGCCAGCTCCGAAGTCAGTGGGATACCACAGCGACAGACCCGCAGGAGCGCGGTTGGGCAGCCACGATGAATAGCTAAATTCATATATTAAAGAGCTATTTATAAGTGATTTATTGTCTTTGCTCGGTGTTGGGCTTGGCAGTGGCTGCAGAAGAGGTTTCTGTAGCGTTCAGCTGTGTGGTTACACTGCTGCACAGTGTGGTTGTTACAGGGCTGAGCTGTTTCTGGTCATTGGCACCGGCCATCATTTGCATGCACAGTCATGGCAACTGCACATACAAGTCAGAGATTGCTTTCCAATGTGATGTGGTCCATAGGTTTTTTATTAAAATCTGGCACAAGGCTCCCTAGATCGAAAGAGGCTGTCTCTGAGTAGCCCCAGGAGTCAGAACTGAATTTATGTCTTTCTCATTTGCAGATATTGGTTCACCAAGTGATTAGAACAAAGCTGTTACCATTTTATAGCTCCTATAACTCCACTGTGAGCTGGTGTTTTAAACTGCATTTGTACTCTTAAAAACTGGCTCTGTACTCCCCTGCCCACAGCTTGAACACAACCAGGCACCTCCAAAAACCAGTGTGGTTGTACAAGAGTGTCAGCAGTGATTTGATCTGCTAACCCTTTAAGTCTTAAATTCTCTGACAAGCAAGCTCAGGATTTTTCAGTGGGCACCCGAGAACAGAAAGGCCACAAATCTCACACGTGCTGAATTCACCACTTTTGTTTTTCTCTCTTGATTTGAACAGGCTGCTGAACAATAATCAGATAAAACAAATCGTGAGAAGATCCTTTGAAGATCTGGAGAACCTGAAATACCTGTGAGTTGGTAGCTCAGTATTTTCTTAACTGCTTTAAAATTCAACAACCCACTTTTAACGTTTGCCAGCCAAGGACATATTTTTTGTGTTTGGAGTTCCTGGATGTTAATGCTGGTGTCAGAGGTATGAAACATTGCCCTTGAATCCAATCAACAAGCTCTGCTTCGAGTTGAGGTTCATTTTTGTTTCTTTTGTATTTTTAAAACACAGCAGCTGATGAGTTGGCCTAATGCTTTTTCCCTTCTCTCCTTTTGAAAGCTACCTTTATAAAAACGAAATTCAGAGCATCCAGCAACATGCCTTCCACGGGCTCCGTTCCCTGGAACAGCTGTAAGTACAGATGAGCCTTGCTTGCTGTGTTTCCAGATGTGGAGAGTACCAGACACTTTAGCAAGGAGTGGGATGAAGCTTCTGTTTGATCAGCCAGACTTGCCAGACTACACTGGGTTCATTTGAAAACAGTTGGTCCCAGTACTGGGTTTGGTTAGTAAATACTGAGGTCTCTTCCTATAGGTTTTATCCTGAACCTCTGGAGCATAGGAAGAACCAGCTGTGCTTCTGATGCCCTTTATGCCCCTTATGACCTTATGATGGCTTGAAGCAGAAGGCAGCTGGCCTGCTGTGTTTGTGACTGCTGGGGCTCCAGGAGCAGAGGGCTGGATCTGGCCCTTTGCTTGAATTGAGGGTGTTGCTTGAGGTTCTCTCTTATCCAAAGCTTTGCTGGGAAGGAATGGATGAAGTGCAAACTGAGAGCTGGGGCAGACAGATATTTATGGGAGCCACAAGGATGGTGATGCTCAGGTGCTGTAAAGCATCTGAAAATTGCAATGGGGGAAAATGATGGATTCAAACAAAAGAAGTGATGGCCTTCCAACCTGGCCTTGAACATTTCCAGGGATGGGGCACCCACAGCTTCTCTGGGCAACCTTTACCAGGGCCTCACCACCCTCACAGGGAAGAATTTCTTCTTTATCATTTATTCTGCCTAAATATTTTAATTAAAGGAATTATTTGCCTCATTGAAGAAGAGAGACTAAAGGTGAAACTATTCTGATTCACGCATTGTCCCCAACAGCAACATTTATAGGGCTGGAATGTAAGTAAGGATTTTGCTGTGAAAGGGATAGGATCCAGCTTGTTCTCCTTGCTGACAGCAGAAGTGGAAATGGGAAGTGTCAGGCAAGACTAACAATAGGGGTGTGTGTTTGTATGTGTGTAAAATATAGTTTTTCATCAGCCAGCTGAGCAAGGATGCCTGGGAGAAAATATAGGAAGCCGAAACTGGCACTAAGCTGAGCTTAGAGAGCCGGTGCTGGCAGCGGGGATATTTTAACAACGAGCGTTCCAGACTTGATGTCACGAATAAAAGAAAAAAAAAATAAAAAAAAAATGAACCAACAGAACCACAAAACCAACAAACAACCCGCTGGAAGTCCCATCTGTTTTCAATCTCGGGCAGGCATAGTTCCAGAAGAATTAGCTTTGCTCAAATCCTACCCCATTTTCCTGTCACCCCCCCAAGCCAGCTTTTCAAGAAAAAGCATAGCTGAGTGATGGACAGTATCAGATGGTTTCCTCAAGGTCCAAAGCAATTTCAGCAGACATCTGAGCCTGATTAGAGCACGCACATCTCTTCCCCACTGTGACCCTCCAGCGCAGAATCTGAGTCACCGTCTCCCAGTTTGCGCTCTGATACTGGACCATTTATCATGAATCCTTCCATTACAAATCAAACAGCCATGTGGAGGCTTAGGCAATTATTTCTCAATGCAGTCAGCTACAATAGCAGAACGAGTATTTGTAGATCTGTGATTAATCTGTGTCTGCTGTGAAATTTATGCCTGTGTAAAATAAGAGGGAAGAGTTTAGGCAACTTTGGAACCAGAGGAAATGCATCTAAAGGTCAGGATCATGTCAGTTGTGAGGGTGAAAATCGCTGCTCATGAGAACAGGGAGCGTCAGGTGTCGAGGTGAGTTTCTCTGCAGACCCCAGGTTTGCTTTGCTGATGACAAGGGGTGACCTGGGACAAGCAGAAGGTCTCACAGGCCTCTGGACTAGCAGGTCACGCATGAGATTTTAGTGGAACTAAGACCATAAACGTGTATTAGCAAGAACTGGGCTGTGCTGGTGACGTGCACTTTAGATTTAAGTGTTCCAGGTGACTGCACTGTTTCTGGAGGCTGTGCCTTCCCTCCACAGAACACAACAGCCCCACACCAGCCATTTGGAGATGTTTCTGCTCCTGCTGGGTGGATACACGTGCTGGGAGCCCCAGTTAGGGCCACAGACAAACGCAAGTTGGAAAAGACCTTTGGATGTCTCCGATCCCACCTTCAGCAAGGACAGATTTCCAAGTTTTATCAGACTGTTCAGGGCCTTTTTCTACAAATGGATCCTCAGCAAACTCATTTTCCACTCAGAAGTGTTGCAATTCCGAGGCTGGGAACAAGAGCCTTGTAGTAAGGCCATTTCTTCCTCCCCAGCACTCCAAGGATATACTGGGAAAGACAGGGAAAATTACTGTACAGTACCTGGATGGGAGCAGCTGCTGCTGGGTCTCCATGAGCAGTAGTTTCCTCCTGACCCTGAACAGTATAACAGGCAGTTCACAGTGATGGTGGTCTTGGTCTTCAGGGAAAACCAAATCAGCAAATCGATAAATTTTTTTCTATCTATGTTTTATTTTATTAAGAGAGTGAGTAAATAATTGACAGGATAAGGAAAAGCCATGTTGGGCACTATGGTTGCTTCTGGCTTCTCAACATCTGCCCTGAGACAGTGTGGTGACCAGCTGGGGTGGGGGGGGCATTGGTGGATTGATCTGGGAAGATCTTCTGTCTCTTAAATTGCAGTCTCTGTGATTTCTGTATGACAGGTACCTGCATTTCAACAACCTGGAAAGTCTGGAGCTGGAGACTTTTAGTGACCTGCCTAAACTTGAAAGGCTGTAAGTAAAGATGGGACATTTCTTGGGAGTAAGGGGATGAGGAGAAGGGGGGAAAACTCCTTCTTTCTGTGTAACGTTTTTGGTAGCATGAAGTTTGATCTTCAAAATGGAGGGAAATGCAAAAATCTCCTTCTTTATGGAAGGAGATTTTATGTACTTGCCAAGTAGGTGGGTGACTGAGGATGGGAAGGGAATTTCCCCTTTTATGTTATGTTCAGGTTTCCTTCTAAACAGGGGTAAATCTGCTGAAAGCCCTAGAGCTGGGCAAGCCAAGTGAAATTTTACTCTGACCATAAGGTCAGCAACATTAGTCACTGTTGGGCAGAGTGTGCAAAAAAAAAAAAAAGGGGGGGGGATGGAAAAGGGATAAAGTCAGAAAAAAATTTAACAAGAAAAACACTCATCCTTCGTGAAAGCAGAAATGAAATGGTGTCCTGTGTCTCCTGCTCCCCAGGATTGCTTCTAGTAGTAATGTAGCCACTAGGACAACAGACCATGTGGTGTTCCTGCTCCATGGAGAAACAAACAGGTCCTTCTCTGCTATGTGGAAATGTGCATTATATCCATACGTGCCAGGGAAATAAAATCGTGGGATCCCACACCCTTAGGAAAATTCAGACCTGGATCAGTGCATGGCTGATCTCAGTCACTGTATTTGATCCAACAAAAATGCTGGATTTAAATTTGAAAGGAAGGCTTGTCAGCCTGGTTTTGTCAGCAACCAGGCTGAACTGGGGTGCACACACGTGTGTGTGCAGACATTTGCACTCAAGCTGTGCTGATTTTGTGTTCTTCCCTGTTGCACCATCTACAAAATTTGCTTCATACCTTTCATCAATGGTCTCTTATTAGTTTTAGATGTAACCAACATAACTGAATTTCCCCATCATTATGGGAATGAAAAGTTAATTATCCCATCTTATTCCCTGATGATGCATTTTCATGCAATCAGGGTTTTTCCCTAAGAACTGGGGAGTGCTATCTGTGGGCTAAGACTCTAGAAGTGAAAATTTTGCTCAGTTTTGTTCAGAGGTAAGCCCAGCTTGGGCGGCTGTTGTCTGAATCAGATTTACTCATGAGTTTGGGTTAATAGCAACACTGAGTTTAAGGCATGAGTTGTCTAACTTCTCCTGGAACCATACTCCAGTGGCTGCCCTTGTAAAGTTGTCGTGTCATCTGCAGGGGGGAAAGAAAAGGTCCCCCTGGAGCTGAACCAGGCACAGCAAACAGAGGGTGCGTCTGGTCTGGGGGGATTTCGTGCCCTTTCTCCTCCCTTTGCAGAGAAGCTTTGAGGTTCCAGTTTAAACCTGTTACATCACATCCTGAGTCACCATTTCCAGCCCACACCCTCTCTCTTCTTTGGCACATTGCATGGTACCCACAAAGGGGTGAAATTCCTGCAGCTCATGGAAACAAACACGAAATGTAAAAACTAAGCTGCAGTTAAACCGAGTTCTGACCTGGGATGTTGTCACCCCCGTAGTGCAAATACTGAATAATGTTTTGGCATGGCTTCTCCCTTTTCAGATTCTTGCACAACAACAAGATTTCCAGGATTCATCCAGGGACATTCTCTCAACTGGAATCCCTCAAACGGCTGTAAGTAAAAAACATTGCCTGCAAAGAGCACTTGTTTATCTTCCATCAGATGGCCAGGACCTGAGGAAGAATGTGCCTGGTTGGCAAAGCTTTTAGTTGTTGCACTTCTAAGGCCACTGCTAAGTTTATGAAACAGTTTTGGTTGGACCTGAAAGCTTATTTAACCAGTTAGAAGTTTCTTTATTCTAGTGGCTAATTATAATCAGCTTTCAGCTTAATAATGCCACAGGAATGAGCTGTCCTGGAAAGTCTTCACAACAATTTGACCCCATAAAACATCCTTGAAATATGTAGAAAGTCCAGGTCACGGATATGACCTTGATCATGTCTGTAGATCAGTATCTAACATGGAAGGAAAAATCACAGTCATAAAAGAAAAGGCTTGTTTTCTAGACTGAAAACAATCAGAGTGGTGCCAAGGTGCATGATTCTCCTTCCATGCAGGAATTCCCCAGTGTGTTATTCCCACATAACCTGGCCATCTCTTAAGCTTACTTCTTTCTTGCTTAAACCCCCAGAGCTTTGCTTTGGTTTTATGATCTCTGGAAACAAGTTCTATGATGTGTTTGGGGGGAAAAATGCGAAAGGTAAAGGATTTTGGTGTCCTGCCATGATTTTCAAGTGCAATAAAATAATGTTTCTCACTGCAGCCCTCAGTGATTTCTGCAAGCAGGTAAAACACTTCGCTTCTCTTTAACAGGGAAAAACTTGTGAAATGCTGTCTGTAGGTGTCAGAAAAAAAGCTGTGATGTCTATAAAATGTTCTGTCATGGCCTTGTGTGAAATCTCACATTCTCAGATATGTGACCCTGAAAGCATTAGACCTTTCTTCCATGGTTTTGTTGTTTTTTTGTGGATTTTTTTGGATGGCTCAGACCCATTGATTGTAAAACTGTCAGTGGGGAAGGAAGCATGAACTAATCCCCCTGTAGTCCTTATTTATCCTTATGGATAGCACTGCTTGTAGGAATGAGGTCAGTGGAGGGAAAGAGGGTGGGTGCACTGGGAGGTCACTGGAGCTCCACTCCACATGATCCAGGCTTATGTTGCAGTAATAAAAGTTCTTGTAGTTGTGCAGAAATGCTACAACCTCTCACAGCTGGTCACAGAAAAAGGGACTGACCTGATGCACACAAAAAACAAGGGGGAGTTTCTGGGGCTAAAAGAGAAGGGAAACATGTAACAGAGTCAGTGTTATCTGCAGTTCTTATAGAACTTGGTAAAGGTTGAAATTTCCAGGGGGAAAACCCAATATATCAGTGTCTCTCTCTTTACCTCAAATTACACCAAAAATTCGTAATGTGGTTTAAGTGAATGGTTTTCATTTGAAACTGGAATGGGTAACGTTAGTTTTTCAATTAAATCCTTCTACTTGGATAAGCGTCCCATTTAACCGTCACGGGGATGAGATATCTCAAATTTTCCTCGTCTTTGCAGGCGACTGGACTCCAACGCCTTGTTTTGCGACTGTGACTTGATGTGGTTGGCTGAGCTGCTGAAGAAATACGCCGAGCAGGGCAGTATCCAGACAGCTGCCACCTGTGAGGCTCCTCGGGAGCTGCACGGCCGCTCCATCGTCACCTTGACCGCCCAGGAGTTCAACTGCGGTAAGCCAGGCCAGGCCCCTCCACCGGCCACCCTCAGCCCCTGGAGCTCGGCTTTGGTCTGGGACTGGCTTCCTCCACCCCATTTCCTCCCTCTAGCATTCTGCCTTCTCCCTCCTCTACTGCTGAGATGGGAAAAAATCCCAGAGGGGTTGCAGGACTTATTGGGATAACGCAGAGAAAGCTGACGGTCATGGGGAGGGGTTGGAGTCAGCTCTGTCTTGGCTGGCAGGTGTTGCCTTGGTTTTTTAGGTAGAGTAGGGATAGTAAAGGATCTGCTGCATCGATGGCTAAACCATTAATCAGAGGAAATATCCCACATTAGGCTGAACAGAAGGGGAACACTGGGAGAGCTACTGTGGCTGGAAACACATCTGGAATCCTATGGGAGCACATGGTAGATACGTAGCTGAATGCTGTGTTTGACTTGGGTGTGGAGTGTGGCATTTGTTAGGCTGTTAACCTTTAAATTTAGAAATTGGAATTAGGTTTTATTCTGAAAAATTCCAAAGTTAAATATTTTATATAGAAAAAGACAAAATGCTGATTTTTAAGTGGAGGTTGGCACAATGTTGGTTGTAATTCCCTGGCACTTCACTGCTGTTTGAGAAGTTCCCACTCACCCAGGCTGGCCATGAACATCCCTCCTGGATATGCCAGGCCAGCTGGTGCTGTGAGTCAGCTGTGTGAGCTCAGCTGGATTTTAAAGAGCTCTCTCTTGAATTCAGCTTTTCTCCTACAATTTCATTATTTTTTTGTGAAAAGTCTTGACCATTTCACAGCTTAATTTAAGGCACAGCCACACAAAGAGTTGAACTGGCACAAGTGGTTCTGTGACTTCAAGGAAGCAGGGAATAGGAAGGGTATAGGGAAAGCAGCTGGAGACACATGGAATGGGAACTGCTGTGAGTGGCTGTGCCACACAACAAGCTGTCCCTGACACACACCCAGTGCCACAGTACAGCTGTTAGTGCAAATTTGTTCTGGTTTAGGCATGGGCTCACAGTGGGATGTCTGTCATATTAGCCAGAGCACCTGGTGGGAAGATTTTGCTGGCACTGAGTTTTCACGCTGGTGTTGTGCCAGCTGGGAAAGGCAAATGATCCATAATTCAGCACAAAGCCCTAACGATGCAGGCAGCTGATATCTGAGTCAGTCCGAAATCTGCTGGCACCAGTTGACCCTCAGCTTTGAGCAGATGTGAACCAGGGGGGCAAATCTGCCCTGGGTCAGCCCCTTGTGCTCTGGGGCCGTGCTGGGCTTGGTCTGCGCTGGTGGTGCCTGTGGGGATCAGTTCGTGAGCCACTGACTTGTGGTCCAAGGAGTAAGGACACTGACAATTCCACTGGAGGAGGTGGCAGGTTCTCAATCTTAGGAATAATCCCTCTGGGTTCAGTGGATTACTGGTGAGAATGTAGATTGTTAAATGGGTAAGCATTCCCTGAGTCAAGAACAAGCACTCCAGGGCTTGTGCGTAAGTTCCTCCCTATTTTAGCACATCCTTTCAATGTTTAACTTGCTTAGTGCTTGAGTACATCTTAAAGCGAAGCACACAGCGAAAGGCTTGGCTGGACAGGGCTGGTGAATTAGGGATGTAATGAATGAAATCCTGTTGGGAGGGAAGTGGTGTGGTTTGCAGGGAGCTGGCACCGCGTTCAGGTGGAGCAGGCAGTTGCTGAGAGCAGCAGGCAGCCAGGGACAGAGAAACAACCCAAATGAGGACGTCACTGACTTCTTTGCTTGTTTTGGGGGAGACAGGAGCCAGCTCTTGGGGTGGCTGTTATGAACCAGCGTACAGCCAGATCCAGTGCTGTTGGATGTGCTAATCCACTGCCCAACAAACTGGGAATAGGAACAACCACTTTGATTCTCCAGGGCTTTTAGCAGGCTGAGATGAACGATGCTATTCCCTCAGGCATTTGGGGTTAGGGAGAAGTTTTGGGGTGGCTCTGAGTGGACGCCGTCGTGTCTGGGGCTCTGCTGGTGCCTGTTTCGGGGCACTGCAGGTTGGGTGTTGCAGGATGGGTGTTGTGGGACCCACTATGCCCTGGCTGGGCTGCTCTGGATTGCGCTGTGTTCAAATGGTGTTTTGCAGAGAGCCCTCGGATAACCTCAGAACCCCACGATGTCGACGTCCTCTTGGGGAACACAGTTTATTTCACCTGCAGGGCAGAAGGAAATCCAAAGCCTGCGATTATTTGGCTGCACAACAAGTAAGTCTCACGCAATGAGCCCTGGGGTGGCAAAGGTTTTCGAGTGCTGAGACCTTCAGCTCCTGCCTGTAATTACAAAAGCTGTTTCACACTATGTTTAAAAAAAAAAAAAAAAAGAAAAAGAAAAAAGAAATGGCTGTTCCATGGGTTGTATTTACCTTCCTTTTAATAGCATTCTCCGGTGACCATGTAATCCAAGTGGTGTTTTCATCTGCATTTGAAGTATTTCATCTGCGTTTGTAATGGATTCCAAGAGCTTATAACTTTCCTGTAAACACGCTCTGCAGGCTGAAAGCAGTTGTCTTTTGATCAGGGAAAAAATAAAATTAGTGTTTCATGTTGCTCTAAGCCACCATGCTTGCCATTTGTTAACTGCTGAGTTGCTTCTAGTCTCTGGGTTTTTTTCACAAAGGCCAATCGTGCTGGAGAATATTTTGGGTTTTTTTTTCCAAAGAGAAAAAATTGCTGTGCTGCACTGAAAGACAGAACTTGCAAATAATTCTATAGGTTATCCTTCTGTACAGCAACACTGAGAAAGTACATGGCTGTGCTAGATGCCAAAGTGTTCTGGGAAATGCTACACAATAAAATATTTTGTGCTCAAGCAGCTGCCCACTGTGGAAGTGAAGTTGCTTTGCTGCTTTACGAGCTTCTTGTCTGGTGGAGCTTGAGCAGGGCTCGGTTATTAATAAAAATGATCAATGTGTGCTTCTTCAGCAAACCCCCCCACCAGGCAGAGTTTCAGCCCAGAGCAAAAGTTTATGGCTGAGTTAAGTCCCCCTGGAAGGAAGGTTTTGTTAGGGAAATGCTGGCAGGCTCCCAAAGACAGCATTGTAAGAGGGGTAATGATAATAAATGTTCCACAAACGAGATATGACTGGAGTGAGGAGACATCAGGGGAATTAAATAAATGCCCAGCAAGCATATTAGTTTGCATAGTGGGTTCAGCCTTTGTCCTAGGGGGACAGAGGTCCCTTCTCCCTTTTCAGTCATCTGCAGCCATCCAAGATTCCTCTGTGCTGGGACAAATGGGATGCAGCACTGGGACCTTCTGCCACGGGCTGCGATCCAGGAGTTGCAGGTCATTGCAGAAAGAAGGAAGATGTTTCACAGCTCTCGGGCTGGGTTGGAGTCCAAGCTGTGTTGGGGTCCCCTGGTGACTTACTCAGAGCTTTTTGCTCCCCTGAGGCCTTTGAGCCTTGATGTTGAATAGAAATGGCTCCATGCAATAACAATATTAATGCATTATTATATTTGCACTTGGTAAGTAATGAGAACAGGCTTTCCAGGCAGAGGTGCCCTGACAATAGCAGCAGTGCTGTGGCATGGGAACAGCGTGCTCTCCTGATGGGCTGTAAATGTCATGCGGAATCAGTGGTGAGAGAAAAAGCAGAACACCCAGGGAGCAAATCAGAGCTGGAGCTGCAGTTCAGTGCTGTGAATCAGAACTCCTGCTGTAAATCTCGTGAAGTCTCAGAATACCTCCAAGAAACACCAACTTACTGCAATGCAAGCAAAGCCTCTGCACCTCCCAGCAGCTTGAGGGGGACCACCAGCCTTTACTTCTTTCAGATTTTGCCCGTTTGTGGCTGTTTTTCAGCAATAAGATTGACATGAAAGATGACAACCGCCTGAACCTGCTGCAAGATGGTACCTTGATGATCCAGAATACCAAGGAGTCGGATAAAGGCGTCTACCAGTGCATGGCCAAGAACATAGCTGGGGAGGTCAAGACACAAGAAGTCGTGCTGCGCTATTTTGGCACCCCATGTAAGGGAACTTTGTGCACCCCTTGGTGACCCAGCTTGGGTTGGGGATGGGAGCGCAGCTAAATCAGAGTTAGTCACAGCTTTGTATGTGCCAAGATGTTCTTGGTGTGCTGAGGGAGAGAGTATCTAACAAAGCAACAACTTTGAGAGTGGCCTGAGCTTAGGGGGGTTCCTTCACTGTAGTGGGAAAAGGGATTTAGAGATTGAAGGTAGTTTGGGACTGGGGAGGGTGTTTGAAATCTGGCATGAATTCTGCAGCACAGAGTTATCAGTGGTGTAGGGGACATGGGAGAGGGGATGCTCCAGCACTAGGTGAGTGGGTGTGAGGAGGTGGTAGGAAGACCTGGTGCTGGGGCCATTTTTCACAGCGAGGATTTGGAGGTCAGGGAAGAGCCAGGTGACTGTTAGCTGGGTTGCATGAGGAGTCCAAGCAATTTCTGCCTCTAACTGAGCCGGCAGCAGAGCTGGTTTCTAAAGCGCTCATTTCCTTCCAGCCAAGCCCATTTTTGTGATCCAGCCTCAGAACACTGAAGTGCTGGTTGGGGAAAGCGTCACCTTGGAGTGTGGGGTCTCTGGGCACCCCCACCCTCGCGTCAGCTGGACCCTTGGCACGGGCTCTCCCTTGCCGCAGGATTCCCGTTTCACCATCACCAGCTCCGGAGGACTCTTCATCCAGAACGTCACCTTCTCGGACCAGGGGCAGTACAACTGCAACGCCAGCAACTCCGAGGGGTCCATCCAGGCGACAGCAAGGATCATAGTGCAAGGTGAGGAGCCCCAGGCTGGTTCTGTGCTGTTCTGTGGCATTTCTGGGATGCAGTGTTTGTTCAGCACGGTGTACTTAAGCCCTGTGACTGGTTCTGCTCCCATGAACTCCCCCGAGTCTGCTGCCTGAGTGTTTCCTGCTGCTCAGTCGTTGCTTTCCCCTCCAGATTCTCCCAGGTTTCTCGTCATTCCTACTGATCAGACAGTGACTGAGGGACAAAGCGTGGATTTCCCCTGCTCTGCTGAGGGTCACCCTCCACCTGTGATTACCTGGACAAGGGCAGGTACTGCCTCACTTGACTCGTGGTTTCTCTCTCCTGTGCTGTCACCCATGGAATGTGGGTGGGAGCAGCTGAGCTGGTGGTCCAGGGTGGTGCCTTGCAGTGGTGGCACAGGACAGGTAGTGATCAGCACAGGGCTGGTCACACTGGGAGGTGTGTTGTAGATCACCAAGGATGATGTTACGCAGTGAGGAAATAGCCTCTTGGGGCTTTGACACAGAGAATCAGAAGGAAGGAGTGTGCTGGTTTCCATCAGCGTGAAACACGTGGAAAACCTCAAATTTCCTTCTGCAATTGCTTCCTACCCCACTGCTGACACACCTCAGTTTTCTTTTAGCTTAGGAAAAAAGGACTTTGGGACAACAGGTGGTGGTGAACTTTTAAAGTCTCAAATAATTGTTAGTACTGGCTCCACTGAACTGATCTCATCCAACACTTTCTGGGACAGAAGCCAATAATGCTTGGCCCAGAGGTCCTCCAACTTTTCCTTATGCTTCACAAGCCGTAATTAATGGTTTAGTGCTGTGGAGAATTCATGGGTGTTGTATTCCAGCTTCCACAGCAATGGCCCTGGTGCGGAGTTAAGAAGGACCAGCTGAAGTTCTGCTCTGCCAGCATGTTCTCCATCTCTTTTAACCTGTTTTACTCCACTTCCCAGAAAATATATCTTAGAGATGTGGAAAGGAGCACAGGGACAAGAAGTAAGGTTGACAGCTGCTTTAGCACCAGGTTTGCACTCAGCAATCCAAAAATTAAAAATCAACTGGGCTTTGCAATCCTTTCACATGCCAAAAGCAAGACAAGAGAAGGACAAGTGATGGAGCATTGCTTGTCTCAAAGCCATTTTTGACAGCATGTGGGGATTTTGGTATTTGGGATGAATAAGAGCCCTTATTTGGAGAGAAAAAAAAATAAGTTGCCAAACTGAGAAGTTCTAATAATTTTGTTTGAGTTTGGTAAAGTAGTTCAGTTTCAACTTTGCTTCTGAAATAGAGAAAACGTTGAAACGACAGTTTCCAAACCGAATAAAATCAAAATAACTAATTCAAAAAGACAATTCTAAAAGTTTCTGTTTATTTGACGAAACAGCCAGCTTGGATAATTGAACACTTACTTGCTGTCCATCAGGTGTTACTAAATCTGCAGGTTGCACTAAGAAAAGGCTTAGGAGGAAAGAAAAAGGGTTCCAGCTCCTACCCCGTTGCTCAGACGAGAAAATTTGGTGTGGTAGAGACAGCATTTCAGGGTGACTGATGTGGGGAGGGAAACGAGAAGTTCGTAACTATCCCGCAGATCCCTCCAGTGATGGGATGAGAAGCATCACAGGGGATTAATAAATTGCTTTTTTGCCCAGGGGGGCCTTTGCCCAACGACCGGCGGCACAGCATCCTCTCCACGGGCACCCTGCGGGTGCTGAGGGTGGCTCTGCACGACCAGGGGCAGTTCGAGTGCCACGCCATCAGTGCCATCGGGGTGAGGACCCTCCCGGTGCAGCTCTCGGTCACCCCACGAGGTAAACGGGGCGTAAGGGCTGGCAAAGGTTCACCGCCTGAGCAGGTGGGGAATTGCCCTGTTTGCTGTGGGATGGGATTGTGCTTTTCCGTGAGAGCTCCATCAGCTGGTGGGAAAAGTTAAGAGAGGTTTGCCAGAGCGCCGAGGTTTGAGAACTGGTAGGAGCTGCTTCGTTCTGGGAGTTGTCAGGGAGAAAATTATTTTGGCAAAGGAAAACTGTATTATTTACAGAAAAGGGTATGAATTAAATTCTTACCTTTTTTTTTTTTTTTTTTTTTTTTTTGCCATTTTAAATTTAGTCTTTCCCGTGGAACTAATTGTAAAGTGCTTTTTAAAATAAAATATTCTGCAAAACGAAATGGTTCCTTCTCAGGAACGTTTAACTCCAGCTCCAGATACATTTGTCTTAAACATTACAAATTTAGGTATTCTAAAATCAAGCCTCACAGGAATATTTTTGCATAATTAAGCTTAATTAAAGCTGAATTTTTTTCTTAATTTTTTAAAGCTTCTGCTTAATTTTCCTTTTGCTCCCATATATAAATAACTGTTCTAAGTAAGCAAACTTCCCTGTTTGTTCACAAACATGGTAGAATTTTACTAATGGCAGACTGGAGGGAAGGACACTATCTAGAAGCATGAAATTAGTGAAGCTTCAAGCACAAAATTCACAGAATATCTTAAGACCAGCAAGATCAATATAATTATTTAATCTGTCCTGACTAACACTTCCAGAGAGTCTCATCTGATAGTGCCTGAATCAAGCCACAATCCCTGTTTCAGCTAGACCATCCTTTCTAGAAAGCCTCTGAGTTAATGGTTTTAAATGACACAGCACATTCCTGTGTAATTGCCCCAAGTGGAGACTCAGAGGAGCAGAAAATGATGAACATAAATTACATAAATTAATGAACAGACAGAGAGCACGGGGTGAGCTGTCACCCCTCTGCAGAGTCCTTTCAAGTGCAGGAGGAGCCCAGCCCTGCTCTGCTCACCCTGAAAGGTTTTACACTCAGATTTCTCTGTTTTCCTTGGTGCATTTCTTGCCCTGGTGACTTCTCTCCCCTGTGTTGCACAGTGATACCCGTGTTCCTTCAGCCCCCCCAAGATGTGGTGGCAGAGACAGGCCAGGACGTTTCCATTACCTGTGCTGCCCAAGGGGACCCACGGCCCACCATAACCTGGGTCAAGGTATGTGCTC
>JAWWES010000051.1:7979971-8139531 GCA_035583135.1 Lophotriccus pileatus
TAGAATAGAATAGAATAGAATAGAATAGAATAGAATAGAATAGAATAGAATAGAATAGAATAGAATAATTTCAGTTGTAAGGGGACCTACAACAATGATCCAGTGCAACCGCCTGACCAATTCATGGCTAACCAAAAGTTAAAGCAAATTATTAAGGGCATTGTCCAAATGCCTATTAACTCCTAAATGGCTTGGGGCATTGGCCACCTCTCTAGGAAGCCTGTTAACTTCATTGGACCTGGCTGATGGTCCACCTAGCTGTGTCTCTGGCTGGGGGAGACACAGAAGCAGGCATGAAGATCTCTACCACATGCGACTTCACAGATTCATTTGTGAGTCTAAAACTCCTCCATTAAACCACAGTCCTGCCATGGTCCCTTTGTGCCACATTTTGGCTGCAGATGTCCAGCTGAGACATGGGAATCCCTGCATGATGCCCTGTTGCACAGCTTTGTTGCCTCCTTCCCTCCAGCATAAGAGATGTGTTGAGGGCGGATGGTACAGGAGGGCAGCTCTGCCTTGTGTTCTGCTTTAAACACGAGTGGTCACTGCAGACTTTCCCTTCCTTCCCAAGACTGCCAGACACGAGGGCAATTCAGGGCTCTTTCTCAGCGGTTCCGGAGGAAGAGGTCTCCTGGCTTCAGCTACCCGGAGGAAAACCCTGCCAAGCACAAGCCTGCCTTCCCCAGGTGTAGTATCACCACTTTTATCTCTGTTTTATGACACATGAGAAAAGGTTCTAATAACTCAGTCCATTCAGGCCTCTGAAATTGGCACTCTATGGAGGTCTGGAGGTCTGGGTGTTGAGCTTGTCCGGTCCTCCAATGTTTCAGTGCATTCAATGCTCAGCTCTGATGTGGAAATACCTGGGCTGAGTGGCTGTTTGAGGCAGAGTGATTTTTCTCAGCCAGGAAGCTGCTGTTTGCATAACCCCTTTCACTTTTTATTCCTGATCCCAGAAACGAGGTGCCTTCCCCAAGCCCTTCCTCCAGAGAGAACCTCGAGTCCCTCGTGGCTGAACTGGAGAAGACAGTTGCTTCCCTACAGAAACAGGTAAAACTTGGCACCCCAACCTTTGTCTAACATGGAGTCATCTCAGGAGCAGGATTTAGCTATTTGCTACAGGCAGCCCCTGTGACTTCTTGTGTCCTTCAGAGCCAAAAGCAACCAACCCATCAGAGGCGACTAGTGGCAGGTACAGAAGAGGTGGGGTAGGGAGAGAAGAGATGAAGCTGAACTCTGTGAGCTCAGACCTCTACAACTGTAGGGTAAAACACAAATTGAACCTTGGTGAAGAAACTTTGAGCCAGCATTTTCTTCCTGTATTTGGGGCAAGTTAAAGATTGTCTCCGCAGTGGTGCAGACTCCTTGTATTTGGGACAGATTAAAGATTATCTGTGCAGTGGTGCAGACTTCTCGTATTTGGAACAGATTAAAGATTATCTGTGCAGTGGTGCAGACTCTTTGTATTTGGGACAGATTAAAGATTATCTGAGCAGTGGTGCAGACTCCTTGTATTTGGGACAGGTTAAAGGTTATCTGTGCAGTGGTGCAGACTCCTCTTTGAGCTGCTGCTTTCTCATCCCCAGGTGAACACGCTAGAGAGCCAGCTGAGGTGGCACCACAGGAGCACCAGCACACCAGGACAGGGCAAGAAGACTGGAGAGAAATGGAGAAAAAGATGACCATGTTGCCTCTTTGTATAAGGTCAGTGTGTTTGTTCTGGGCTGGGGTCAATGTGGACTTGCTGAGCATGCGATGGGACACCTCAGCAGTGTTCACATGCAGGAGGGGATGTTGCAGAAAGGAATGGAGCAATGTGGGGATGAATGGGACATGATGTAATAGGCTTAAATGCAGCAGGTTAGACAGTCATTTCTGCTGGTAATGATTAGTGACTCACTGGAATGGGTTGTCTGGGGACGTGGTGGCGTATCCGTTCCTGGAGGTCCTTTAAGAACTGGTTTGGCAAAGATGGGGAAAGACATAAGTATAGGATGGACCAGGTGGAGTGGGTGAGGTCTCTTGGGCCTATTCTCCTGGGACTCTGGGTAGGTTTCTTCTAACAACACTTAATATTATAACCCCAAATCCAACAGCCTCCAAAGGACCTTTGTGGGGAGAGATATCTCACAGCTCAGTGATGGAGTAGATGGACTGGTTCCTCCCCAGGGTAACAAGGACATCTGGGCAGATGGAGCAATCCATCATTTGCTTACATATTGGCAGAGGTTTCCCCCTCACCATCTGGGTCACTGTGCCCTTTGCTTCTGGAGGCACCAGTCCCCTGTTTGCTCAGCCCCAGCCATGGCAGCACAACTGTAAGGTGTGTGTGTGTGTAAAGTCCCTGCCAGCCTGGGGACTCCAGCTGCTGCTCAGCAGTGGCAGGGTCCTGGCAGGGAGCTGCCAGGCCTCTAATCCAGGTGTTCAGGGGCATGGAGAGCATGGCCTGAGCTCCCTTATCCTGCTTTCCATGGAGATCCCTACAGCCTTGAGAGAGAGGGTGAACAGCTTGCTGGCACCTGCCAGTCTGGAGAAGGTGATTAATGGTTTTTATGTGTTGCAAATTATTACTGCAGGGACAGAAGCAGGGGAGATAAGCAGAAGTGCTGTTCTGCCAGGCAGTCTGTACTAGAAGGAGCATCCTCTGGAGGTTAGATTACAGGATGGGGCAAGCAAAGGCTGGTCTGTGCTGATAATCTCAGCAGAAAGCAGAAGGAGAAGCCTAGAGGCTGGCCACAGTTTTCCAGCATGATTTGGTGTGTTGGTCCTTACAGATTTTCCAGTCAGTGATTCTGCTTTAGAAGTGTGACATAGAGTGCAGTGTGACATATGAGTTGGCTTCTCCTTGCCGTCATTTCAGATCCTTGAAAAGTGCTCTAGGGTTTATGGGGTCCCTGAAAAGTGTTACTGTGGGTTTAAAGGGTTTTCCTGCTGCAGTCATGCCCCAGACCAGCCAGGCACTGCACAAACAGCTCACTCTGCCTCCAGCTGCCTCCCACAGAGCTTTTCTGCTTTCTTATGCCATTCCAGGTGCCCTGTGACCTGCACTCCTGCTCTCCACCAACCACTCCAACCCACTCCTACAGGGCTCAGAGAGCCACCACAAGACCCCACGATGCTCTGCCTCCCCTCACACCTCCTGTGCCACTCCCCATCCCAGGACCACTGTACTTTTGCCTGTATTGAACCCTCTGCACTGACAGTCCATGAGCCACTCAGCCCCTGGATCCTTCCTGCCTTTGTCAGCCCCCTGGGGATGGGCTCTGCCCTCAATGGTGACAACCCAGAGTCTGCCAAGATCTCTCTTTCTTCCACAGCACCCAGAGAAATGGAGACTAATTGAAGCTGCTTTAGTGCCCCTTTTCTGCTCCTCTTCCCACGCACCGCTGTCATCCCCCACCACATGTCTGAAACATCCCATGGGCACCCAACTGAACCAATGCATTAAGAGGCAAAACCTTTCTCAAATGCACTGTGGTGTCAGGAAACATCTGGAGAAATCAGGAAAAAAAATAAAATGAACAGGAAGCCTAAAACAACCCCCCATCCATCTTCTGATGCCATCAGAAAAACCAAGAGGAACCTCAGGACTGGGTTTGGGCTGGGCTTGCAGTCCTTGCCAGCAGCAAGGAAGTGACCCAAAGCCCAGGGAAGTCTCCTGGATGGCTGGACGCTTCAGGACAGGGTGCCAGGTGTGGTGTGACCACCCACAATCACCCACTGTGCTTTGCCACTCATTGGTGACAAGTGGCACATCCTTGGTTACGTGACCCCACAAGTGACCTGCTGTTACATGCCCAACGTTCAGAAGCGTTTCCCTCAGCATGACCTGCATTCCCCAGCTCTCTGCTCCTTTTCAGGGTTTAATTGGAATTATGTTTCTCTTCCTTTTTTTTTTTTTTTCCCTCCCAAAAGGCTCTTTGCTGGAAGATGTATTTCAAGTGTAAACGTAACAGGATCTGGAACAGAACCTCAGCTAATTAGATCTAATGGGCGCTCTCATTAGTGGAGGGGAGCTGCTGGTTTCTGTCAATTAGGCTGAGAGGACACGCTGTGGTGTTTGACACATGGGTGAATGCAAAGTGCTGTTTGTGTTTATGGCTCCCAGGTGCTCTGCAGCCAAACCAGGACTGTGCAGCCAGATCTACAGCACAGGTCTTCTGGTTTCACTGCTCTTTGGAGGTGCTTTTTAGTGGTGCTAGAACTAAAGTCCCTGTGTATCGACTGCAACCCCAAATCTATGGACAGATTGGTTTTTAAATACATCCTTGTAAGCTGGTCACAGGGACTTGAAGATAAAATACTTGATCCATCAGATATCTGTGCCTTCCTTATCTTTCTTGCTTTTCCTGTGTCCTCCCACCTGCCTTCCCACAGCACAAGGACCAGAAACCTCTATGAACATGCTTTTTCTTCTTAATTTTTTTTTTTTAATTTTATTTTTAGGTGTTTTATAGTACCAAAGGGGATTCAAAGCAGCAGGGATGCTCCTGGAACTTAATAGGAAAATAAAAAAAGAAGATACCAGAAAAAGGTTGTGATTTATCATCTCCTTCCTGGCGTGGGACTGAGCCGAGCATGTGTGCCTTGTGCAGACAGAGGTTTGCAGGGATGAGTCTGTGTTATGCATGTCTGGTAGGTTCAGCTCAGAGGCAGTATTTAGTCCTCAGGGATGTTTGTCATTTTGAAGTACCCTTTCATTTAGGTGCAAATCAAGATCCAAAGCCTTGCGTGTTATAAATCAGCTGCACTTGTGTATCTCTTGTACCACTATAGAATCTAATCTGGCAAAAGTCAATAAAGGTAAATCAGTCTCCGGTCTCCTGCACACCAGAACTCCTCTTTCTAAACACTAAGGCATAGACATTCCGTGCTGGATCTAATCAGACATCTCTCAATGCATAACCAAGCAGACCATTTTGCTCCTGATGGAGCGTGACATGAGGAGCAGACTTGTCACAAGCGCTGCAGAAGGACAGCAGAGGGGATGTCCCTTCCCTTGGGGTTGCAAATCCTTCTGTGCTCCATCCCCAGTTCCCTTCCTAATGCTTAGGTGGGAAAAATGCACAGGCCTTTATGCCAGTTGTTTGGCCATCATGGGACACCCAGGATGCAGGACACAGCAGATCTAGAGTTGCTGGCCCAGTGGTGGGTTCAGCTCGTTCCTCATATACCACCCAGTTGCAGTTTGCAGCCCACAATTAATTGTCCATATTTCTTTTTGAGCAGCCTCTTCCAAATCCCAACTTAACACCCAAAATGAGCTACCCAGACCAACTGCAAGCAGAGTAGGATCAAAATAATGGTCTCAAGGCCAGGAGTGGAGTTACCAGGCACGAAACTCCCACTAATTAGATGGAACAGTTAAATGACAAAGTCCAGCTGGGGGTTGGGGGGTTGCAGTTGGGACTTCTCACCACAGCTTCAGGTGGCCTCAGGAAGATGTGAGGGGGGAATCTGTCCTTTGGCTGATGGCTGTGGTTGCTGTGATTTGGCAGGGGGGTTGGAGCAGGTCAGTGTCTGAGTGTGACCAGGTCTGGGGGAGGGTGGGGGTGCTGGGGGTTCTGCTGCCATGCAGGCACCTGAGGCTGATCCAAACCCTGCATCAGGCAAGGACCTCCTGATACTGGACAGGACCCATCTCTGGTGGAGGCTGAGTGAGCAGCAGATCCTAGTGGAACTCGGAAGGGGATTCTCTAAAGTTCCTGTACAACGGGGAATTAATGGGAGTAGGCAAATGTTTTAGTGGGATAATGCTGGGAGGTCATTGTAGACCGAACAAAGAAGGGATCTCGTGTTATAAACCCCACAATATCCACCCAGGAAATATCCAAACACTTTTGATCTCTTCTGAGGTTATTTCCTTAATTCTGTTTTAACTCCTGCACATTTGCGGATGCAATTATTGTCCCGTGGAAAAAAAGAAAATATCCTCCCACACAAGTGAGATGAAGAATATTAGCTGGAGTCAGCCACTTGTGACAAGAGCTGCTTGAAGAACAGAGAGCTGTGTTTATGGTGCTCTGGTAACAAGCAAAGAGCATACTTTAAAATAATGATTAGATAAAACAACAGCCGTTCCCCTTCTTCGAGAGCGGGGAGCCGGGCTCCAGCTGTGCCCGTCTCCCAGATGTGCCCGTGGGTCTGAGCGAGGGACTCCCGCCTGCAGACTCATCCCGCCTGCAGACTCGTCTCACCAGATCAACCAGTTTCACTTTCAGAAATAGGAAGTTCGCCGGGATGGGCCGGCGAGCGCCCAGACGCGTGCGAAGAACGCGGGGCGGCGGGATGAGCTGCCCGGCCGGCGGCATGAGCCCGGGATCGCCCCTTCCTCCGGCCCCCCGAAGCGCTGTGGCGTAGCCCACGGCCCCCACCGCATCACCGGCGATGGAGCAGTTTGTCAGGAAGCGTTTGAGCTTCCTGACATCCTTCTGGAACAAGCTCCGTCCCCGCGCCGTGACGGAGAGCTGTTCGCTGGGGTATCTTGGTTCTGATTCCGTTTCGCTGCACTCGGAGCCGAACTCCGTTTCCTTCATCCCCAGGTCCTCTCTCTGTATCGTTTTATACGCTTTCACAGCCCGGAGCTCCGAGGAACTGAGCGTAAGCGCAGGGGACAAACTGCGTGTCCTCAAAGAAGAGGGGGAGTATGTGTTAGCCCGGCGGCTGCTGGGGGAGCCGGCCATGGGCTACGTCCCGGCTGCCTACGTGGCCAACCTCAGCCAGGGCACCTCCACTCACCGCCCGTAAGTATCTGAAGCTCTGGATCCGTAGGGGGCTGGGGCTGGACCGGGGTAGCACATCCCCGTGCAGGGAAAGGCAGCGCTCATTCTCCACAGCGATGGGGACAGCGAGCTCCTCGTCCCCTGCTTTTTGCCATCAGTGGTGCTGGGACTGAGTGGGGATCTACCCTGCCCTGGGCATCCCAGCCCTGGAATTCCTGCAGCTCCTGATAGTGTGGTGGAGGTATTTGGCACCGCAAGTGAGATTTGGGGGCTGTGCCAAGGGGTAGAGGTGCCGGTACCCATTCCTGGCTGCATCACCCTCGCTCAGGGTGGGGTATTTCTGGGCTGGGATGAGGTGTGGTGGTGGGCACAGGTTGCAGCTGCGGTGCCAAATAAACAGGCTCCTGCTTGCTCTGGCTGCTCTCCCTCTTGTCCTACATTATAGGGGAAGCAGCAGGGAGGGAGCTGAGGAAACTTGTACCTGAGCCCTGCCAGCTCCAGAGGGCTTGGGAGCATGGGAGGAAGCAGTTTGGGTTGGTACCTGCCAGGAGGCCCAGAGATCTGTAGGGCCAAGCTGTAGTGTTGGTGCTGCTGCCATCTGGCTCCTGCTTATCCGGAGGTAGGGGTTCCCTCCCTGTCGGTGCCTCTCCCAGCTGACACGGAGCTCAGGGTGATGTCTCAGCCTTCTGTCAGCTGGGGAAAGCCCAGGCTCATCGTTGCATAAGGCAGCCTGGTCCCGACACGTCGGGCAAAGCGCCCCGAGACACTGCTGTTCCCTCTGTTCCTGGCCCTGAGTCACGCCGAGTGCCGGGGAGCGCAGGCTGGGATGGGTGTATTCCCCTGGAGACCCCCTGGCACTGACCATGTGTTCTGTGTGGGGGGGTAAAAGAGAGGAGTGGGAGAAGCCTGGGACGGGTCCCCAGTGTGAAGAGGCAATGCTGGCAGCCGATGGGATGGGAGAGAACCTCCCTGCGTGAGCTTTGGGAAACACGAAACCAGTCTGGTTGCGCTGTGCTGGGACCACACCAGCAGGGATCATGGGGTCGGCTCCCTGCTTTAGTCCCGTGGCGTGGGACAGTGGGACAGGCTACAGTGGAGTGTGTGAGTGTGTGTGCACGTGTGTGCGCACATGTGTGTGTCCCAGCCCCATCCCGAGGACAGGGGTGAGGAGGCTGGGAGGGCAGACGGCAGTGAGGAGCACACAGACTCCGCGGAGCCGCAGGTCGCAGCTGGGTGGTAATTTGTTCAGCTGCTGTAACCCCATCCCATATAATTTCCTGTGCGGCTTCTCAGACGCTGGAGATCCCAGCTAATGACGAAACCTTCAGCTTCTCACGTCTTGGTTGCCTCAGGCTGGATGGAGTTGCCTCAGGCTGGATGGGGTTCCCCATGCTCCCATGCATCCCGCTGCATCGGGATGCAACCAGCCAACCTGCCTGTCCTTGCTGGGGAGTCAGTGATGAATCTCAGTGCTGTGACACAAGAGGAGGGGTTTGGCTGGGTCCTCCTGTCCTCCCCTCCGGCTTGGTGCTGTGAGGTCCCCAACCAGCACTACCAGGTGTTCTCACTGATGCCATTTCCTCATGGGTTTAGAGCTGGTTCTGTCTGTAAACTGCAGGTCAAGAAGTGCAAAGTGATCTTATGCCTGCAGCCTGTTGCTGTCGTGGCAGGACACAGGTACAACCCCACCAGAGCACCTTGCACACAGCACTAGGTGGTTGTTGCTTCATTCAGCACAGGCCGAGGTGCAGCACTGAGCCATGGGTGTAAACCCCCCAGCTTTGGGATGGGGCTGAGACCTGGACAGCTCAATCCAGTGGTGTTCAGACACTGACGGAGGAAATGCCCCATCCCTGGCAGTGTTCAAAGGCAGGTGGGATGGGGCATTGAGCAACCCACTTTAGTGGAAGGCATCCCTGCCCATGGCAAGAAGGGTGGAGTGAGATGAGTTTTAGGGTCCTTTCCAACCCAAACTATTCTTGGATTCTCTGATTCTACAAAATAGTTTGCAGTCAGTGAGCTGCAATAAACTGCAGCAAGTGCCTGTAAAACCCACCCAGTGAAGCAGCCCTGATGCAGGCAGCCACATTTACAGGTTCTGAGACATGAACCATGCTGTGCCACTCGCTTGGTGGCTGCAAGGATGAGCAAACAGTGGGATCCCAGGAGATGCTCCCCCTCCCTGGCTCAGAACGTGCAGGATGCCCCGAAATGGATGCAGCTCCATCCATGCACCATCCCCTTACGCTGCACTGACCCCTCTGCTCTGCTCCCCAGTTGGTACTTCAGCAAGATCAGCCGAAACGAAGCGGAACAGCTCCTCCTCTCGCCTCCCAACCAGCACGGCTCCTTCCTTGTTCGGGACAGTGAGAGCAGCAAGGGCGAATACTCCCTCTCAGGTGACTTTGTGGCAATTATCCAGAGAACATTAGCACAGAGAAAGGAACCAGTTCCTTAGGGCAGCTCCTGGCTTGGTCAGCACGGGGTGAAAAACAAGGGAATAAGTTTAAAGCACTGTTCAGCATCTTGTTGAAGTGAACCAGCTGCTTTCTGAGAGTGCAGGGAAAGCTAACAGAGAAGGGATGGATTGCAGAATTACTGAGGCAAAGGAAAGTGCATGGCTCCTGTCTGGGGCATGAAAGCTGTAAACATTTCACTGCAACTTAATGATGGTGTCATGGCACTAACTCCCAGGGTTTCATTCCAACAGCTTTTGTCATCTGAGGGTTGTTTGAGAATATGCTGCCCCTCCAGATTGCCAGGGCCTGGGCTGCACAGACCAAAATCTGAATTCAGAGGGGTTTGGACCAGGCAGTGCTGTTACGATCTGGTCCTATCACATAAAAGCAATCCTGAGAAATTCATGGCAAATCCCCCATCCCACCATGGGTCCCTGGGCTGTGGGAGTCCCAGCTGCCACTGGTTTTTCCACCTTGAGCAGCTCTGCTGTCCTCTGAGCAGGCCATTTCCACAGGAAATAATCCCTGATAATAAAGCATCACCTCTGTGGTCTAAAGGAGCCCAGCTCGCCCACGGCCAGGAGTCCTCTGAGCCAGGAGGTGGGAAAAGAAGGGATGTGAGGATTGGGATATAACACTCCAGGGGTGAGCTGTGTTGCTTCAGGATAATTAAAAGTCTGGAAAAGAGAGAGGGTGAAGTCAACAGGCAGGTATTGATTGCAGGAGTTGACTTTTCCCCAACCTGGGCTTCCCCACAGTGCGCAACCACGCCAAGGTCAGCCACTTCCGAATCTGCAAGAGCCCCAGGGGCAGCCTCTACATCCAGAAGGGACACCCCTTCCCCAACATGGAGGAGCTCCTTGCCTTCTACACGGAGCACTGGAAGGTCATCCAGAGCCCCCTGCTGCAGCCCTGCAGCCCCGCGGTGCGTACGCCAACGGCACAGAGCAGCCCAGGGTCCCAGGGATGGAAAAAAAAAAGGGAGACAAAGACTAGGGAAAATAGAAATAATTACTCTATCCATTTGGGATTTGAGCTTTATTAAACTAAATTTAAAGCCCACCTTTAGTATTGCTGCCAGCATCATCTTTTATCAGCCACGTTAAGGCTGGGCATGGCATTTCTACAGATTTTTGACCCGGGAAAAATGAACAGAATTTTCTGAAATGTCTTCTCCATCTTAAAGACTAGAAACCAAGTTGTTACAAATCCCTTCAAGACTGATTCTGGAGATACCTGTGCTTCCAATTTTTCCCCGAGAATATAGGATGTACACATTGCTTTTATAGACTTTTCATACCTATTAGTGTGGTACTCATAAATCTAATTACACTATTAATCCCAAATTGCCAACTCATTACCTGATTAGAATTCCATCCACTGATTACAACTTAGAAATAGCAATTAAACATGTGAATAATCCAAGAGTGAAATTGAAAGGTGAAGTATAAAAGAAATGCTTACTGAGCTGAAGTCTAAATCAGCCATATTATGCAATAGTATTAATTTAATTATTTTTATTTGTGGAAATGGAGAAAAGCCACTTTTGAAGTCTGATTAGGAGTGAATTGTAACTGGAACTCCTGATATTTCATGTGGTCTCCCAAATCTCCCCCTTGCACACCTGGGCTCCCAGCAGGGGTCAGGCAGATGATGCCTCACGTGCTTTGTGAACATTTAGCGGAGGGAAAAGCGATGCTCGGGCTGCAGCCCCCGTGCACACAGGTGGGGGAGCTTCTTGTCCTGCTCTGTGGGCACCAAAAGGTGGTGCAGGCTCCCCCAGCAGGTCCTGCCTGGCTGGCTGGTCCAAGAGTGTCATTCCATGTCCGTTTGGCAGACCCCCCCCGAGCGGGACGGCTGGGAGCGCCCGCGCTGGGAGTTCACCCTGCGGAGGAAGCTGGGAGAGGGCTACTTTGGAGAGGTGTGGGAAGGGCTGTGGAGGAACACGGTGCCAGTGGCCATCAAGATCATAAAAGGTATGTGGAGAATCAGGTGTTAACAGTGGCCAGCTGGGTCTCTCCTTCACTGCCACGTCATTCACACTTTTTTGTTTCCTCATCCCCTTGGTCACTGTGACTGTTTTATCAGGCAAATTATGGCAGGACCCGGCAAGGAGCCACTGGACTATTCCTGTGGGCAGACCTAAGCTTGGGCTGCATCTCTATAAAATGCCTCCAGTCAGTGGGTTTGGGATGAGTGACATCACGTCAAGTCAAATGGGTTCGCGACAATGGGATCTAAAGCCCTGTGGAAAACGACTCTTGGCTGTTTGGGTCTGAGACACAGTTTGTGCAGACATAAGCTGCAGGCAGGGGTGGGCTGAGGGGAGGAGAAAGGTCCTTATCCAAGCTGGAGGTGCTGAGGTGCCAACATCCACATGACAGAGTAGCTCACAGTGACCATGTTGGCTTTCTCACCCAGCTGACATGAAAGCAGAAGACTTCACCAAGGAGATTCAGAACCTGAAGCGCCTGAGGCATGAGAAGCTGATCCAGCTGCACGCTGTCTGCTCGCTGGATGAGCCCGTGTACATCATCACTGAGCTCATGCGCAAAGGCAACCTCCACAGCTACCTCAACAGTGAGTACCGTGCCAGCACCAGGGGGAGAGGGCTCCTGGGGCACTGCTGGTCTGGGTTCTGCACCCTATGGATCTGAATGGGGACCCTAAGAGAGCACCAGTCTGGTTCTGGTCCTTTTTAGATCGTTAGCAACACAGATCAATCCATGGGCACTTGGTGGAGATGGTCTGGTGTGATTTTGGGTGTCTGTATGGGCTGGGTCCGTATCAGTCCCTGGGAGCTCAAGAATGCTGGTAGGGACCTTCATCTCTCCTTCTTCACCCACCCATGGTCTGCTTGCTCCCACCAGTGCACACAAATCCCACTGCTGTGTTTGGGCAACTCCACCTTCTTTGGGAATGAAATGGCCAAACCTCCCCGTGGGTTTGTTCATGTGCAGAGCTCATAAGAGGCCATGGTCCACTCATCATCCTACCATCAGGCTATTTTTCTTGGCTTTTCTTTTCATGATGCAGTAATCAGTCTTGAAAGGAAACAACTGCTCCCACTGAGACCTGTTTTTCCACTGGGTACACCCCTTCCCACCCACACTGATCTTGCTTTTGGTTGGGGCTCCAGAAGCATTTGGTGCTGGAGGAGCTGGAGCTCACAGGCACAACAGGTCGAGAGGCCTGGTGGGAGATTTGCATGGCAGAAAGTCACCTTTAGCTTTGAACAAATCATGGATATCTGCATCTTTATTGCAGCACATGGTGCTCTTCAGAGTTCCATTCCTGAGGAGCACAAGGCTGTGCTGACCTTCCCACACAGTGCCACCAGGACAGTTAGCCAGGACCTCCAATTCAAGGTTTTACAGGCTTCCCTAGTTCCACATTGCCAGCACAGGGTCTCCTTCCAAACCAGAACACCCAGAACAGGTGTTGGTAGATTGCCCCCAACTCTTGGACCATCTGGATTAATAGGTCCTGAAGGGAAGTCCCTGGGCACCTCCCACCTGCTCAACATTGCCTGCCAAGTGGCGGATGGGATGAGGTACCTGGAGGAGAAGCACATTGTCCACCGGGATCTGGCAGCCAGAAACATCCTGGTGGGAGAGGAACTCACCTGCAAAATTGCCGATTTTGGACTTGCCCGGCTCCTCAAGGTCAGTCCCGTTACCCTGGGCCACAAAGCTGCTCCGTGCTGCAGCTCTTCCCAATCTGCAGCTCCAGCAAAGCCCCAAAAACAGTCTCTGTGTGGATCATCCCATCCCTCATGTCCCCTCTCCCCCTGCTTTTCAGGATGACATTTATTCCACCAGCAGCAGCACTAAAATCCCAGTGAAGTGGACAGCCCCAGAGGCAGCCAACTACCGTACCTACTCCCTCAAATCCGACGTCTGGTCCTACGGGATTCTGCTCTATGAAGTCTTCACGTACGGACAGATCCCGTATGAAGGTAGGGCTGCCAGCACACTCCTGTGCCCTCCATCTGTGTGTGCCCACCTTGTACCTTCAGGGCAACTCTGGGGACATCAGATTCAGGGCAATCTTCTCCTTCCCTTGCAGGGATGACAAACCAAGAAACTGTACGGCAAATCACCAGGGGCTACCGCCTTCCCCGGCCCAGCTCCTGCCCTCCCGAGATCTACAGCATCATGCTGGAATGCTGGAGTGGCAACACGGAGGAGCGTCCCACCTTCCTGGCCCTGAGGGAGAAGCTGGGATTCATCTACAGAAGGCTGCTCAGCTCCCTCTCCTGAGGGACCCCTTCCCGCCATCCTTCCTGCACAAGACCCTCCAAGGCCAGCTCTCACCAAGAAGTTCCTTTCTGCTAGTTTGCCCTTTGACAGGGCTACAAGGAAAGCATGTCCCCCTAAAAAAACAGCCTGTGGTCCCTCAGAGTCAGGATGCAGGGAGGTGGCAAAGGGAAAAGGCAGTGAGTTGTGGAGAACTCGTTGCCAGCACTTGGCTGTGTAGCAGTCTGGAGAAGTCCCATCGTAGCAGAAGCATCACCCAGGGTTTACATCTTCGTTCAGCCAGTAGGGTGGGAGGTCCCTGCACTCCCCACACCAACATGAAGGTTTGCAGTTCATGTTCAGCTGTGGCTCCGCTTGATTTTTCTTGTAGAGTGTGTCTGGTGTATTTATCAATAAATGTGTGTACATCCATCCGTGGGAGTTCTTGCAGGGCACTGCTGGATGCTCTGTCCTTACCACACTGCTCTGCTCCCTCCCAGGAATCATAGACTGATTTGGGATGGAAGGGATCTTCATGGTTCATCTTGTTCCAACCCCCCTGCCACGGGCAAGGAAACTTTCCACTAGACCAGGTTGCTCCAAGCCCCGTCCAAGCAGGATGTGAACAATTTCAGGGATGGGTTCAAGGAACCCATCCAGGATAGGTTAAAGGAAGCAATGGTCTGCAACCAGTCCCACTCTTGGAATCACAGATATAACCATTCTTTTGTCTCTTTGGATTCTGTTCATCCAGGTATACAGTAAACCTCAGTGTTCCTCTGCCACCCCTTTCCTGGCCAGCACCTCTGCTTGCCCTGAGAACCCTGCACAGGCAGCTTCTCTCTGGGTTGCTCCACTCTGGATCCTCATCTTACTCACCATTGTGTGTTATTCCAAGAAATATATATGTTTGGATCAATTATTTAATCCCAGGTGCAGGCAGGGAAGGTAAAACACTGCTTCACTCAAAAGAGAGTTTTGCTCTTTACCCCACCCTTGGTGCAAAGCCCAGAGAGGATCCCCAGCTCCTCACTGATCCCAGGGCACAGCATTACAGGGGGACCTTGAGCCTCTGGTCCCTCCCAAGCCGGGGGAACATTTGCTCCAGCCAAGTCCCTGTTGCCCATCCTGCCCATGCACACTCCCAGAGGTCAGGCTGTCCTTGGCAGCAGTGGAAGGACTCACGGAAAAGCAGCACTGGGAGCAATGCCAGGACTCCAGGCTGGTGCAGGGAACCTCTCTGAGGTGGCCTGAGTGAGGCTGCTCGAGCACTAACACACTCATGGCACTGGTGGCAGGAGCCAGTGCTGTGGGTGAAAGGCAGCTGGCACTGGATTCCTCCTGATGAGCCTATTTTGCCTGTTTGCAGGTGACTGCTGGGACTGAGCCAACAGCTGCGTTGGGATTTATAAAGTTAATAAAGTTTATGCAACGCTCCCCACGCCTGGGCAGTGTCCGTGCTGTGTGGAATGGCAGAAACAAGTCTGGCTGTTAATTGAGCAAGTCTCAGTGCACGAGGGGCCTGGAAAGGGGAGGCAGGAATGTGGTTCAGGGGAGGGATGAATCCTGCTCTGTTCATGCTTTCTCTGGAGCCCGAGAGAGGGTGAGGCAGTTGCTGAGCCCACAGAACTGCAGCCGTGCCCTGGAAAGGCAACAGCTCCTGGTTTGAGTGTTCCCAGACGGAAAAAGCAACAGGTTGGGTTTGGGCACGGTTGCAGGAGGAAGCTCTCATTTGTACAAGCATTTTTCAGCCTGATCAAACACTTGAGCAGAGAGAACACCTATGCAGAGTCAGGTCCTGTGAGAAAATAAAGACTAAAGCTGTGTCTGGCAGGTGAGGAGTTCATGGCACACCAAGGAAGGGCAGGGACACCCGTGGCACAGGCACGGTGGGGCTGCTGCAGCATGGAAACATAGAAAAAGTTTGGGTTGGAAGAGACCTTCAAGACCACCTTGTTCCAACCCCGTTGCTGTGGGCAGGAACACCTTCCACTAGACCAGTTGCTGAAATAGCAAGACATTAAATTTGCAGATCTGGTTGCCACCAGATGGAGCTCAAAAATAAGCAGGAGGAGAAGGGTGTGCATGAGGTGATGGGGGGCTGGGGCTGGCACAGGGTGATGGGGCTGGTGTGGGACACAGTGGTCCATGGTGGGATACCTGGAGAGGCCAGTGGGGCTGGCAGGGCTGCAAGCAGCCTCCTGCCTGCACCGACCCAGCAGACACAAGGGCTCCAAAACAGCCCCCTCAGCTGTTGTTGTGACCTCATGGGCATGTGGGGCAGGGACATGGGGGCATGATGACACAGTGCTGCCCACAGCAGCTTTTCTTTCCTCCTCCTCCTTCTCCTCCTCCTCCCCCACCTCCTCCTCCTCCTCCTCTGCCTGGGTTTGCCCTCCAGCACGGTCTGCTGGGTTTTGGCATTTCTCCGAGTCATTACTTGCCTTCTAAAAGCAGACAGAGCTGGTGGGGGTGGGGGTGAGCCCAAATTTTCCCATCTGCTCCCAAGACCTCAGCCTGGGCTGGGCACTGCAGCTCCCCCCCAAACTGAACCAGGCTTTTCCTTAAATCCATTGCACAAAGGCAGGGATGTTGTGGTTCCAGTCCTTCACAGACCCCTCCGGAGTGGGCACTGCAAATCCTGCTGTAACAGGCATTTTGCTGCTCTGTTTGCAGCCTGGCATGTGCCCTGTTTGCGGATTCAAGGATTGGAGCCTTGACCCAGTGGCATTTGGAAACAGTGTCAGGCTAATGCAAGGTATTTGAGCTGCACAGCTCATTTCTATTTTTAAGATCCCACATCAGCCTTCGAAGGGTGAGGGGGAAGCAAAGCTGCTGGAGGGAAAAAGAAAACAACAAAACAACCCCAAGCAGCAAGAGGCAGGGAATGAAAGGAAATATTTCTCACCGGAGGCAGTGGGGTGGTATGAGGGGCACTGCAAGGGACGAGACTGAGCAGAAACCTGTGAGTTTTTAAACAAGTATGTGAGTTAATCAACAGTCAAAACACCTCTGGGGGAGAAGAGGGGGGGACATCAATCCATGGGATTGATTGGTGCCATGGGAGGTGGGTGATTGCCCCTCTGATAGCAAGTCCTGTGGAAGGGGGAGGATGATCAGGGAGGGGTATAGCGTACAAGAAACCCCTTTGCTTGTCTCACTTCCACTGCTCAATGACTCTCTTGCTATCCCACCACAGCGGGCAGCTCGATGACACAAGACACAGGAAGTCAGCTGGAATCATGGAATTGCTTGGCTTGGAAAGACCTGCTAAGATCACTGAGTCCAACCATTCCCCAACGCTGCCAATCCCACCCCAAGTGCCACATCTACAGGTCTTTTAAATCCCTCCAGGGATGGTGACTCCACTGCCCCGGGCAGCCAGTTCCCATGCTTGATAATTCTTTCAGTGAGGAAATTTGTCCTGATATTCAACCCAAACCTCCCCAGCACAATTTGAGGCCATTTCATAGAATCGTGGAACAAGAGTTTTCTCTCATCACTTGTTACTTGGGAAAAGAGACCGACACCCACAGCAGTGGAGATGGAAAGAGAATAAAAATAAACTTGCTTGGCTGTCAGATGCTTTTCCTAAATATGTCTGAATGCTGTGGAGGTACAAGAAAGGCACTAAAAGCCTTTCAAGCCCAAGCAAACAAGGCAGTGCCAAGGGCTTAGCTCTCAGCAATACCACCAAGCTGCCTGGGAGCACATCTGAGGGGATCCGGGCTCTCCCTGTTTCTTCACTCCCACCAGAGAATAAACCTGAGTCTGTGACACTTTACAGACATTCAGAAAAACACCCTTTAATTCAGCAGGGTGTTTCCAGGCAGTTTTGCTCTGCTGGACAAAGAGCCATGGGCACAAGGGCAGCCAGGGACAGGTTCTGCAGTCACTGCTGTGAATCCAACCCACCTTGCAGCAATGTGGGAATGAGTTTAACCTCCATCCAGCATCCAAGAAAAGGATGGAGGGGCGTCATTGTGCCGGTGGCATCACAGAGCAGCTCACTTAGAGCAGGGTCAGGCTGGGCAGTGTGCCCAGCTGAAAAGCAGGGGCACAGGATCGGTATCTTTGCTCTGCCACTTCCTCCCCCAGGTGCCTGGGGACAGTTGTTGGGCTTGACCCTCAGTGATCACGAGACCAACAAGCAAATACAGCAATATTGACTTTACCTTTGTGTGTCCACACTGTAATCTGCAGGCTTGGGAAAAAAAATCTTTCTTTTCCCTCTCCAAAATGAGGGGCTTCTGCTGGGAACCAGCAGTTGAGGAGACACTGCTGCTGCCTTGAGGCATCCCGAGGGTGAGCAGCACCCACGGGGTTTGCTGAGGCAAGGAAGATCAGTTGTGGGGTGATGTGCAGTTGTGGACATGGGGGTCACCCACAGGGTGCTGGCAGCTTCTGGGGTCCAAACTGTGTGCTCAGGGCTGTTAGGATCTCCCACAGCCATTCCTTTTGGATGCACATGCTTACACAGGGAGAACTGCTGTCCTGGCCCCTAATAGGGACAGGGGACACAGACCCTCTGCTTGGAGAAGCAGAGCTCAAGAAAAAGCTTACTCAACACTTTTCCCAACCAGAAACAAGGAACAAAGTGAGAAGTGACCCCAGATGCCCCTGCAGCACAGACAGAAAGCACAGCAATCCTGCCCCCACTAACCCCCCCTCCCCAGCTGCTCCCTGCCCTTCTTCCTGTCTGCCTCGGGCACTAGAGAGGGAAAGTCATGGCTCAGGGGTCCCATGACCTTGGCTGCCTTCAGGGCTGCAGCACCTGGTGCACACAGGGACAGCCCCACACTTCATGCTGTGGCTGGAAGCAGAGCAGGAAGATTTGGCACCGTTAAATCAAGCTCTGCCAGGGTTTTTCTGCCTCCAGCAGGAACAAAGGTGCTCCCTTCACCCTGGCACCAGCAAGCCCTTGTATTTCCAACTACCAGGCCGATCACAGAAGGATGAAACAGCCAAGCTGACTAATTCAAGGCAAAAATCAGCCAAAACAGCCCTTAAAGCAGTACAGCACATGGGCCAGTGGGGATCCAGGGCTGCCAAATCCAGTGCACCCCAAGCTGCCACCCACACCATGAGCTCCAGCCTGACATCAAGACCCACAAAATGCATGCCTTGAGCAAGCCTCATATCTCCCCTCATTATGGAAGGCTCACTTTTCACCCAATTCCTTCCCCCAGCCCCAACCAGACTGGCTCAGGCCCTGGCACTCACCCTTACCCCTCGAGGCACGAGGGCAGGGCAGCAACGTGCTGGGGGAAGCAAAACAAGTTCAGTGCCAGCAGCAACAGGGCTGTGCAGCCAAGTAAGGAGAAAAGGGTGGGGGGAAGGCATTTGCAGCATCACCAGGGCCCAGCCAGATCCTGCTCATGTACAAAACACACACGGACCAGTGAGTCACACCGGCACGTGATATCCGGCACCACCAGCTGCGGTTGGAAGCTGTGCTGTGCCCTGCTCCAGCCCCACTGACACCCCCAGCACCCCTCACAGCCTGCCCTCTCCCCGCCACGCACGAAGAACAACCAACCCACACAGGAGTTTTAAAAGGCTGCTCAAGTTTATTGGTTGCCATTGTACGGAGTTCCAAGGTAATAAGACGTGTTACCAAGTCTGCTTAGTTACACTGGGAGAGAGTAAAAAGGCTGGTGTGGAATCGTCAGGGGGTTTGCTGCGCTCTTCCATCACGAGGCAGCACCTTAGCCCTGGGAGCAGCCAGCTACTCTACGGGGAGGGGGCTGTGCCCGCCGGACGCGGAGCAGCCGCCGACCTGCTCACAGCGAGGGCCCAGAGCTGGGCTCGCTGACGTGGCGCCTCCGGCCCGCTCCCGGCGCTGGCACCAGGCCACAAGCCATCGGTCCTGGTGTCACCCGCAGGGCTTCCAAGCTGCAGGACAGAGCAGAGACAGGGTCAGGCTGGAATTGAAGCGAGGTGCTATCGCTCCTGTGGGTGCCCCGGGCACGGCCCATTGGGTCAGGATGCGCCTCGGGGGATGCAGCAGGGATGTCCTGGGAGGTCTCAAAGCACTCACCTCTGCGGGGACTCCGACACGGTTGTCATGGTCGGGTGAGTCGTCTTCCCAAAGAAGAAGCTGGCCCACCACTGGCCGGGGTCAGACTTGGGCAGGTCTGGGGGAGGCAGTGCATGCCAGGGAAAGTCCAGGTCAGTGCAACCCATGGCCACCCCACTCTCATCCCATAGGAGAGGTTGGGTCCCCTCCAGTCAGATTTGCAGAGGAGGGGCTGGGAGCACAGTCCCCCCTGAGCCAGGACAGGTGGGACTTACCCAGGGAGTGGGGGATGACTTCCCCAGAGTACTCTGAGCTGCAGGAGCTGGTGCTGGATGTGGAGCTCAGGCGCCCTATGGAGAAATCATGGCCATCAGAACCACTGCTGACCCTCGGTCGTGCCACGAGAAGCACCACGTGGCCTCCGTGTGACTGTCCCTGTCCCTAGGTGACACGGCTCAGTCTCATCACCAGCTCACTCCAGGACTTGCCTGGGTTTAGTGCCAGGTCAATAAAAAACACTAGGAAGGGAATACTGATGAGATTCTAAGAGCAGAGAGCAGAAAAACACCTGAACATCTCTGTAGGAGAACACCTGCAACCCCAAGGACATAATTTTGTGGCTCTGGGAGGCCCATGCAGATGACTTGAGGCCAAGAGGATGCAGATTCCTGTGTTCTAGTCCAACTGCTACAAGCCTGTTGCTTATTTCAGCTCAAGGGGAATCCTTTAACTCTCTCTGGGTTAGGCAATCCATTAAACCAGAAATTCTCTGCCAGGAGAGGTACCGGTAGCAACCATTGCCCAGACAGGTGTTGCAGCTCATTTCTACAGCAACAGTGCAAGGTGAAGCCATCACCTCCCCTTCCCTACAACCTTAGTGGCATGTGAAGGTTTGAGATCCCTCACCAGCTGGTACAGCTGGGCAGGGGCTGCGGGGCCCAAAGGAGGCTCTGGGCAGCAGGAGGGACACTGCTGGCTGGCCCCTTTTCTCAGCAAAGGCTCACACGGGGCTCCAGCTGAAACACACACCTGAGCTCAGCTCCATCTCTGCTGGAGCCACATCCCCCCAACACCCAGCAGAGCCCCCCACCTGCTCCTCCAGCATCCTGAGACCACCCCAGTCCCCAGCCCGCCCTTACTTCTGCGGTAGTTGTGCGTGGCCATGAGCGAGCCGCTGGATGGGATGGATGCCATGGTTCTTGATCCTGGTTGTCGTGCAGATCTAAACCTGCGAGCACAGAGGCAGCTGTCAGCACCCCCCTGACCCACACCTGTACCCCAGAAACCTGCGAGGGTGCACATGGAAACATCGTGGCTTCTGGAGAGATGGGACGTGCAACGGCGGCTGGCGCTGGCAGAGCTGCACAGGGATTAAATCCACAGAGCTCTAAGAGCTACGTGCAACATAATTCCCTCGTACACAAGCGCCTGCCCGGAGCAGAGCCCGGCACATCCGCACAGCCCCTTCCCGACCCCCCGCGGGTGTTTCTCTTGCAGGAATCCAACTCCTCTCCTTGAATCAACAGCTGGAGTTATGAAATCCCTGACGGATGTTGCATAAGGAGCAAAGAAATGTTCAGCTGGGGCACATACCGAGGGTGTTCCAGCACGAGTTTCCAGCCTCAGCCTGTCCTCAGAGGCCTCCCCATCACCCACAGCCGGGACAAACCTGCCCGCCCTTCACCTTTGCTGTGGTTCATTCCAGTTCTGAACTAGAGAGAACTGAACTTTCTCCTTCTTGCACAAAGCACCTTCCCGCCCGGACCTGACTCTTCCCACAGTCTGACCCCCTTTGTCTTCAAGAAAGCTCAAAAAAAAAATAAAAAGCAAAAAGATCCCAAGCGCTGGAACTTCGCGGGGAGGGGAAACACACACCGAGCCCCGCCACCACCCGCGAGAAGCAACCTGGCCGTCCTCAGCGGGGGAAACTGAGGCACGGAGAAGTTTCACCCCAAAGCGTCTCAACGTCGATCCCTCTCGAAGAAAAAAACCCCCAGATGGCCACAGGCCGCCCCGTTTCTCCCCCCACCCCGCGCCGGGGCCGCACGACGAGGTCGCAGCGCACCTGGGCCGGGCTGTGTGCGGCGGGGTCCGGCGGGTGGGGGGGAAGGAAGCGTTGGGGCCGCGGGGCCCGCGGTGCGGGGTCTGCGCTCCGCTCGCTCCGCACCGCACGGCCTGAGCCGCGGCGCTGCCGCTCCGCCCCTAAGCCCGGCTTAAATCCCCTTCGGCCGCGCCTATCCCGCGGGATCCGCCAATCGCCGCGGGGGCGTGGCCGGCCACACCCCTTCCCCGCGGGGCGGGGGGGGCAGTGTCGCGATTGTCGCGGCGGGGCAAGAGGAGACGTCTTTAGGACGCCTCCGCGGAACGGTGGCTGAAATCTGGTGCGGGATTAAAGAGCCTTCAAAACTGGAGTAAATGTGAATAAATAAATACAGGTTTGAGGGGTTCTGAGCAGGCTGGGCTGTTACAGATTTTTGGGGGAGAATGCTTTATTTCAGAGGAGAGAGCTTGAAGCAAGGCCAAAGTACAGCCCACACCACAATCCAGCTCCTCCGTATTTGGGTACCGGTGTAGCATCATGTGCAGATGCTGCTCCATAAATCACTGGTGGTGCAGGGTGAGAGTTCAAGAGAGCCAAGGCAATGGATGCGTGCATGATGAAACCTTTCCATGTAAAAGGAACACAGGAACTTCACGGAAAATTGCTCCCTGTATGGAATGGAGCTGGGGCTGAGAACAAAACACCCCGAGAGGTGTCTCCACAAAGGCAGTTTGGTACTTGCTGTGTCTGAAGTGGTGCTCATTTATTTTCTCCCAAAAAGCCACGCCAGAGCAGAGTGCTGCGGTCCAGCACACCAGGGCTTTGCAATAAAATCTTTCACTTTCAGGTGCAGCTGTGGGAAAAGCATTTTTGGAAAGGGATGTTTTAGCTGTTTTAAGGATTGGGGACAGGAGAGAGCCTATACCCCAGCCTGGAGTGGTTCTGGCACAAACTCTCCATACAACAAAGTTCATTCGTCTCCCAGCCCCCAATTTTTCCTATTAATCCCGAGTTATTTGTTAAGCACTGGGGCAAGGAGCCAGAACCAGGGGAGGCAGCGCTGGGTTGCTCCAGGACATCGATCTCTCTGCTCAGCTCGCAGGGCAGCAAAAGGGTCGAGCTGGCCTTGGGACTGTGTTTCTCTGCGGGGTAGGAGCACCTTGGCATGGGGACATTCCAGGTGACCCACGTCCCCAGATGTCCCCACCTGGCCCAAGAAGAAGACATGGATTGGAGGCCATCCCTGTGCCCAGCCCCTGTGCACACTCCCAGGAAATAAGCTGGGGTGGCTTCGGGGAAAGCCTTGGCACCACAATTCTGTAAACAAATTGTTTGTTTTCAAATTCTACCCCAGAGGTGGAATTAGAATTAAGAGCCAACACAGGCACGTGTGTGGTCCATGTCCGGACCAAGTTCCTCCAGCCGTGCCTCAGTTTCCCCTTTGAGGATCCTGACTCAGCGCTTTCTAGGGAAGGATTTGGCCAAAGGTTGTGGTGGACTTTGAATATACAAATACCAGCAGGCACGTGGTTGTTTTCGTTCCCAGCATTAGGCTTTGCTTTTGTGCCGCATGATTGGGTTTGATCCTCGGTTTGTTTTCGAGGTCCTGGCACTCCCAGACCATTCACTCCCAGCCCTGCTGGCTGTACAGCATGGAAAGCTCTAGGCCACAGGCTTGAGTGATTTTTCTGACCCAGAAGGGAAAGATAGGAAGGTTAAAAATTCGACACTTCAAACCTGAAAAGTCCCTTTTGTTTCAGTGAAGCCAGTGTCATTTCTGAGGTTCCTCCTCAACTCCCAAGAGATGTATTCCCGCCATCCTCAGTTCCTCTAGTAATGTACAGAGCAACAGGTGTGTATTGATATAAAGATTATATTCTCTAATGGAGTATATTCTCCCCAGTGGGTACAGGATGGCTGTGTACCCCACTGAGCCTAAGAGGGCTAATTGCTTTAATTAACGATAGAGCAGAGATTAACAAGCCTGTTCCAGTCCCTTTGTGCAATGACACCACCTAAACCTATATTTGGTGCTGCTTTTAAAGGATCAGTTCATTAAGCAGGTAGCACCAGGGGTGTGATGTTGCACCCATAGCCACGAGAGGTGAATCTGGGCTTTGCTGGTTCAAGCTCCAGCAAAACATGCCTTGCTCTGCTTTACCTCCCAAAATCAATTCCATTTTGCCTTAATGAAGCAGTGGGAGCAGCATGAGTGGGACAGAGCAGTCAGGGGGATTGATGGAGCAGTCAGTCTCATTTTCCAGGACAAAGCCTGTTCTGGGTGTGTTGAGAAGGCAAAGATACATTTTATTTGTATTGATCAGGAATCAGTGGCAAGCAGATGACAAGATTTGGATAGATTTTCTCTTTGGTTTTCCTGTAATTAGAGCCTCTGCCTCTGAGTGGACTGCAAGTACTCTGCCCTGAGTTCTCTTTTCAGCAAGGTTTCAGTGTTTTCCTTTTTTTTTTTTTTTTAATCTTGCTTTTGGCTTCTGGCAATTGGCTTTTGTTATCTGCCATTTGTGTGGGCTGTTGGGAAACAGCCTTTTGTGTCATTTTGTACTTGGCAGAAATTTCTGGAGGCCAGCAAAAGCTGTGGAACTGAAGGAGCTGCTGCCTCTGGACTCCCTCAGCACTCCTGGGCCATCACCAATGGGTGTTTGCTAACGCTGGGGACGACGGGGCAATCCCAGTTCCCAGCCAAAGAGGCTTCATGCTGCTACCATATTCCCTCTAGGGATGTGACATCTCAGTGGCTTCAGGAATGTGATCCATGCTCAGCAGCCCCTTCCCCACCTCCCTGCACCGGAGTGTGCAGCGATTTCCTTCCCGGGTAAGAAGGCAGCGCTTGCTCTCAGCACAGCAGTGCAATCACAGAATGGTTTGGGTTGGAAGCAACATTAAATCTCTTCACATTCCACTCCCTCTACCACAGGCAGGGACAACTTCCACTAGTCCAGATTGCTCCAAGCCCCATCCAACCTGGCCTTGAACACTTCCAGGTATGAGGCAGCCACAGCTTCTCGGGGCAGCCTCTTCAGTAACGCAGACTTGAGCTCTCTGCGGTGCTACGGAGCCTGATCCTGCACCACTGAGGGTTTTCCCTAAGTCTCCCTCTGTTGTGCACTCCTTGCTGCAGAGGAGGGAGCAGGCAGGACCTGTGCTCAGACTTTGCCCTCTTTTTCTCCCTCCTCCCCTCTTTCTCCGCCTCCTCCTCCTCCTCCTCCTTCTCCGCTGCATTTTCCCGGCTGAGTTACTCAGTGCCAGGTTTGGGATTAGGGCAGCGTCCTCGCAGCACAGGCAGCTGCTGCCACCTATGGATAATAAATACCCAAATTATTCACCCTGGTTGCCACGTTAGGGCCACCTCCTCTCTGTTTGCTGTAATCCAGAGGCTTTTGGTGAACTTGGTCCCTCAAGTTCCTGACTTTTGGTCCATCTGTTCCTCTGTAAAATCTGGAAACCCATCTTTCAGAAACCAGCAGCAACACTGGGCAGGATCCATCTCTGCAGAAAACTCTTGGAGCAGCATCTCCTTTTTGGGACTGGGGGAGATGTCACTATCAGTCACTACCATCATATGAAAACAAATTATTCACTAAATTAAATCCTTGGGCTTTGATGGGAGTTGCTTCAGCAACAAGTTTTCTCAAGTTCCCTGATCCTCATTTCACCCTCTGGATGCATCCAAAGCTTATGCTGCTATTTCCTTTAACACTTCCACTGAAGCCATCAGAAAATGTGGGCAGCCAGGGCTCTTTTCACTCAGTGGCTGTGGCTTTACAGGAAAAACCATCCCCAGGATTAATCAGGCTTTTCCTAACTGGGAGATGTGCACAGCTGCCAAAACAAACACATCAATCTGTTGTAGCTTGATACAGCACCAGACAAGCTTTTTATAAACCCAGCGTGGTCCAGGAGCAGCCAGGCATCCTGCAAACAGCCCTAAACCACAGGGCAGAGGTGCCTTATCTCACTTGGGATTGACCTAGATTGGGGTCTGCCCCCTCCTCGACACGCAGGGAGATTTAAGGGATCAGCAGCCCCCACAGATGCTGCATTCAGGCACCAGAAATGTCAGTGTCCCTGATGAGATTCATCAAAGTGGTGTTTTTCTCCTTCCTGGTGGTAAAAGATTATTTCAGAGCATGGAAGTGTTCATCCTGGCTGCTTCCCAGGTGGACAGCAGCTCAGGCTGAGCAGTTTTATCCTCCACAGCCTCGACCAAGTAACTCAGACATTTGGTGGAAAAAGGGTTCTTGGAGGAGCATTCCCATGGCACACTTGGAGCCTCAGGATGAATGGGGGCAGTTTTCAAGGCCTTTAGGCATTGTCCCTTCAGCACTGCTGCCTCAGATCGCTTTGGACACCCGATGGCTGTGACTACATCAAAATATCAGTGGGCAGGTCCCAGCAGTGTGAGCAGAGGGTGGGTCCTTGGGTGCAGCCTGCCCTGCACGAGGCACACTGCTGTCCCATCAGGGATGACACCAGACTCCATCCCCAGCTGGCCAAGTGACTGGAGGACTTGAACATCTTGTTATCACTTCCAGAGCTTATTTTTAAACCCGTGGCCCCAATTTAAAGGTATCAGCAGCATGCGCTGAGTGCAGGACCTCCAAATACTCCCCTGCTCCTCCTTCCCCTGCCTTTCTGTCCCCCCACTCCTGTCTTCATCTCCCCTCTCCAGATCTACAACATCAGCAGGAGCTGAAAAACCTGCTCACATTAAAAGTTCCATGAAATCTACTCAATTCCTGGAAGTGTTCGAGGCCAGGTTGGATGAGATTTTGAGAAACCTGGTCTAGTGGAAGGTGTCCCTGACCATGGCAAGGCGGTTGGAACGAGATGAGCTTTAAGGTCTCTTCCAACCCAAGCCATTCTGTGATTCTCTAATTCTATCATCTTTTCCTATTTGTGCCTTGGGCCAGGAGTGCTGCCAGGCAAACCCACAGGGAGAGTCATGACACATCAATATGGGGACCTTGAAAGGTTGACCTCAAAGCCAACCCCAGGTAAACATGCCCTAGAAACCCCTGGGATGCTCAGTGGGAAATCCCATCCTGTCTTAACACCAGCTAATCTGGGCTTTAACTGAAATGGGAATGCCTGTTTCATGTGCACCAGCAGTGGGGATTCCCATGGGATGCATGTTGTACACACGGGGAGAGGATGGCCAGTGTCTTGGTGTTTTGAGCTTGTCCACTTCCAGCAGATGGTAAATGCTAAAACAACTGAGTGCAAAGCACCTGCAAAGCCTGCAAAGCTGGTGTGGAAGGAGCTGGAAGCCTTGCCATCAGAAAAAAAACTTGACAGCATCCACTTCATCCACAAACTTCCCTTTAGAGGAAAACCTCTGCCCTACCCACCCTTGGTCTGCTTTTCTGATGGCTGTTTCATGAGCCCAGCATGAGACCCTGCATTTCTTCCTTTCAAGGACTGCATCTCTACTGCTTTGCACAGGAAGAAGGAAGAAAATAGCAATTTACAGCTATTCCTGTGTCCAGCCTGAACTTTTCCCCAGTGAGAGCAGAGCTCCTGGAGTGACATCGGGGCTGGCATTCCTCGTGGCTGCCATCTGCCCTGCCCAAAGCCTCACCTTCAGAGACATTTTACAGCAACAAACACACAACTACTTAGGGAGCTGAACATGTTATTCCTGGGCAGAAACACCCCCAGTGCAGGGAAAATCCAGGCAGGCAGCCTGGGCTGTTCTCATCCCAGATCCATACAAATTACCGGCACTGCGGATTATTCACTCTCCCAATCACACCGTGGGGGGCCTCTTTGGGAAATAAATAAATCCCAATTATTTTGTTTGGACAAATGGAAATTTTAGCATAGGTTAAAGCACCAAATCTCAGCCTGGGGGCTGGGGGCTGGATGGGGTCGAGGTGATGCTGAAGGGGGTAAGAGGTATTTGTGCAGCCTGCCCATCCCTTCTGGGGCATGGGGGGGGTTTCTGTTTTCCTGAGTCACCCTAAATCATTTGGTGATGGTTTTTGGGGTGGGGGAATCAAATCTAAATATGATGTACAGGAATTGTTTCAGCTGGGACCTGAATCTGGAGCCAGATGGATGGAGACAAGGCGCTAAACTTCAGCCGCCCTCAGATTTTGCTTGCTCAGGACTCTGTTGTTTTACGCAGCTGAACATTTAAGGACAAATTGCCACTGTTTTTCAGGAGGGAAAATGATTGCACTGGGGCATGACAGTTGAGCTTGATGGTCCCCAGGGGCCACATGTGTTTGGTGGAACCCTTTTCCCCAGCCAGAGCTGTGGCTTTAAGCTTCTCGGAGGCTGGGGGGTAAAGTGGCTTAACAGAGCTGGGATTAGCCAGGTCTGACAGTCCTCTCTCCTACTCAGGTCCCGAACTATTTATAGCCTGATGGGCCGTCAGGCTCTATTTCAGGGCAGAAAAACAGTGCAGTGCCCGGTTCTCTTTTCCCTGCCTGGGAAAAGGGGTGAAAATTAAATTTCTCTTTCCTGGAGAAGGAAAGGAGAAAGGAGAGTCCCATCCTGGGCTCACCTGGCCCGGCAGCAGAGGGACTGGGATTTCTGCCATCCTCATCTTCACTGGCAAATGCAGCTGTTGCCCTGTTGAGAAAGGAGGAGATTATTTATTGGAAAAGCAATAAAATAAGAATAGAAAGAATAAGGGGTTTATATAACTCTCCCTCCTACACATTATCACACTTGCTGCCCAACTCCAGCACATCCAGACCTGTGATAACACTACTACCCCTATCCCAAAAGAAGGCTGGGGCAACCCCTTTAAATTCTCTTAGACCCTTCTCCTTGGAAGTTTCTTTTTATTTTTTTCTGGCATTCAGAGCATATTATGTTGTGCAAGGAATGCTAAATAGAAGAAAAAGACAGCTTTACTATCATATTTTTAAGATAATACCAATAAGCTATAATAATTTTTAAAGCCTCCCTTTAAGCATTAATGAGAGGTTGGGAACATTTTAATCTACATGATGTGTAAGTTTTTAACCCTTAGTCTAGGAAGGTAAGAGTACCTTCCTAAGGGTACCTGATTTAGCTGTTAAATTCACTGGAAGGATGGTCTGGGCCATAAAATTGGTCCGGATTATTGCACAGCTTTCTTCCAAATTAGTTTCCTTTTGAATATTTGGCTATATTTGGCTTTGGGACACAGAAATTTTTGCATTAGCCTTGGAATTGCACAGATGACACAGGTATAAATATTCTGACCCCTACATATTATTATTTTTTTAATGCAAAGAAAGCATCATCATATAACTGAAGGAGATTACTTATGATTTCCTTGTCCTCCTAGGACTTGAACCCTATCTCTGTTTAAGTGAGATGATGCTCATAAATCACAAATTCTTGAGCAGCCAACATACGTGGTGGAGGTGCAGAAGTCTCTGCTCTATTTTGCTCTCTGTTTTGCTCTATTTGTCCCTGTGCTGTTTTCTCCTGGGCTAATGCCCAGAGATGTGGGGCAGTGCCTGCAGGGTTTGCCCAGGGACATGTTCTCCCTGTGTGCCGTGCATGGACCCCTCTCCTCTTGGCACCTGTGGGAGCACAGCCCTTCTGCACCACTGACCCCACCAGGGGCAGAGCAAGGAGTGTGGTATTTCATGGCCTGGGCCCCACTCCAAACCTGGCCCTTCACCCCAAGCTGCCATAAGGGGTCCAAGCCTCACTAGAGTAGCACTTCCATCACTTCCCCTGTTTTCCAAAAAGCTCTTGTTTCTATCTACCTCCACCCATTGTCTTCTTCCCATCCCTCTATCTCTCCATCTCCCTATCCCTTTATCTCCATCTCATTTCTTTATGTTCTTTCTCTCCTATCTCTCCATCTTTTATCCTTCCACCTTACTCTCATCCCTCTATATTCCATCCTGCTGTTTCCCTCCGATTTCAGCCTTCCACCCCTCCATTTCTCTCCCACCTGTCCATTTCTCCCAACCCTCCATCTTCCTCCCATCCCTCTGTCTCAAATCTCTCCATCTCCCTTTCATGCCTTCATCTTTCATCTTTCCTGTTTCTCTATCTTTATCCTTCCACCTTCCTCCCACCCCTCTATCTTCCATCTTGCTGCCTCCCTGACTTCAGTTTTCCATCCCTGCATCTTCCCATCCCTTCATCCTCCTCCCACCCCTCTATCTTCCACCCTGCTGTCTCCCTCCAACCTTTGCTTCCATCCTGCTGTCTCCCTCTGACTCCAGTCTTCCATCCTTCCATCTTCCCATCCCTCCAACCTTCCACCCCTCCATCTCTCTCCCACCTCTCCCATCCCTCCACTTTTTCCCCATCCTTTCATCTTCCTCCCATCCCTTTATCTCTCATCCTTCCACCTCCTTCCCATCCTTCCACCTTCCCTTCCCAGCCCCGTCCCCCGTCTCTCCCGCCTCTCCCTCCTCCTCCTCCTCCTCCCCGTTCATCTCCTCCTCCCCGCGTTCCCCCCGCGCCTCCTCCTCCTCCTCCTCCCCCGCCCGGTACCGCATTGCCGTAGTGCGGGGGGGCCGCTGCATTGCGCTGCCGCCGTCGATAGGTGGGCCCCTCCCGCGGAGATAAAGCCGGCGGAGCCCAAGCCGGCAGCCTCTGGCCGCCCCGACCGCCGCCCCGGTAAGAGCTGCGGGACCCCGGCGGGATGGGGGGGGACAGCCGGGCTATGGGGGGGATGGTGTCCTGCCCCAGGGCCTGCGGGGGATCAGTGCCCCCCTCCCCTCCTGTGTGTAGGTGCTGCCGGTCCGTGGAGGGGGGGGGTACCCGCGGGGAGGGAGAGGATGGGGCTGGACCATTCCTTCATCCCGCAGGTGCTTCTTCCCGCAGGTGGGAAATACCCCGCAACCCACAGTGCTTCAGGGCATGAAATTCCTTCTAAATGTTGTGTAAGAGGGGGAAAACCTGATAATCCCCTCTTTGCCCCCTTCACCCCTACCCCCACCCCCAGTCCTCATTCCCCTCCTGCCCCACCCCCCCTTCGCCTTCAGGATCACAGAACCCCGGAATGATTTGGGTTGGAAGCGACCTTAAAGATCACGTCGTTCCAACCCCCTGCCATGGGCAGGGATGTCTTTAGCTCCTTGCGGGAAAATAAAAAATAATAAAAAAAAAATCCCCAATTCCCAAAGCGACCCCGCATCTCCCCCCACCCGGGTGCCGGGGATGTGCAGCGGGGAGAGGGTCCTGCACCCAGGGCTGGGCGCTCCGGGACTGGGCATCGCAGCGGAGCCGCAAAATGGCCAGATCCGGGCTGGCTGGGTTCAAGGGCAGGAGGGACGGGGCAGCCGGGGCTCCTGCTGCCCAGGGAGGCTTCTCGCCGGGAATATTATCACCCGCATGACTGAATCGCTATTAGAGCAGCAAACTCCTCCTGACCTCCTTTATTTCTGTGGGCAGATTCGTGAAATTGGATTTTATTAGACGTCAGATTAAAGCTCCTAATTGTGCCGGGTTTGTGTGCAGCTGCAGAGCCATGGCAACGCCGGGAGATGCCAGGACAGCTCCCCGGATATATTTTGCGTTTTTAGCCTCCTCCCTCTGTTTCATCCAGTTTCATGGCAGCAAAATATAATAATCCCCCCACACACACACACTGCAGGCTCAGATGAGCCCTTGGCAGCCTGGCAATTCGCAGCCCTGCTTGGGGGAGCAGCCGAGGGCTATTTTTGTCCACCCCCCCATTTTGCAGACACCATGTTGTCACCCGAACTGTGCCCAGCTCGGGAGTGGCGAGGGCAGCCTGGGAGGACGGGCACCCTCGGCTCCTCCCAGGGCACCCACAACATGGAGGAGATGCCCTCGGGTTTGGAAAGAGCGAGAAGGCAGCAAGGAGCAGCCCTGAGCCAGGGGGGGAAGGCTTTCCAGGGAGGAAGGGCACCTTCGAAGCACCGATGACGTAGCCCTGGGAACTGGGGGTCTCCACGAGGAGGGCAAGATGCCGAAGAACACGGCATCTTGCTGAGACTTGGAGGCCGTACATGGCAGCCAGAAATAGCCCGGCTGGCCTCCTCCGGGGGCGGGCTGGCTCCCACCCAGCACGGGCAGAGCTGCCAGACGAGGCCGGGCACCCCCGGCCAGGCTGGAGCGCGTGGTCCAGCGGGAAGGTGGGGCGAGGGGAGGAGAGCCATCCCCGATGGGCTGGGAGAGGGGGCTGTCGCGGGGGCTCCTTTGACGCGCCTGCCTCTCCTCTCCCCCCAACCCCGCAGCCTCCCCGAAAAGGCAGCTGCGTTCCCACATCCCCCCTCCCACCGCCGCCCGCCCCGGCCAGCCCCGCGTAGCCCACCAGCATGGGGAAGGAGAAGACGCATATCAACATCGTCGTCATCGGGCATGTGGACTCCGGGAAATCCACCACCACCGGGCACCTCATCTACAAATGCGGGGGCATCGACAAACGGACCATTGAGAAGTTCGAGAAGGAGGCTGCCGAGGTGAGGAGCCCATTCCTCAGCGTGCCCCCATCCCCTCAGTGCCACCTGTGGGCTTGCTCCACGCTGGTCCCCACAAGTATCCCACAGGCAATATTCCCCTTTTGCTGGCGCTGCCCTTCTCTTACCTTCTATTTCTCCCTTTGTTCCCATCTATTTTTTACCCTCCGCACCCCTGGGTCTTCCCGACTTCTCTGGCCTTGGGAAAATAGGCCATTTGGGCCCTCACCACCCTCTTTTCCGGAGCTGGGGGACTCCCTGCTGCTGGTTGTTAATGAGGGCAGGGGCATGGCGAGGTCTGCAGGATGGGTTAGGGAACCAGTGGTAATCGCCAGGATTCTGGAAAAGCCACAAGCCGTGGTGTTTCAGGGCACGAATTCCTTCTAAATATTGTGCACGAGGGGGACACCCTGATAAATCCTCACTGCCTAGTTCAGGGCTCCCCGAATTTCACTGTGAAGCAGCAGCTTCCAGTGCCTGCTGGAAAGATGGTGCAGCATCAGCTGGACCACTCATTTGATCCAGTTAAAAAAACCCATTCTCGTTTTCCTCAAGCAGGTGGTCTGATGTGTAGTGCGATTGGTAGCCTTTAATACAGAAAAACTGGCTGGCAATCCGAGCCTTTATGTTAAATTCTGTTGTTTTGCTCTTTTAATGGTGGCATTTATAACAATTTAGTAGTACGTGCATTTAGCAGGCTGTCACATACCAAAGCACCACCCAGTACCTGCAATGTGGCAAAGCCCGAGATTAAAGAGGAAGAAATAGTCTTGAGCAGAAGAAAAATGTGAACTGGAAGCTCTGAGAAATTAATGATGGTAAATTCTAGAGAGGTGGGTGAGCCGGGAACAGCCTGGCTGTGTTATGGATAGGGCAGCTCCTGTCACTCAGAAGATGGCTTGTCGTCATCGTTCCGGGAATCTTTAATGCAGATATCCCTCCTTTTTCTCCCCCCCTCCTTTTTTTTTTTTTTTCTGGTCAAGACCATTATTCTGTGAAAAAAAAAAAAAAGAGATTTACAGAGCTGCTACTCTTGATTTGACATTTTGCTGTCTGTCTTAACCCTTTTAATTTGCCGATGGCATCCGAGCTAAACCCCCCCATTTTCCTGCCTCGCTCTCAGCCCTTTTTCTCCATCCTTTAAGAGAACACCTTCTTCTTCATGCAAAATAATCCCTTCCCCCTGCTTTAAAACAATTGCTTATATCCTTCCATATTTCCCCCCCCTCCTTTACCTACGGATCAGATGAGACATGATAAGGTTATCGTAGATGCGATTGCAGCAATTTTAATTGAACAGACACTTTCACTGACTTGCCAGAATACGCGGGGACCAGAGGCTGCTATTAATAGCCTATTGACTGAGCTTACAGACTCCATTTTCTGATGCAGGGCTGGGGAAGGGTTTTCTTCCATTAGGTGGCATTCACAGGAAATGGAGGCCTGCGTGCTCCCAAAAAGCCAACAAAAAAAAAAAAAAACCACCAGGGTCTGGTTTTGGGGATTTTTTTAAGAGAAAAAAGCAAGGATTTTTCCTTTTTTTTTGTTTTTTTTTTTTCTTTTTTTTCTCTTGAGTCAAGGACAGAGGTAACAGTATCTCTGAAAGAAGAGTTGTTCTATTTAAAAAAAAAAATAAATAAATCAGCATTTATGGTCTCCGAATAGAAAGTTGTCCCTTCGCTGGGGTTTGTTCGGGGAAAATCAGGCTGGTTTTGGCACTGAACAGGGAAGGTATTGTGCAAAGCTAGATAATACCCTGGGTTTTTCAGCACCGGCTCTGGGTAACTGAATATACCCTGTGAAAGAAGGGGAACTGTTTGCTAAATAAAGGATCTCATTTGTCTTTACGTTCCATGTGATGCCGAGCTCTTGGGGGGGTTTCATGCATGGTGACCAGCTGTTTGTGTGTGGACACGGCTGAAGGCAATAAGGGGCTGATTCCCACTCAGCTCCCACGGGAGAGCCACGGGGTGTACTCTGTGCCTCAGTTTGCCCATGCAGAAGTGAGGGAGTAGGCTGCTGGTGGGGGAAAGGCTGTGGGATGTGCTGATTGAGTTCCTGCCTGAGAACAGCACACTGTTAATGTGTTGCACAAATGCACCATTCCCTGCTGTGCCTCCATTTCCAGCATGTTGTAATGACTCCTCCCTGTTCCCCTGGCAAGAGGGAGGTTTGATGTGCATGCTGGAAAGGGTTAACCTTGCCCCATCCCTGGAAGTGTTCAAGGCAAGGTTGGATGGGGCTAGGAGCAATCTGGTCTAGTGGGAAGGCATCCCTGTCCATGGCAGGGAGGTTGGAATGAGATGATCTCTGAGGTCTTTTCCAACCCAAACCATTTTGTGATTCTATAAACCTCCAAGCTCCTGCTCTATCCCCTTGCTAAATTCAATGTCAGGGAGATGTTCAGGAGCAGAGATTTGATTCTGGATTTTTCCATCCCAGTGAGAGTTTGCAGCTTCCCAGTGGGGATGGGGCAGCACATTCTCGACCCGGTGTCCCCTCTGAGGAGGGGAAGTTGCCCCTGGCTTTAGGATTTTGCCCGTAATCCTCCAGAGCAAGCTGCAAAGTCATCGCAGCACTCAGCTGTTATGAAACAGGCTGTCACCATTAATTCCTTGTGCTGGCTGGGAGTGGGGCCGGAGCGTGGGAGCTGGGGCAGACCAGCCCCTGGGCATGGTGTGGGCAGGGCAGGTTTGGATGTGATGCTGCATTAGCTGTCTTGGCAAGGCTCATCACTGAAGTGTTTGGTACCTGCCATGGGGATGTGCTTCCCTCTGTCCCGTGATTTATAATTGGCCTGAAGAAACCCCAGTTGCAGGGAACAGTGGGATGGACGGATGGATGGACAGATGGATGGACGGATGGACGGATGGATGGATGGATGGATGGATGGACGAATGGGAGCAGGGTATCAGAGCTCTGACCTTGCATAGCAGTGGGAGCCCATGAAAGCATACACAAATGGCCTAAATTCCATTCTCTGTCTTAACAAAGACTCGTATCTGAGGCCAAGAGCTGATGATTGATGCTCATTAACCCTTTGCTTTGGCCAGGCTCCCCAGAGTGCCCCAGCACACTGTGGTCAGCAAGGGATGGGCTCGTCCTGCCACATCTCCACCTTGGCAGGACCCCAGCTCAGACTGGGAGCTCCACCTCCACGCTGGAGGGAGATCTGGCTCTCCCTGATGTCATGACGTCAAAGGACACAACGCGAAGGGAAAGGCGGTTCAGAAGTGCCACTGTGGTTTTACCAGGGAATGTGCTTTATCACAGGGCAGAGAGATTTACTGGAGCTAATCTCCCCCAGCGTGATTTTATGCATTACAATTTTGGCTGAGATTTTGGCCATTTGGCAACAACAGTTGGTCTGGCTGCAGCTCACAGTAGCTTTTCCTGTGAATTTGCACACTGTGGCAAAAATCAATCATGTTTCTATTCTGTTCATAGCAACCATCTCTCATTTAATTTTCTTTTAACCCATTCCACTCCTACACTTCTGTCACTTGCACAGCAATGCCCTTTTCCACCAACCAGCTGCCTCACAGGTTTGATTCATAGATTAAAAGCATAGAACCAGAGAACCATTTAAGTGGGAGAAGCCCTCCAAGATCATCAAGTCCAACCATTCACCCAGCACTGTCAAGCCCACCATGAGGCCATGCCTCTGAGTGTGCATCACTGCGAAGCCATGGGAAATAGAACAAGATCTCATAAACAGATCTTTTTTCAATAACTGCATTCATATTAGGAAATGGGATAAGTATTTGAATGTCCTCTCAGTGATATTTAGTGTGACAAGAAGCAGCTTTCCACATTGCTGTACAGCTCAGTAGCATCGTGATTTCCCAGCAGCAGTGCAGGACCATGGTGTTGAGAAAATATCTCATTCCTCCTGTATTTATTAGTGACTAGATCACGGCTGTCACTGAATGTAGGGGATGTTGCCTTCAGTGTTTGCAACATGACCCTCTGCCTGTGTGAGCTTGGGCAGTGCCCTGGAGGGTGGGTGGCCATCACCAGTGCTGTGGGCTTGGGTTTCTCACTGGTTCTTGTCTCTGTGTTGGCCAGATGGGGAAGGGGTCCTTCAAATATGCCTGGGTTCTGGACAAGCTGAAGGCTGAGCGTGAGCGTGGCATCACCATCGACATCTCCCTGTGGAAGTTCGAGACCACCAAGTACTATATCACCATCATTGACGCACCTGGGCACAGGGACTTCATCAAGAACATGATCACTGGGACCTCCCAGGTGAGAAATGGGGACCAGAGGATGGGGGGCTGCTGAAGGTGGGAGGCTGAGACTTGCTGACAAGCCCAGGGTCACATAGGTGCTGTTGGAGTCCTTTAGGAGGTGGGTACTTGAGAGAGCAGACATTGAGCTGGGTCCATCCAGGGCACCCAGCATGCCATAGTTTGGAACTTCCCTGGGCACCTGGGAGAAAGGGTATTTTGGGGCACAAAGAGGTGGTTTCTCCACCTACATGATAAGATGGGGATGAATATGGGCCTCCCTGGGAGCTGGGGTGCTGTGAGCTACATGCCTTTGTGTGAGGATATCTCCACATTGTTTTATCCTCAGCCAAATGAGGTATACAAGAACCTTTCAACAATCCATTATGTTTTGTTGGATAAAGGAGACTCCACAGATCTTTTCTCCTTATTTTTCCTGGAAACAGCTGTCTTTGTCCTATAAGGCACATCATATTGCAAATTCAATGGTCTGCCACGCCAGGGTAGGGTGGTTTCCCCTCATTACACTACTGGACATTCCTGCATCTCCCTGTGGTTGATGGGTGCTGGATGAACCCCACTACATGCCCAGTGAGATTCCCATGGTGATGCCAGATGGGCTGGGCATGGCTTTCTGTCAAACCCAGGCAGCTTCTGCTGTGGGCTCTGGGTACAGAAGTAATCTGGGGAACATGTTTTCCATGTCTGGAGTCACCCAGGGAGGTTATTTGCAAGACTTCAGTAGGTTTTTAAATGAGACCTTGTCTGTGGATAGTCAAGATGTGGATAGTCATGACTCCTGGTCAGAGTCATGCAACCTCAGGGGATCCATCCCGGCCTCTCACCCATGGTGCAGAACCATGTGGAGTTGGCAAGTCTGAAACAACACAGTTGGGTCAGTTCTGAGGTGGATCAGCAGGGTTATGGGTAGCAGCTGGCAGAGAGCCTGTCCCAGCCACGAGTAGTGCTCATCTGGGACACACTCAAAGCCCTCAGGGTTGTCACCAGGGCTGTGCTCCCCAGGGGACAGCAGCACTTCATCAGCTCTCTCCTCCCAGGCTGACTGCGCCGTCCTGATCGTTGCTGCCGGCGTGGGTGAATTTGAAGCCGGCATCTCCAAGAACGGGCAGACCCGTGAGCACGCCCTGCTGGCTTACACCCTGGGGGTGAAGCAGCTCATCGTGGGCATCAACAAGATGGATTCCACAGAGCCCCCCTACAGCGAGAAACGCTACGATGAGATCGTCAAGGAGGTCAGCGCCTACATCAAGAAGATCGGCTACAACCCAGCCACAGTTCCCTTCGTGCCCATCTCAGGCTGGCATGGAGACAACATGCTGGAGCCCTCTCCCAACGTAAGTGTGTGTTGTGTCAGACTTGTCCCCCCCACCCTGATGCTCCTGACCCAGGCTGCAGATGATTTTCGTGCTCTGCAAACATTTCAGGCACCCGTTGTGCATAGCGGCCCGTGCTGGCAGCAGGGATGATGTGTCATGTAGCTCTGACTGGCCCCGGGCAGGATGAATGGGTGCACTGTTTGTGGGCACTCTGGGTGCTGTACCCTGGCCAGACAGCCCAGCAGCTAAACATGAGCATCTTCAGGAGATGATCTGTCTTGCTTTTCTTCTGGGCTGGGATTTGAAGCTTTCACATCGTCAGTCTCATGGTGACGCTGGAGCCTTCCCTCGCCATTGTCACTCTCAGCAGGAGCATGGTGTGTGTTTTTAGGGCATTGTTTTCTGAGGGAAATAACACGATCTGGTCTCAGGCTTGGAATGGTTCCCACCATGCAGCCAGGCTCCCTCGTGCTGGGTATCAGGTCCCCTTTCCCATCGATCCTGTGTGCCACTGGGGTGGCCTCATCCCCCGTTCCAGTGCTGGGATCTCACTTCTTCAGGTGACATTTTCTTGAGGAGGAAACCAGATTTCCCATGCCAAAACCATGATTCCCTAGAGCATTCATTTTGGGGCTGATCCTTGTCCATCTGGTTTTTACAATGCCTCTCCCTCTGTAATGGGGATGGTGGGGAGACAAAGGCAGGGTGCTCTGGGTTTGCCTGTGCCATCATTTCATGTGACGGAAAGAAGAGCTTAGGAGGGACAGAGACTTCTTGGCAGACAGGCTGCTGATAACAGTTGTTACTCTGATGCTTTTTTTTTTTTGGAGAAAACGCTACCTGAGCTTTAGTCTACTAAAGAATAGATGGCCTGGAAAGTTCTGGCCAGAGGAAAGTCCCTGCTCTTCTGATGATTTCTCTGTGACCTTGAACAGGTTGCTCAGATGAGAAACCCCAGTGATCTCTTGTGAAACCAATGGAAAATTTGATGCTTGAGGGGGCTTAAGGACATCACCTGTGGATTACTGGGCAGGGTTCTGTGATGAGGGAGGCAAGGTATGAGCACAGCAGCAACTGAGGGAGATGGAGATCACAAGCCTGAGCTAGAGGAGTGTTGCAATGCAAACTCACACCATCATGAAATGCAGCTCCTGCCTTGCACAGGAAAGGCAGCTCTCTCGGGCTGACTTGGAAGGAGGGAGTTGTTGGGGTGCTTGGGAGATTCCTGTTCCCTGCAGAGCAGAGCTGGGATAAAGGTCAGCCAAGGCCGTGCCAAACCCAGCCCCGTGGTTCCTGGGTGCCTCAAATCAGACAGGTCCCAAATGTCAGCAGCTGCTGGGCCGGGAAGATGATCCCAAACAAATCTCCTATTAATAGGCTGCAGAGGGGAGGCACAGAGCAGGAGGGGCTCAGTGGCCCCTTTCCTCTGGAGGGGTCTCAGGGCAGGTCCTCAGTGTGATGTGCTGCCCAAGAGAAAGCAGGGGCTTAAATAACTCTCCCTGTTGTCATAAGGAGGCAGCTGGCTCCTGGGTGGTTTCCCAGGAGCTGCCTGAGCTAGGGAATGGGGAAGAAAACCTGGCCTGGTCTGGAACAGCATGAGCTTTGCTGGAGAGGGTGCAGGGACAGACTCATCTTCTCCATACTTCACCAGCCCTAGACAAGCTCAAGCAGGAAACTGATGTAGGTATCTCTCCTCTCCTTCCTCGCCCAAAAAAAGCTCTGATCATTTTCACTCACAATTTCTGGACAGGTTTCACTGAAGCACAAGGCAGTCAAGTGACTTGTCTGTCAGAGGACTTATCAGAAAGTGAGGATTAGAGCCATGACGTCCCTGCAGCTCCTGTCACCTCTGAGCAAGGGGAGGTGTGGTGGTACATCAGGCTGGAACCAGCTCTGTGTGGGAGACTCCAGCCCACATCCCTGTTGCACAGAATCCCAAGGCCAACTGCAGAAAAATGACAGCTGGGCCGTGCTTCCATCAAAGTTTGACATTTAAGAGCTTTTTGGCAAATGGGGTTTTCTGTGAAGCAGCTCTCTCTTGCTGCAGCTGGCAGAATGGGGCCATTCTGTGTGGTTTGGGAGACTCAGCCCATGGGATGCTGCAACACAAACGCACCCATCTGTGGTGCAAGGGAGTGAGATGGCCTTGCTCTGCATCCTCAGCCCTGGGGTGTGTGGGTGGGGGTGTTGGGATGCTCATGGGCTGGAGAATATCAGAGAAAGAGGACTGCTCTGTAAAATAGACCTAGGGTGCAAAAGAGCTGGAGCTCAGCAGTTGTTGTGGGGGGCTGGGAGCTGAAGCTTGCCTGCCTTGCAGGGTTTGATCATATCCTGCTTTTGCCATGGGAGTGGTGGAGTAGGAATTGCTGCTTGGGAAGCAGATTTGGGGAATGCATAAGAGAGGTTTTATTCGGTTGCCCATAGAAGGCAGCACAAACCAGGGTTTGCAGTTCCTTCTCACCCTGGATCCACGCTGAGGTTTCACAGAAGAGATTTGCTCCCAGAAATTGTCTAAGTGCGCCTTCATCTGATTTTTGGGACTTCAGAACTTCCCTGGATAGAGGGATGGCTCTGGCAGCCGAGTGTCACAGGCAGAGGTTGCCATTTTCCCGTGTCCCCAAGCTGTGAGGGGCAGAGGGACAGGAGCTGCAGGCATATGGTGACTGTCACCCTCGAGAGCAGAGCCCGCAGGCGGTGGCCACCAGGGCAGCTGCTGGCACAGGTCCCTGCCCCGCATTTGGGCCATGCAACAGCAGGCTGGGGGAAGGTCTGAGTCATCCTGAGCATCACATGAGGCTCCCTCACTGGCTGGATGCAGCTTTCATTTTGCCAAGCTGGTGCCTGGCACTGGGACTGGCTGCATGGCAAGAGCTGCAGTGCCTTGGGGAGAACCCACTGCAGAAGTGTCCTCAGGCTCCTCCTGCCACTGTCACCAAGGAAGACAAGTGGTGTCAGACATGACCCCCTGGAAGGGGCTGATCTGAACATTTTGGATGCAGGCTGAATTCCCTGGCTGCAACCAGCTCTTTTCCTCACTTCTTCCAAAAGGTAGTACAGATTGCAGGATAGGTAACCAGCCTTGGCATAGGCTTGTCCTGCAGGGATGGTGTGAGACTAGGGGCACTTTAGGGGTCCTGTTTCACCCCAGCCCTATTCCTGTTGCACAGTGCCACTGGTGTTGGTGCCTCAGGGAAAAGCCACGTCCACAAGGTGTGTGATGGATTTGGGGCACATGGGAAGCATTTGACCTCAGAATGGGAAAATATTGTCTAACCCCCTCTGTCTGCAGGGATTGGCTTTGCAGACTCTGATCTCTGCTTGTTGTATTAGGATTGCATCAGAATCAGGACTGAATTTTTCTTGCTGGAAAGCTCCAGGTGTTGTTACAGCTTCCAGATGTGCAGCATCACACCAAGAAAGCACTGCAGTTTCCTGCATCAAACCACAGCTCTTGACAAGCACATTTCCATTCCTCCCTGCCTATTTTCTGTCCAGTTTTAGCTTCAAGGGTCCAATTTAGGACTGGAGTAGGGAGCATCCGTGAAAAACAATTCTGTCCCTCAGCAGCCCCAGTGCAAGGCTGAGTTTCCAGCGTCCTCCCAAGCCAGGGTTTAAAATCCAGACCCCAGAGGGGTTCTAGCAGGAACAAGTGGGGAGAAACATCTGTCTGGAGCTTGCCTTGAAGAAACTTGGATCCCAGAATTGAAGGTTGAGTGCTTTGTGGGTGGGACTTGTCTGCAGAGCCTGTGGTCCCTGTGCTGAAGGCAGCACTGCTGCAGGACAGGACCCAGGTAGCTGGTGCAGTGCCTGTGGGTTGGTGTTGGAAGTGGGAGCTGTGAGTTTGCTGGTTTTAACCACTTCCCTTCTTTTTTCTTCTGTTAATGGGTGCCCTACTCAATTCTAGGAGAGAGAGGGGGAGATTGAGCAAAGGGGGGCAGATAAGCCTGCAGAGATGGTGGAGTGGAAGGAGCTCCCAAGCTCCCAGGTGAAGCCAGGACAGGGCTTCATGGGGGTTGTGTGACATCTCTCTGGGTTCACCTCTGGATGCTGAGAACAGGTACACTCAGTGCATGTTGGAAGTGCTCAAGGACAGGTTGAACAAGGCTTGGAGCAACCTGGTCCAGTGGAAGGTGCCCCTGCCCATGGCAGAGTGGTGGAACGAGTCTTCAAGATCCCTTCCAACCCAAACCATTCTGGGATTCTGTGATTCTGTAACTCTGTTGTTGCTGCTCTCTTTCCAGATGCCTTGGTTCAAAGGCTGGAAGGTGGAGCGCAAAGAAGGCAACGCCAGTGGGGTGTCCCTCTTGGAGGCCCTGGACACCATCCTGCCCCCGACCCGCCCCACAGACAAACCCCTGCGCCTGCCCCTCCAGGATGTCTACAAGATTGGAGGTGAGAAAAAGCCTTGCCCGTGTCCCTCTTTCCTCTACTTTAATAGAGGTCTTCATTCCATGGAAATTTGGGAATGACAATTCCAGGTGTTTGGAAACTGGAGGGATTGGACTCTTCAAACTGGAGATAATACTGCGGAGAAGGGTGATAGCTCCAGGGCAAAGACCCCATTTGAGCCTGGGCTGTCTGGGGTTGAGGTGGACATGCCCAAAGGTTGCCAGAAGCAGCAGGTTTGTGAGCTCTCCCTGGGGAACACACGATGCCGAAATGGCTGTAGGTTTGTGTGCCCCAGAGGTCATGGCTGGCCCAGGCGAGTTGGAGGCAGCAAAAGACATTCTGTGACCCAGATGAGGGACAAGACCAGCAGGGAGGGCCACTGAAGCTGATGGCTCGACCTGCCTGTGCTTCCCAAATGCTGGTGTCCATCATCAGCACCTCCGCCTGCCGAGCTGGACCACGGCACAGCCATGTAGGGAGCGCGTGTCCCCTTCCCTCTGCAGAGGTGATGGGGACACTTTTCTGAGCTATAAATACCCCGTGAGCTCTCTGACCCGCTGGCAGCAGTGGGCATTCCTGCTGACTCCCCAGCTGCTGGATTCAGCAGGCACAGCCTTTTCCAGCCCTTTTCCACATTTTCCCAAGGGCACAATGCACTGCAGAAGCCAGGCATGGATTGAACATGGGATTTAGCAGGGTTTTTAATGTAGTCCTCTGTTTGTGCTGGTGATGAAAGGTGGTGAGGCAAAGCTTAGCTGAGGCAAAGAGGTCTGGTTTTACCATGAGGCAGATCCTTGGGAAGCAGAGACGCCATGGCAAGAGGGGAGGTGGAGGCAGCAGGGTGGATGTGGAAGAGCAGATGCTCCAGTCAACCTTCACAACTTCTTTTCAAGGTTGTTCCTCTAAATCACCTTCACCTCCCTCCAAAGGTGAATTTTACCACAGTCTCCTGATAACACAGGGTATAAAAGATCCCCTTCATTTAACAAGCCACCCTCACACCTGGTGGTGTGGCCGTCACGGATGTGAAAACCACTGGAGATATCCTACTTTTGCTGAATCCAGGCTTTGGCTCGGGGATACACCAAGCAGATTGCATTTCGTTGTGCTCTGTCCTTGTCTCCGCAGGGATTGGCACAGTCCCCGTGGGCCGGGTGGAGACTGGAATCCTGCGGCCTGGCATGGTGGTCACCTTCGCACCTGTGAACATCACCACCGAGGTGAAGTCCGTGGAGATGCACCACGAGGCCCTGAGCGAGGCTCTGCCTGGGGACAACGTTGGCTTCAACGTGAAGAACGTCTCGGTCAAGGACATCCGCCGCGGGAACGTCTGCGGGGACAGCAAGTCGGACCCGCCGCAGGAGGCGGCGCAGTTCACATCTCAGGTGAGCAGAGACGCTGCTGCCACCACAGCATGGTTTGTCACCGTTCCCCGGCTCCCAGCCTCGCCCTGACACTGCTCTGTCCCCCCAGGTGATCATCCTGAACCACCCTGGCCAGATCAGTGCTGGCTACTCGCCCGTCATCGACTGCCACACCGCACACATCGCCTGCAAGTTCGCCGAGCTGAAGGAGAAGATCGACCGGCGCTCCGGCAAGAAGCTGGAGGACAACCCCAAGTCCCTGAAATCGGGTGACGCAGCTATCGTGGAGATGATCCCCGGCAAGCCGATGTGTGTGGAGAGCTTCTCCCAGTACCCACCCCTTGGTAAGGGAGCAGCTCTTGGGAGGTCTCTTGTGGAGGGCCAGGAAGGCTCTGTGGGTGTGGAGCTCACACCAGACGTGCCGAGCCTCTGCCAGTATCCCCCACCCGTCAGACTGGGGAGGGAGCTGAGGATGTTTTGTTGCTCCCCCGTGTGCTGGTGGGCTGGGACAGACTCTCTGCCAAGCTGGGTTTCCAAAAGCAAGGCTGGGCATTCCCTCTGGGAGCAACAAGACCTTTCCTTCATGGTTACTACACCTCGTAGTTTGTGAACACAGAGGCATTTTTCAGTTTCCTCACCTCTGCCCTAAAAGAAGCAGTCAGGAGAAGAAAGAGGGAAGTTTACACAGCAGAGGCCACCTTTTAGTGGAGGGAATTGCCATGCTTAGATTCTAGAATGGTTTGGGTAGCAAAGGACCTTAAAGAGCATCTCATTCCAACTCCCTGCCATGGACAGGGACACCTTCCACTAGAGCAGGCTGATGTTGCACATCTGGAAGCTCTAGCAATGCCGGGAGCTTGCAGAGAACAGGTGGGCTCTAAATTTAATAAGTAGTAATTTAAACAGAGGGGAGCCTCAGGACTAGCTTGGTGGTCAGAGTGAGGGTTGATAGCTCAAGGCTGGTTCTCCCAGGCAGGGGGGATCTCCAAGGAGATGGGTGTAGGTCCCCCCCATCACCCTCCCAGAAGAGCTCAGCCTCAGCATTCCCCTCATGCCTCCCCGCTCTCCATCCCGCAGGCCGCTTCGCTGTCCGTGACATGCGGCAGACCGTGGCCGTGGGCGTCATCAAGAACGTGGAGAAGAAGAGCGGCGGGGCCGGCAAAGTCACCAAGTCTGCCCAGAAGGCCCAGAAGGCTGGCAAATGAATCGTGGGCTCCCAGTGCATCGCGCAGAAACCATCCCTGACACCAGGACGCTGCCACCGTCTCCCCCGGGCGCACGTGTGCACATCAGCTTGTAAGAGTTTATATGTCAACGACTGGATGCTCACCATTAAGGTCCAGTGGAAATTCTTTAAAAGGAAAAGCATGTTCCAGCGTTTGTGAGGCTTCATGTTAATTTTACCAATAAAACTGGTACAACATCCACAGTGGAAAAAAAAAAAAAACAAAACCCCGAACAAAACAAAAAAAAAAATCCACCCCAGAAAAACCCAAAACAAACCAACCAACCCAAAAGGTGTGGAGCTGTGTGTGTGTGTGTCTGTCACTGGGAGCGGCTGGGTTGGGTGGGGGTTGGGTGGTCCCACTTAGAGCAGATGATGGGGATGGGCTTGGGAGAGGCTGGGATGGAAATTTGCAGGAAGCGGGAGAGCTGGGCACTCATTCAGGGTGTCACTCAGCACCCAGCCCTTCCAAAGCAGGTATGGGGGCTGATTCGCCCGGCCTTAAAGCAGCAACTGCTCTTACAGCAGTTTTAATACTCTCCTTAACCTGCTCAACCCTCTGATATCCATCAGGGCCTTTATTATAATTTTTTCCATGCAAAATCAGCTTAACTTCCTAGAGTTATGCCAATTGAAAGAAAGGAAAATGGCATCCCCCATCCCTCCTGGAAGGGCAATCAGCATCACTTTGATTCTTTGTAATACCCCATCATTTTGGGAGAAGTGACGGAGTCTGCCTTCTCTCTTCACATGCTTCTTCATCTTTCATATAGTGGATCCCTCAGCTCTTTCCAAACAACACAACGAGAACATTTCTCCCTGATTAAGCCCAGACATGACTCAAGACTCCCAAGAAGCCCCAAAACTCATGGTCTTCACACCAGGATGGTGTGTTGTCTCCCATTACAAACTCCACCCAGTGCAGTTGTCCCAATCCAAAGGGTTGTGGTTGCTGAGTGGTTAGGATTGACCAAAAACCAACAGGAGCTCTGAGGAGGGACAGAGTGGGAGCACGGAGTGTGAGGAGGAGCAGGAGGCGGTACAGCAGGGCAGGGAGGTGGAGGGAGGTGCTGTGAGAGATGCTGCTTCCAGCACAGCACCCCAGGGACATTTCCAAGGGACATTTCCTCCCTGAAGGCACCATTACCATGTGCTGGGGCATGCTGAGGTTGGTTGTGCCCATGACACGGCTTTCAGGAGAAGCCACAGAGCTGGGAGCAGGTGGCTGTTCGTGGGCTCTGTGAAGGGCAGCATCGTGCAAGCTCCTTCCTGGGAGAGCTCCAGAGGCACAAGCACCATTACTGCTTGAGTCGCAGGAGCCCTTAATGATCCTAATTAACGTCTGATGCTCTGCAGGGCTAAGTGTCCCCAGGCAGAGCCTCAAGGAGGTGACATCGAGCTGAATCACAGGGAGCGCTGCATGAAGTCACCCTGCCTGCTCCCCCAGCACCCTCCCCATCCCCTGTCCCGGTCTGACAGCACATGGACACGTACCAGCTCCCTGAGCCACACTCCCCAAAACTGTGCACAGGCCACTGAGGCTCCTCACCCCTCTCCACATCACCCCCATCCACCGGCTTCATCCGTAGAAATCAGTGTGATGCCCGAGGTCTCTGCAGTATTTGGGCTCTACGAGGTGCTGTGTCCCTGGCATGCCACAAATGGGAAGGGGATCTCAGGATCCCTGCAGGCACAGCACGACCATGGGAGAAGGCTGTTCTCCCACTGATAGTTTAATCTCATCTTCCAGCTCCTCCTGCATTTCCCAGCTCCTGAGGCATGTTGTCTCCAGGCCAGCATGGCAGACTTGTGCCCCTTCCTGAGTATTTCCAAGGAGGAAAACATCTTCATGTGCATGTTTTTCCTCCATCCTTAAAAGCAGTGGGAACAGGAAATCCTGTGGGAATATCACTCCCACGCTGTTCAGGAACCTCCAGCTCTCAGGTTCCCAGTGGAAGTCCCCTGTGCCAGTCCCTGGCACAGCAGGAGTGGGGACAACCTTGGGGTGAGGTGAGGGACAGAGAAGAGCAGGCACAAAATCTGCACCTTCTATTGCTATTTTAAAAGCAAAAACAAGTCTGACAAAACCACAGCTACGTTTCCATAGAAATATGCCAGGGGAGCTGTGAAAGATGTTCTGGGAGCAATGCAGAAGTGGTGTGGTAATTAACAGTGGAACTGCAGCACAGGAAAAATATAAAACCCCAAGGACTTAACTCAGACTTGCTCATGGCTCACAGCAGGGCCGAATTTTCATCCTGATTTCACTGTGAGTTGGCACCCCAGGTGATCTGCAGCAGTAGAAAGAAGAGACAGGGCCTGAAGTGAGATTTCAGCATCAGCACCATCCCCCATTTTGGGGGATTTGGGCCAGGATCTGCAGAGAGGCAGAATTAACAGAAATATTGTAATTTAAACCCAGTTCAAAGCATGAGGCTCAAAAGAGAAAATTAAGTATGCCGAATTCCTGGGGATCTCAAATCAATATCAGATGAAGCCATGACCTGCCTTCAGCCAAACCTTGGGTTGAATCCTCTATGGATTTGTGTTTTGGGATTGGATCAATGACCCAACGTGTGCAAATCATTGCTTGACCCCTCAGGGCTTGCAGGTGCGTTGGGGATGATGCTTAGTTTGGCATGACCCACTTTGGGGTTCTACTAAAATGACAAGCAACCCAAAACCCCCTTGAACTGGGCCACGAATAGCATTTGGCAAACCTTACAGCGAGCTCAAGTCGGTTTGGGAGCCATCAGCACTGTGTCAGAGCGGGTGGGTATGTGTGGCCCGTGGCAGGTGATATGTAGGGGTGTGCAGGTGAGCTGGGTTATAAAACTCTGACGACTCCTCCAGTTCCTCCCTGCCATGGCAGGTACGCTGGGACCCCACAGCAGAGAACTCAGCGGCATTTTTTCATAGCAACTTCTTTTTTTTTTTTATTTTGGAGGCATTTCCCATCCCAGTCCTCCCTGCAGGCGTCGCGGTGGACGATTCCCCTCCGTAGCAGCCGCAGCCACGCCATCTCGTGGAAGCAGGGACGAAGTCCTTCTGGAACAGCTGCCGAGGAGGGGAAACGCAGATCCACATCCCTCATCCTGGCAGGCAGCGAAAAGGTTCGACCTCGGGAGCTGCAAAGTGCTTATTGCCATTTCTCTGTGGACCAGTGTTTGCAAATGTGATTGTATTACCTGAAATTTAAAGCTGGTGGGGGGAAAATCACCAGAGGTTGTAGGAAAGTCAAAAAACATCAGACCTGATTTGACTATTCAGCTGGGGATCAGCTCTCCAAGAGGTGGCCCAAGAAACCAATAGACCTGGAAGAAGAAGGAGGGAGAGAGAGGTGTGCAGGGGCTGGATGTGAACAAACATCCAGTTTCCAAAAAGGACATCCTGTGTGCAGCATTGAACTGATGCCTTGTTGGGGTTTCCTGATGGAGACGAGAAGATTCCATGAATGGGAACATCTTCCAAGGAGTGAACAGACATTACTGCACATCCCCAGCCTGGTGCTGGCTGCTCTTGTGACATCCACTAGAGGAGGAGGAGTGAGTCCCTTCTCTTCTCCCACCTCTACCCTCGTGTCTGGCTGTGTGCTGTTAATAATTTAAAGTAAGTTTTCTTAATCCACCGGAGCTGATTGGCCAACTCAGCAGGCGTTTTGGGCAGCTTTAAAAAATTTATAAGGTTTTTGCAAGACTGCAAGTGGAATCCAGGCTGCAGATGCTGAGCTGGGTGAATTTGAACCACCTGCTGCCCTTCTGCACTTAGGAGGCGAATTAAAGCATCGGCCACAACCCCTTGTCAGCTCGGGCACATCCTTGCAGAAACCCAGAAATGCTGGAATGGAGCCTTTTGTGGCAGCTTGGACACTCAGAAAAGAGTTACAGAACTGCCTCTCCAGTTAAGGCAGTTCCTTTCCCATTGCTCCCTTCATCTGTCTCTGGATTTTACTGAACCTTAACCCCACAAGTGAGGTCCTGCCTGTCTCACATTGACTCAAAACTCTATCTGACATCTTGAGAATTTCAATAGCATTTGGAGACACACCCCACTGTGGCAGAAGACCAAGTAGAGATCTCCTGACCTTCCATCCCATTCCTTCTCTCTTGGAAACCAGTGTCACAGACTGCCAGGGAGGCCAAGGTATCCTTCAGCCTCCTGAACACCAGCATTCCCAGAGGACATCACCCAAGTGGGTTCTGCTGTTGCCTGCTGGTGATGGAGGCGCTGAATCATCTATGGTAGAGGTGGGAATGATGCACATGCAGCACCAAGTGACTACACAACCTCGGAGAGTGACTTGAGATCCACATTTCCAGGTGCATCTGCAGCTGGGACAGCGCAAAGCAGCAGCTCTGGCCAGGGCAATTCACCATTCCCCACCTTCTCTTGGCCTATGCCTTCACTCCCACATGGAGATATTGCTGATCTGAAGGAGAAATCAGAGCTGTAGCACAGCCTGCTGTCCAGCTCTGGACCAGACTCCCTGCCTTGGGCATCATTTGGCCAACAGCTCCAACATTTTATGTAGAGGTACTGCAGCATCTTCAAATAACTCATTTCAGCTCTGTTCACAAACACTCCTTTGCTGCCTACAAATTTAGGGTGGCCTGGTTTGGCCTGGTTTAAATGATTTGTAATCACCCCGTGTCTGGCACTGTTCTCTTGCCTTATATCTGCTAAACGCTTTCTGCAATCCCAGCGAGTGCCTGCCTGCCGAGCACTTAGAGTGATGAGTCTGGAAACAGCCAGCCTTTGGGATGGGGATACAAGGAGGGGAAAGAAGGGAGGAGGCTCCCCACATATCGGCTCTGAGTGCAGCTGATGGGTGTGGCAGCAGTTACTCGGCACTGCCGGTTTCAGAGCCTGGGTTTTGGTGTGGAGTGGAGTGCAGGGGGTTGTTGTCTGTGCCAGCCCCTGCCACAGCTCAGACATCAGCATGAGGGGAACATCCTCTCCGGTGTGAGCCAGCCTTAAGGGCAGAGCGTGGAATCGTCCCCCAGCACTGACCTGGAGGACTGCAGTGACAGGAGAGGGAGGCTCCTGCCAGGCTGTGATTAATGGAGCTGCACCGGCCTCCTGGCTGCTCCCAGTAGTTCCCATCAGAGCGACTGCTGGGAGGGAGGTGCTGCTGCTGCTGCTGCAGGTCAATGGGCTGCGGTGCTGCCACCAGCCACAGATCTCCACAGGGACCACGGGAAACGTGCGGAGAATGGGGACAGGGAGGGGTGGCTGGGGCCGACCAAACCTTCAGGTGGAATGAAGTCCCTCTCTCAGGGTGGCCTGAGCCATGGCCAGCTGACAGCTCATTTTTAAAGCCGCCCTCCCCTGCCCTGCCCGCTGCCTGCACACGCAGGCGAGCACACTGAGATGCTGAATGAGAGGTTTTGAGGGCACAGCCAGAGTGTCCAGATGCCCAGAGGACAGGAACATCCTTTGGACCAGTGTGAGCGAGACAAAGTTGCAAGAACAAAACAGGGCCTTGCATGAAAGTCAGGCTGGGAGGGAGGGAAAGTCATCCTGCAGGCACAGCATCCGCACTGCCGGGTTGGGGGACCTGCCCCTCGACTCCGTCCTGCCTTATCCAGCACAGAGATGTTTCACAGAGGCTCCCAGTCTCCCTCTGCTCCCCACGGGCTCACAGATCCAAAGTGAGCCCACAAAAAAGCGGTTTCATGAGCGGTACAAACAAGGGGCAGGGGGCATTTTCCCGTGGATTTATGTCTTGAGAAGTCATGGGTGGGTTCTCTGATGTCCATTACAGTGGTGTGTGTGCACCACCATCTCCTTCAGCGAGAAGGTTTCAGGGTTTCTGTCCTCTCTCTGATCACATATTTTCACTCGTAGCTGTCTAAAAAGTCCCCACAAATCTTCAATAAAGAAGATAAAAATGGCCCATAAGCTCTGCAGTTATTAAAGGAGGGAAGAGAGATGCAGATGCGCATACACCAGCTTTCCTTGAGACCTCAGGTTAAAGATAAATAAATCATAAGCCCCTGCCCCTTTATGTGCTTTTGATTTCCCAGGTGTCCAGGCTGAGAGACTAAAGCAAGCCTGCAGCAAAAGCTCATGGTGCAGAGAAACTACGAATTTAGTTACTTCAAGAGTTTTTCTTTGCAGATGACACATGGTATGCTGTGACAGAGGCAGGAGCATGGAGACAGCCACGTCTGCCTGGCAGGTTCCCAACAGAATATTTCCATTTTTTAACCTGAAACATGGATCAAAAACAACCCTCTTAACTAAACCCAAAATCTATTAATCATTCCTTAAAATTTTGGACTGAAAAAAAAAAAAAAAAAGCAGAGAGCACATTTTATTTTACATTTGGAAGGTGTTTTTGGTTTTTGTTTTTTTTTTTTTTTAATCTCTCTCAATAATGAAGAGGTAAAGTAATTAGCCTTAAAGCTTTTTAGTATTTTAGTGATTGGGTTTCGTCGTCTAACGTGCCAAATCTGGAGATTTTGACATTTCAGCAAGAAAGAAAAAGAATTAAAAAAAAAAAAAAAAGGCTTTTGCAACGGAAAAAAAAAGAAAAGAATTTTTTTCCATGCATCTCCCATGCTGCCACCCTCCTTCTGGCAGGGAACCTCCCAGCCAGCACCTTGTACTCCCTTTCACTGCTCTTCCCTAAGGAATACCAAATCCCTGGGGCACAATGGGCTCATCTCCACAGACCCCCTGTGACCCAGCACAGCCCCCCAAGTGCTGTAACCCCAACAGAGCAGGAACCCCATGACAATCCTGTCCAGCAGCTCCTGCCCTGAACAACAAACCCCATTTTATGCCCCCAGCACCTACCAAGGTGGGGTTCTGGAAGGAGCCTCCCAACCCAGGACACCTGGGACCATCTGGATCCTATTTAATTGAGTTGGTTTCTGCTCCACAGCAGGATAAAGTACAGAGGAATCTGCTGTGCTCCTCCTCTCCGAGATGATGTGTCAGAATCAGCTATTTCAGTATGGGCTTATTTCTTTCTGATGACAACCTCCAGTCCCTAAATATTCATGCAGGTTTCAATTCAGCTTTGAAGTTGGTGGGAGGCAGGTGCTTGAATGGGAACAAAGCACCTAATGGGCTTTGTGGGACTGGGTCCCAGCCAGGATGCACTTATGATCCTGGGAGGTGTTTTACTGGGAGCAGAGCCAGTCCTCAGCTGGATTCCAAGCTCCTGAGCCCTGGTGAGGCTGGAAGAAGCTCCTAGGCGAGACCAAGGTAGTTTTGTTGCTCTAAGCTGTATTTTGTGAAGAGAATGGTGCTGGAAAGGGGCTGCTGGTGGGAAGTCTTCCACATCTCTGAGGGGTCACCCCTAAGGAGCTTGTGGCCCTCAGGGTATGGGAGGAGGTCCTGGAGCAGCCTTATCTCTGGGAATGAGGTCTAAGAGCGCAGAGCTGATGGAAATTTGATGGTGTGGCTTTGGTCCTTGTGGGTGCAGGACGAGGCAGAAAACCAAGGAGGTCAGGAGGAAGAATATGAGCGCTGGGAGACATGAGGAATGACTAAGAGAGCTAAATTTACAGAGTCTGGGAAAAGGAAGGCTCAGGGGCAACGTGGTCATGGGCTAAAAATACCTTCAAGGTAACAAGTATAAATGAAGAAAGGGAATTACACGTGGTCTCAGAGGAGGTGAGGGCAGGAGACGGAGCTGGAGGTTGATGATGGAAACGTGGAGAGTAGAGATGGGGAAGGAGACCTGGCCAGTGGGGAATTTGCCAGGGGAAGGGTCTGCGGGAGGCTGAGTGGGACAGAAGCAAAATGGCAAAAAGGTGACACGGGAATTGGGGTGGGCACCAGTCCCTGGTGAGCAAGGGGCTTATTTTCAGCTTTGTGGGTGCTCTGAGTGTAACCCAGTTTAACTCAAAAGAATTCACCCCAACTTTGCTTCTCCTTCCACACGCCCAGTCAAGTTGCTGTTCTTTCCAGAAACGGGTTTTCCTCTCAGTGAAGCCTCCACAGCACAAATTAATATTTAGACCTCAGCAATTTTTATCACTCTTAGGAAGGAGGAATATAAAGTTCCTAGTTAAGAATGGAATGCTTCCAGGTTAATTCAGTGTAATTTAGGGAGATTTCTGTTCATACAGTCAGACACTTCCAGCTGCACCTCAAGCTGATCTCATACAGCAGGATTTGTCCTGGCTTTTTCTGGAACAGCCTCCAAGGAGGTCGGTGCTGTCTAAGAACAGGACAGGAAGATGGATGGCGGTACAGAAATTTTGCATCCAATAAATATGTAATATAAAATAAGCAGCTCTGTCAGCAGCAGGATGAAGGCAGCCTGGCTTCTTATCAGCGTGTTGCTTGCAAATTCTGATTGAAGATTTTCAGTGGCAGGGAGGTGTGGCCTCCTCATGGGCATCTTTTCCTGTGCCTAGTAAAGATGAGAATACAGTTTAGCATCTGCTCTGGAGGGAGAGGGAGGAATCATTGGGGAGTCATTGTCTATTTAGGCTTCTAATTTTAAAGAAAATTAAGCTGTGGCCAAATCTCCCCATCCCAAATGCTGAAGCCTTTGTTGACCATTGCCTTCTGTTCTAGCCAAAAGTGTGTATCCCCTTGTCATATTTACCTTTCTCCTTTGGAAATCTATAGATTTCTCCATTTGTGCACATGAATTATCTTTCTTACAGTTTTTTTCCCCCCTGTGGGCTCCACTTTATTCTGAAGAAGCATCACTTTCCCCATTAAGTTCCTTGTATGAACCAGCCTCTCTTGGGTCAGAGCTGCTGGTTTCAAACCCAAAAATGGTTTGGCGTGTGTTGGAAAGAGTCCCTTTCAGCCAAGCAAGTAAGACACATGAATAATCAATAGTCATGGGCTCTTGGAGGCTGTTTTCTGCTCAGAGAAGAGGATGAGGTGGTGGGAGGCGAGGGGTAGCTGAAGCAGAAGGAGATGGGGGGACACTGGGTGCAGAAAGACCGAGCTGTTCATGTCTTTTCCCTTGGCAGGTTAGTGTTGCTGGGATGTTGCAGCATCCTGTACAAGAGGAGGTAAAACCATCTGCTTTAGGGTTTGAAAATAGCTCTGGAAGAAAGCTGTGAGTGACAAAACCCGGGCTACGGGTAGCACAGTTCACACAAACCACCAGCTGGGTGGGGATGGAGAAAGGGCTCTTGTTCAATGTTTCAAGCAGAAATTTATCCCTGGAGTCATTCTACATGTTTCACACCAGTCACTTCTTACTATGTCTCAAAAATTGCCAGGGGACAGAGCATGGACTTGCTGTGTCTTAAGATGGATTGATGGATTTCATCCTACCTTCAGGGTCTAAGCTATCTGCCATGGTGTTTGTGTTCTGAGACCATCACTACTGTTGAAAGCAAAGGACTGACTCAGTAATCCTGTTTGTTTGTGGAGACATAATGTCCTTGGATCAGATAAAAGCACCTTCCTAGTACTGCTTTTATATACCTCATTAATTCCCAGTGTTAATGGCTGTGTCCTGTCTTCTGCCACCCAGCAGAAGTGACAACACAACTGACTTCATTTCCAAAATTACCTGCTGCAGGCTCCGCGCTGGACATCACAGCTTGATTAGTGTTTGTGTTCCAGTTGTTCCCAGGAGACTGTTGCTCCTCTCAGGGCCACAGCTCACCAGGCACTGTGCAGACTGGAGCAAGGGAGAGCTCCTGTGATCTGCTGGAGTGGCGTGTGGGGGCGGAAAGTGAAAAGCCACGTGCTTGGGGTCTCAGTCATGTGCTTCTGAACACTCAACTACAACTTGCAGTGCCAACTCAAGGAATGTTATCCATGGAGAAGGAGTTAGAGATGCCCTAAGAGTCCAAGGTGAAGAGAAAGAATGGTAGAACAGGTCTTCACCCCCAGTTTCAGGCCTTTTCCATCTCCCAAGGACTGCTCTGTTTACATAAGGAGGCAATCCTTGATGCCGCTTGCTCACAAGACCTTGCTTGTCTTCGAGGTTTTGCCTCCCTCCCACGTGGTGCAACAATCCCTGACAGTGCCTACAATCACACTGTGTCTTCCCACAGCCCATCCATGCCTTGGGAAGGGTGAAATCCCACCCCTTACCTTTCCCACTCCTGATTTTTGGTGCTCTCAGAGGTACAAGATACCCAAAGCAGTGCTGCAGTGAGACATTGCAAATGACCAGCTAATTAGGCAAAGAGGAATGTGTTGACTTTAGATTCTTCTTTAGGGCTCACAGAACACATTAGTAATCTTGAATTTGTTAATTGAAAATTGCTTCCTCTGTTTGTTGTTGGCCTTTTTATGGAGGGGGATGTTTCCTGCTTTGGGACTGCGTCACTGGATCTATAATAATGCACTTTGTACATTAGTGCCAGGCACATTTGTAATTGGCCACCCTATTAAAGAACACTAATGATCTTACAAGTGTTCACAAATAATGAATAGAATGGCCCCTCATTGAATTGAGTAATTTATTCACTGACATACTTGCAGATCTGTTTTTCCAGTATTTAACCCAGCTTTAGTTTTCTGCCTGCCTTGCAGAGATGGCTTCTCTTTCAGCCCTCTGTTGGAGAGAATATGGGTCACAGGAATCACAGAGTTCATGAAAAATGTAGGGCTTCTCCTTTCTGGCTCTTCTCTTAAGATTCATGGTAGGGTTTGGGGAGTGAATGGCAGCAGCTTTAATCTCAACTCTCCTCTTGTCCATTACTTGTCGTTGGGATTCTCCTGATGAATTAGGAGAGGATCAAAAATCCAGGACTTGAGAAGTGCACTCTGGAAGGTTATGTTGATTTTTCTCATTTAAATATGAATTTCAGGAAAAGCTGGCAACAATACAGAGCAGCAGGATTGGTTTCCCAACTGCTGACTCTGCTAGAGAGGGAATGAAACACAGCCCTGGGTGGTTCTTGCAGCCAGGAAACTGGGGGCAACCATTTTGCTGCTTCTCCATGAATATTGTGTTGAGGTATTTGTGATGGAAGCAGCAGCCCATCCGAGCTTGCAATTCAATTTATGTACAAAAAAAATCTTGTCCTAAAGCCTCGTTTACCTACAAAGGACATGCAAAAAGTGTGAAGTTCAGAAACTATCTGTGACTTGTTGGGTTGTAAGGGATAGAAAAGTCACTGCATAGGAACTGATGATCCTGGGTTTGATTTTATTTGATTGCAGGTCTTCCCATTGCACTGCAATGAAACCTTTCCACGGAGGATAATTGTGTGGGGCAGGTACCTCTGCCCTATCTCAGGCTTCTGCAGCCTATTTGTCTTCTCCTGTGTCCTGTGAAGGTGGGAAGGTCAGAAGGAAGTATTGCCTGGGGCAGAACCAGCCTTGGGGAGGAAATGATGCAGCTGGACCATAAGCAGTGGGGTGTTAAAGAGCTGATTTGGGTCAGCATATCTGGAGGTGGACTTTTGATGCTGAGAGCTTGGTCCCTGGGCAACTCAATGACCCCACCCTGTCATGGTGGGGTTCCAGGGCATAAAGGAAGCTGGAATTAGGTTTCCAAGTCCTAAGGTGGTAGGTTGAACCTTCAGGAAGCGTGGAGAAAGGGAATGACTTTGCACATAGGGATGTGAGGGTGAGCAGGTCTGGTGGCTGACTGGCCATGTGGAGATGGGATTGGGTCCTTCCTGGGAAGCTGCAGCAAGGTCTGCACCTGCTGCCAGGGGGGCCATGTCAAATCCACGAGGACGGACATCCCACGGCCAGGGTGCTGCCCAGCCCTTCCCACGGGGCTGTTGCAGAAGGAGACCAGTCCTTGGTGATTTTGAGGGGAGATGCCAGAGCCTGGTTTGGGAAGAGGGCACTGAACACTGTGTTGGGGGCAGGGGGAAGATGTCCTTGTTTTGAGAGGGGGATGCAGGAGGGGGGAACACCTCATTTGGGGGAACAACGCCAGATCCTGATATTTTCTTGGTGGGGAACGGCCGGAGCCGCTTTTTTCTTCTTCAGTCTGGGGCTGGGGAGGGGCCGGGAAGGAACCCGAGTGGCAAACCCGGATTTCTGGGGAGTGGGAGGGGGGATCGTGAGCTGCTGCCGCCGGCGGGGGATGCCAAGGGTTAAGGGGGCGGGCGGCGTTGGGGCGGCGCTGGCGGAGCCGATTGCAGCGGCTCCTGCGGCTTCGGCTGCGCCGGGCGCGGAGCAGCGGCGGGGAGCGCGGGCGGAGCCCCCCGCCGGAGCCCCCCGCCGCCCCCGGCCCCGCCGCCCTCCCCCCCGCCGCCACCATGGTGCAGAAATCCCGCAACGGAGGCGTCTACCCGGGCCCCGCCGCGGAGAAGAAGCTCAAGGTGGGCTTCGTGGGGCTGGACCCGGGCGCCCCGGACTCCAGCCGGGACGGAGCGCTGCTCATCGCCGGCTCCGAGAGCTCCAAGCGGGGCAGCATCCTCAGCAAGCCCCGCTCCGGGGTCTCGGGCAGCGGGAAGCCCCCCAAAAGGAATGCTTTTTACCGCAAGCTGCAGAATTTCCTCTACAATGTGCTGGAGAGACCGCGGGGATGGGCTTTCATTTACCACGCATACGTGTGAGTAAAAAAAGGGTGGGGGGCAAACCCGATGGCAGAGACTCCCCCCGGGTTCGGTCTGCCCTCCTCCACCCCTCCCAGCCCCCCAAATGCGCCGAGCAGGGAGGATGCTCCAGCTGCAGAGCGGGTGCGGGGAGGGGATTGCCGGGTGCCAGGGCTGGCTGGGGAGCCCCGGGGGATGCTGCGGGGGGCGGAGGCTGAGCCTCTTTTCCCCCTCCAGAGCAATCGGACGGCCGGGCCGGGCCGCCGCTGCATCCCGCATCCCTCATCCCGCATCCTGCATCCCTCGCCCCAGCCCAGGCGGTGCCCGGGGACGGGGCGGGAGGCAGCGATGGCCATGCGGGGAGGGGGGTGGGAGGGGGAAGCTGCCCCTGCAGAGCTGGCGTGTGGCTTCTCGGAAAAGTGCGATGCACCGGGCCCCTGTTCCCCCCTGCCTGCTCCTGCTTGCGGGGGAAGGGGCTGCTCATGCGGTCGGTGCAGGGGGCTGGAGCAGCGGGAGTGACGGGTAGCGACTGTTCCTCCGTCTTGCTTGAAATCACCATAGCAATGCTGAGAGCAGAGGAACAAAAAGCTCTGCTCAGGCACTGTCTCTCCTCCCCCCCACCCCCCCAGCATCCTTTCCCCTCCCCGGCCCCATCTTTGCCTGTTGGGTGGCTGCAGGGGGTTTGGGGCTGGGGTTGGTTCTGGGGCTCTGCTCAGGGTTCTGGAGGTATTTCTTGTCCCTCCGTGGGAAGCGGCTGAATTGGAGATGTGTCTAGAAAGAAATGCTAATCAGTGTCTGGGGCTCCCTGCCTGCACAGCGCCGAGCGGTAAACAAAGGAGCATCCCTGGGTGCACATCTGCCCCCTGGCACCGGGTTTTAGGCAGAAATGGCCCCGTTGACCCACGTTTGGCAGAAGGATGCCCATCTCTGAGGCATTGCTGCATAGGAGGGCAGATGACTTCCCGTTGTTCCCAGGACTGCAAAGGGTCAAGATAAATCGCTGTGTTACCGCAACTCCCTTCCCTCTGGGACTTTCCACAGTCCCACCAGGCTCTTCTGCAGGCCTGGGCTCAGGCTGGGGTGCTCATGCCCTTAATGTCAATGGTTGGTTTGGGTTTTTTTTGTTTCTGTGTTTTCCATCATGGCCAGGGCCTCTGTCAGCCCCGGCAGGAGGATTTTTGGGGCCTTTTCTGTTTTTCCCCCCCCTTCATCCTTTTGGTGTAAGATAAGGAGTTGGGATGTGCTTTCTGGTCCTCAGCCATTTTGTACATTGAGGCCTTCCAGGGAGGTGTTGGTGGGACCAGTCAGAGAGGAGAGATCCTGGCTGGGTGGAAAGGGGAGCTTTTCCTTGCACTGCAGCAGGTTGGGGTCCCTGGGGGATCTTGTGCCCCAAGGGAAATGGGAGAGGAGAACAGAGAGCATCTGTGGAGCTGAGCTGCAGTTACGATGAGGAGTCCAGTGCTGGGCACCCTGAGCATCCTTCATCCTCCTGGCCATCCTCTGGAGTTGTAGGTGGTTTATGTCACAAAACCTTCCAGAATCGTGTGGAGGGGCCGAGCATCCACGCTGGGAGCTGGGAGCTTCCCTGTGCGTGTGCCAGGGATGGGGGTGTTGTGCAACCTGCACAGCACGCTGTGAAATACAGGTGAGAGCCCAGCTTGGGACACTGGGGTGGCAGTGACAGGGTTGGAAGGGACTGAAAGCCAAATGACAAGAGGCAGGGGTAGCCCTGACTGTAAGAGCTTTATAAACAACTTTGGCTTCCTCAGCTACTGTATCTTAACTTCTGACCAGGTTGGCTCTCCATGGCGGCATCTGCTTGGGCAGCCAGGAGTGCTCCCAGGGCAGGAGCAGGGTCACCCCAAACAGACCTGTTCCCAGTGCCAAGCTGGGGTGCCCATTGGTTCTCCCAGCCCAAGCAGCTGTGTTTTTTCTGGGCTCATGGTTCTACTTGAATCTGCTGTGATACCACACAGAGCCATTGAAAACCATCCCCACCCATGCACCTTCTGGGAAAGAGAGGCTAAATTCAGGGCTGAAGAGGTAATTGCACCAACGTCTGTGAAGCATTGGTGATATAATTTTTTTTTTTTTTTTTTTATGGTGTATTGGAAAGTTATATGGATTCCGGTCTTCTGAATGTGTGATAGGTTTAGCCTTGGCAGTTTCTGTTTCGTTATTTAAAGAGCTGAAGGATTTGGTAAACTTCATGCAAAGTCCCCAGGACAAACGCATGCAGCAGTTATCAGCCCCCGTTACCCCGGGTGAGCCTGGCATGGCCTGTGTCAGGTCTGTGAGTGTTGGAATGGGGCAGGGAGGGGCTTTCCTGGGTTTCTGTAACTGGAAGTCTGTAATCCAGACAGACAGGACAGATAAAAAGCTTAGTGGCTGCATATTTGAAGATATGAGAGGATGATGAGACTGGCTCAAGGTCATAAAGTTTGTATGGAAGAGCTGGAACAATCCCGATGTTCTGATGGCCAGTGCAGTGCCCTACCTGTGCTATTGGGGTCACTCTGTCTGCTCCTGCCCCAAACCCCATTTTGTGCCAAAGCCTTGAGCACAAAAGCACCTTTAGCCCCCATGCTGCAGGAATGAGAGTCCTGAAAAAGGCTGTGCATGAGGGTGCCCTGTTCTGCTACTGTCTTGGCCTCAGTCAGACCCCCCACCCCGACCCCATCTGCCAGCACCCCTATTTCTCTGCTCCTGCTGCTCACAGGGACTTTCTTGCAGGAAGCTTTAGGAGCTATTTCCAGTGTAAATGAATTTGTGACCCTGCAAGGTTGGGTCTTTAGCTTGTAGAGACGCTTATAGACCCAGCTGCGTTTCTCAGTGTGGAGCTGCTCCGGGGCCGCTGTGCTGCTCAGGTTGCTCCCAGCACTCAGAGCCAGGACACAGACTGTAGGGACTCTCCCAGCATGGAGATGCTTTAATAAATATGAGAGGTGCCTCTGGGTCATTACAAATGCCTGCCTGCAGAGACCCATCTCCCGGGTTGGTTCTGCACCAACTGACCGATGCTCTGCCTTGAGATACCCGTGCAGGTTGCATTTGTTTGCAATGCTGCATCCTAGATCTAATCCATCTGATTTCATTCCCCCACCTCTTCCTGCTGGCGCTCATTCCTTTCCTCACCATTTCATGCATAAGGAACCAGGGAAATTCAAACCAAGGAAACTCCCCCATTTTCTTCCCTCCCTACCGCCCCCAACCCCAAACTCATTAATGTGGTCTTATCTCAAATGTCGCCTCTCTAAAAGTGCTGTTACCTCTGTGAGCAAAAGCACAGTTTTATATTTCTGTGTTAAGATTCATTTTTGTACTTAATAGCTCTTCCCACACTGACACAACTGGGTGACTTGCTCATGGGAGCTGTGTGTATACAGATCATATGTAATATATATTTTGCATTACCGCATGGAAAGCTGAGCCTGGTGGGCCCCATTTTTGAGCGTGGCTGGAGGTGGACTCTGGTTCTCCTATCTCATCATCTGCTGGTATTTCTCTCATCATCTTTCTTTCCTATTCCTCCCCCCATTTTCTTTTTTGTTTTTTTTCTTTTCTTTTTGGCAGATCCTTAACGATGCAGCACGTGGCCTCATTCTGTTCAAGGCTGAGCTGAAACTTGAAAAGTTGAGCTGTGCCTCAAAGCAGACCAGGATTTTTGAGGGATGCAGCAGCACTCAGATCTTGAGGCAGTTTTGGGCACAAGGAAGCAGTTGGCTTCCAAAATGATTTAATTTTATTTCCTTGAATAATCGGAGTATTTTTTCCCCTCCTTCTAGCCCTTCTACCTTGGTTACTGTAACCTGTCCTGTGCTCAGAGGTGCTGAGTTTGAAGCAATACTTGAAAGTGATTTTTCGTGCCCACCTGCCATTTTATTTCAGGAGTGATCACTGTGTTCTGTGCCAGTCTAAGCAAGGTACTTGCAGTGGGCACCTCCATAGCCTGATGTGCTTGGAAGCCCATTTGCTGGTCCCTGGGTGAGCTGCTCATGTTTGGTCTCTGAAGAGGAGGAGACTGGATTCTGGGCAATGGCAAGAAAACAGACTGGATTCATGCACTTTTAAAGCTGTGTGCTCAGGAACCAACATAACTCTTGCATTTCCTACTTAGAATTTACAACCCTAGTGTGCCTTTTTAACTGTGTTAAAAATAGTTTGGGTGCATTTTTCATCTGCATACTGTGCACCATACATTCAGTTAATTAAGCAAGTGCACGGACTTAAATTATAATAAGGAAGAACATTTCCTCCCTGTCTAATTCTCTTAAAATTTCCTTGTACCATCCCCATCCCGTTTGTTCTTCCCTTTTAACCCTGCCACCTCTCTCTCCAGAGAGTCTCCTGCCTGTGCTGCATCCTGGCATGGCCACAGCTGGCACGGTGGGATGCAGTTGCTTCCCTGGAGGTCCAGGGTTTCTCAGTGCAGGGGTGGCCTCTTTTTTTACTCCTCCCCCTCCTCAGGGACTGACAAGAAGGTGGTTATTTCGCACAGGTCCATTCCCAGATAATCTCTGACATCAGAATTTTGGGGTAAATGTAGTTTGGCAGTCTCAATTATCCACCCCCAAACTCTGAGGAGTGGTTGGTTCGTGGCAAGCCCTCACCTGCAGGCAGGGTTATTGCGGGCAGGTGCAACGCCACCAAACTCAGCCCATCCACCAGTGACATACAGGGGTCTCCTGGATCCTCCTTCCCACCTCCCAGCTGAGTACTCGGGATGGAGGAGCCAGCACAGACCTCCCACAGGTGCTGACTTCATGGCTGTGCTGGGCTTTGACCTCCAGCACTGGTGCCCTCAGCCGTGTGGTTGTGTCCTCCTGAGGGGCCAGGGAGACCTTCCCAGCGTGAAGCCTCACGAGCTCCTCTCCAGCTTAGTCAGAGCTTGGTGGGAGCAACCTGATTTCAGTTGCTTTAATGTGTCACGTTCCAGGCGTCACGCTCACCCCACACTGACATTAAGGAAACGAAAAACAAGCTCATCCCCTGGGTGACCTCCTTTTTGCGCTGCACAAACCTCACTCAACCAGACGAGTCTTGCTACGGCTCAGTTTATTATTTATTATAAGAGGAAATAACCCAAAAAGCTAGCCCTAAATCATGACCTGAAGGGAAGATGAGCATTGCTTAAAGAGATGCAGTTAGCAAAAACCAGGTTTCTTGATTTTTTTTGCATTGCAGCAGAAGGAAGAGACATCAGGAGAGTGAGACATCGTGGTTCCTTTGGCAGGGCAGAGAGTTTGCATGTCAGTTAGGCACCAGTGGTGCTTACAACAATAAAAAACACCTAAGTTTAGTGTTTGACTTTTGGAATTTAGGTAGCAAACACTTAGCCCTGCATAATCCTTGTTAAGGTAGCCCAAATGCTTAGCTGGTTTCTTAGTTCTTGAGGAATAGGTTCTTCTTTAGGTTGAGGTGACGGGGAAATGTGCCAGTCCTTTTTCCTGCTACGTGATGTCCTGTGGAGCAGACAGCGGAGAGCTGAGAAAGGTGGGGAGTGATTCCTACAAAGGATTAAACTTTGCCTGTGGCCTGTCCCTGTTGGTGTGAGGTCCCTGTTCCCAGTGCATCAGAGCAGTCTCCAGCACTGCACTCCAGCACTTCAGAGTAATGCAATGACTTTTAACCTCTGATGGTGCAAAAGGACCCACCTTGCAAAAACAGATTATTGTGGTGGTCTAAACTGAGTGTCCTGAATGTATTAGGTGGGACCTGTGATGAAAGCTGATCTGACTAGTGAGCTCATGACAGCAAAACCAGGTGGTGCAGAAGGACAGTGAGCACAGTGGTTTGGCTAGTACAGCTGGGTCCTTCACCATTGTAGGTTTAAATGGCTCCTAATCAGGTTGCAAGACAAAAAAAAAACACTTGGGATATTCTGACAGTCATCTGTGGCAAAAGATGGCCCCACCTGGACTGCAGGAGTAGGTATTTAAATGTGGTCCCTTGGTGGATGTGCCCATCTACCTGTATTGAAAGAAAAATGTCAATTTTCTCCAGTAAAGAACAAGTTCTGCAACACTTGATTTGACTTGTTCAGCTCATCTGCTGTGACCTCAACTCCCAACTTGGTTCTCCTGGCCTTCCCTTGGGTACACTGAAAATGCAGCCTCCTGTGACACTCACAGTGGAGGTGTTTTGGGGGCGTCATGTGCAATTATTCCAAAGCACTGAAATAATTACTTACAGTGTTTGATGGGGAGTATCTCTCACAAGGCTGGGATGGCAAGAGCTGCTTTATTACAGCCCCGGGGCTTCTTGGCTGTCTACCTGCCAATAACTAGGGAATGCAGAGAATTCCTCCAGAACTCTCTGGTCTCTCTCTGGCATCACTCCAGCCTCTTAATGTGCCTTTTAGATGTGTGGAAAGCTTTGGTGTTGGTAAACATCCATCCAGTGACTTTTTTTTCTGGTGGATTGGGTGTCCAAAGGACAGCCTTTTCCAAGGCGTGAGAAGCAAGAACACCTCTGAAATCTTCTCACCTCTCGCTCTTGCTGCTCTAGGGAGGTGATTTAAAGCTACATCAGAGTCACTGGGGCTGCTGAGTGCAGCAGCAGCCTTGGCTTTGCAAGCCCTGTGACTGAGCAGTCACTTGGTTTGTGTTGGGACTTAAAATGTCCAGTCATTTCAGGTGGAGTTGGGTGGGATTAATCCAGACAAGGAGGAGAGAAGACAGAGCCTGGCATGTTGTCCAACTGAAAACTGGAGAGAGTTGAGGCATCTCCCACCTCTTTCCTCCAGCCCCAGTAGGAACTGGGGTGTTCAGAGCCAGAACTACCCTGTGGACACCTCACCAGGTAAGGTCAAGGTGAGAGATGAGGCTGATCCACGCGGAAATGGGATGACCAGGATCTGACATCCACGTTTACTCAACCACGCTGGAGAAGTGGTTTTGAGAAAGGAACCATTGTAGCAAACCCTGATCAACTCTTGCAGACCTGCAACCCAAGACTCAGGGGAAATCAGAAAGTAATCAAGCCTTGCTAATACTGCTTGTGCTTCCTAAGCAGCTCCAGTTGAGTTTTGGCTCTTGGAGGGGAGCGCCTGGTGGCCAGTCCTCATTCAGAGATCCTCCTTTTTTAATGCCTGCTCTGGGAGGGTAGGACAGGGAACAGAAACAAGAGGACAGGCAGAGGGAATGACTGGGTTAGGAGGTAACCTCTTTCCATCTGAGGATCCCGGCAGTGCGTCGTGGCTGATGCTTGGTCTCTTCAGGACGGAATTGAAAGAGGCAGAGATTTTGCCTTCCGGAGGGTCTTTCCCAGAGATTCACGAATTCCTCATTTGTAAACAAACACTGATCTGCCTGGAAGTCCTGCTTTCTCGTTTAGAGCTCTGCCAGCCCGGGGAGGTGACAGTGTCACAGCAAAATACGGCTGGGGTGGCAGCGGAGCTGCTGTCACGCACTGCAATGGATGAGCACAGCAGGGCAGGCAATCCTAACACAGCTTCCACAGCTGGGCTGTCACTCTCTATGAAGTTATGATGATGCCCAGGAAAAAAAAAAAAAGAATTAGCTAGCAGAAATCCTGACTCAAAGGTGACTCCTGTACATACAGCTCTTCTGTCTCTTTTGTGAGTGTCTGGGTACCTACTGCGTGTGTTTCTTGCAGCTTTGGTTTGATGTGGTGTGTGGGAAAAATTAATATGGGATGCAAAAGAAAAAAACATCAGTCAAAGAATAGTTAAAATGAATAGAAAGGGGAAAATAATACTCTATTGATATTACATCAGTGTGCAAGCACTCCTAATGGAAGTAAAAGTCTACAAGCCTCTGTTTTGTGCATCAGTTCAAAAAGAGCCAGTCCCTGCTATAAGACTTGGTGTATTGAACAGTCAAGACAGATGAAAGGCACGAAGCAGTTGGGGCACTGCTGATAAATGTTATCTTTGCTCCACTTTTCTTTTTAGCAGTATTTCCTGTCATCTTCTTTGCCTCTGAATTGGCGGGTTGGTTTCTATTCGTGCTCCTTGGTTTTGCAAAGGAAGCTGGGGTTGGCTTTGGCTACAGCAGACTGTCAGAGACACGGACCAGCCCATCTCAGAGGGAAATCCTGTGGTCTGAGGATCTCAGCAGAGCTGACATTGGGCTGGGAGGATGAGGGTGACACGTCTTCCCAGGGACAGGGATCACCCACGGTGGGGCAGTTTGCTGTGATCTCACTGTTTATTACAGATGCAGCACTTAGAGGGCTGTGAATGGGTCTTATTGACTTTCTCCCATTCGAGTGCTATATGTGGCAGCAAAATGACAGCACTGGGAGACTTTCTCCTGCATGTTTATGGGCTTTTGCACAACCCAGAGTCTCAAAGTGGCTATTAATTGAGTTTATGCTTGCTGGGAGGTTCGTTACCTGCTCTGAAGAATGTAATAAGGGATGTAAGAGCACTCCATCTTTCACTCAAGACGGGAGCAAAAGAGGTGAATATAAGTATCTATATATTATAGCTGGACAAACAGAGGCTATGTTGCCTCCTGCCACTTCAAGGCATATGGTGGTTAAGCCTGAGTGCTTCTAGTTGGGGCAGTGAAAAAAAAAAGCTCTCCCCAATATCAAGGACATCTCATTGGTCTGCAGGCAGGTAGACTGCAGGAAGGGCTTAGGCTGGTGTGCCCATTGTGTCAATGTTGGACATTGGTTTGTTTCTGTGGTTACTCATCCTTCCTCTTCCTCTATGTCTGGCAAGGCTGGAAATGCCACGTCGTGTCCAGTTAACCTCTTGCTGGGCCTTCCTTCAAGTTTTCTGGGGTTTATTAGCAATGATTCGTGCTTTGAGGACTAGTGAGATTCCTGAGTCATCTCCTTAGGCAGGGAGCTATTTATTTCAGTGTGTGTGTTACACTCCCCGGGAGTGGGTGTCTCTCTTCCGCTTTTGGATCCTGCCCTGACTCTATATAAAGACTCCAGGCTTGAATGAGCAGCAAAACCAACCCTCAAACTGGATCCATCACTTGGAAGGTCCGTGCTGCTGATCCCATCTCTCCTGGCTGAAGGAGCATGGGTAGGAGCTTGCATGGGGCATTTGTCCATCTCGGGGCTGTACAGATGCAGGGACATCTCGTAGGAATGCAGAGGGCTGGGTGTCCACATCCAGGAGCGTCTCTTGCTCTACAGTGGCTCATGACAGAGGGGTAGGTGTGATTTGTAGCCTCTTTCCTCCCCAGAGGTTGATTTGCTGATGCTGTTGGGTTTTTGATCATTGTGGTTTTTCTTACTTAGGAGAGGTGAGATATTGAGTGGCTGTAATTCCCTGTTGGTATTAAAGCAGGGACTGGAGGTGCCATGGGCGAATGAGGGCGGGCTCCTCGGAGACACTGCCAGTGCTGGAGCTGCCGGGTTTGCAGGGATTTCGTTGTGTCATTTTTCCCAGGATGGGCCTTTTCACAGGCACTGTTAGGTGGTGGCCTTGCAGAAAGCTGCCTTGCTGCATGTGAATTTGGGGGTGAAGGAGAGCCCGTCACGTAACACCTCTCTGGGGAGCTGCAGAGAAGCCAGTGTGCTGATGGCAATGTGCATCCAAAAGCTGACTTCACACCCAATTAAGCATCACCCTGAGCCAGAGGGACAAGTCCTCATGTCATTATGTCTTGAACTCAATTGCTAGCACTTCATGAGGGCTCTGTTTCCACAGCCTGAGGGAATGAAGCATTTAATCCGTATCAGCATTAGAGAAACTTGGTTAATGTGACCTCGTGGTTTGGTTCTTGTGGGTAGTGGATGCACATCGCTGTGGTTGTCTTTTTCTTAGTTATGGCTATTCCTGTAAGGAAGGAAATATACCTAAAGAGAAGGGGAATTTCCTGAGCTCTCTCTCTGTAATTTATGAGAATTTTGCACTGAATTTTTCTTCTCCACATTTTTGTCTTCAAACATCTAAATGTTTTTAGTGCTATTCTTAATTAGCAGCTTCTCGCTAATCATATCATCTAATGAGGGGTAGGAAGAATTTCTGCACTGACCTTTTGTTGCTGATGATGTTTTTCTTTTCTACAGCAGACATCAGATATAATTTGAAACCTTCTCTGAGCTGCCACCCCAGGCCCTGTGCCTGAACTCCCTGATGCGTGTTTGTGGGTGGTGGGAGCATCTTGAGTCGTGCTAAATGGCACAGAGTGAGCTGCTGAGGATTAGCCTGGGAATCAGTAGATCTCCCATCTAAGTCTGTGATAAAACAGAATCATAGAATTGGGTTGGAAGGGACCTTAAACATCACCTTATTCCACCCTCCCTGCTGTGAAAAGGGACACCTCCCACTAGACTAGGTTGCTCCAAGCTTTGTCCAACCTGGCCTTGAACACTTCCAGGGATGGGGCAGCCACAGCTTCTCTGGGCAACCTGTGCCAGGGCCTCCCCACCCTCACAGGGAAGAATTTCTTTGAAATACCTAGTGTAAACCTGCCCTCTGTCAGGTTTAACACCATGTAGATCTGAAACTTAAATTAGTGAAGGTTTAACCAGCCTTAGTATGGAAGGAATGATTTGAGGGTTTGAGTATAGAGAAAGGTAACGAGAGTCTCTGAATAAGGCAAGTGAATGGGACTCAAAGGGTGTGTCTGTCCCACTGTTTTACTGTAGACATCTACAAGTGAGTGAGACATATCCCAACCTCAGATCTTCACCCTTTGGAAAAGCCAGATCTAGGAGATCTGCTAGTTCTTCAGGGCTTGACATTGCCTGGACTTGACCCATCCATGTGCAGGAACTTGGGGAGCACCTCCATCTAACTTGCCATTTTTGCTGCCCCTCTTCGCAAATGCTCTGCGGAGCAAACAGCCTGCTGTGGGTGTGTGCTTGGCAGAGAGCACCTGCCCAAAAACCAGCCCACTGTAGAGAAACGGGCTGTGCCTCCAAAAGGAGTTCAGTTCTCCCTAGCTGTGCTCTTCTGCCTCTTTCCCACATGGGAACTGATGGCTTTTAAAAACCCCAGAGGGATTAATGAAGCTAATGAATTGCCTCCCCATCTGTGACTCTTTAGTCTGCAGCTATACCCCTGTGGGATGTATTGGGAAAAGTGGCCAGAGCCACCCTGTGACAGCATTCCCTTGCTGGCTGAAGTGGGCCAGTGGGATGTGAACCCCACCTGGGTAACACAGGGGCTGGTAGAACCCAGGGAGGTAAGCACAGACCTGATGGGGCTGCTCACTCACATTCCATTTCACTAACAGGCAGCAGGAATTAAATGGAGATTAATTAAACTTTTTTTTTTTTCTCCTCCTTCCTGCTTCCTCTTGCTCTTTGCTGTTTCTAGGGAAGACTGAAAAAAAATGTGCTAGAGAGAAAGCTCAACTCTGAGCATCCTTTCATGAATTCAGAATACGGCCCCCGTGGGACTGCAGGGAAAGGCCCTCTAATTATGGGGAATGTCCTGTGAGGCCGGGTTACACAACCAGGATGGAGAGCTGCTCCTGCTCTGGTTTAGCAGCAGGCTGGGGATGCTGTAACTCCCAATACTACCTGGCTATTATCCATTCACGGCTTTTTGTCGCTGCCGGTGTCCTCAGCGCACGGCACAGACCACTCACGGGGCTCCGAGCCAAGGAGGAGGTGGGAAGGAGCGTGCAGGATCACAAAGGGGCCACTGGATATTTACAGTGCCCGGTGACATAATTCCCAGACAGCCCGAGCGTATCTGGGAGCCGGCTGACGAGTCGCCGGGGAGATTTGGCTCCGATGCCACCGAGTGAAGGTGACTCCTTCCCAGCTCTGGCAGGAGCAGGAGGCCCTGATGGGCAATTCATGCTGCGGCATCTGCCGCTGGGTCAGGAGCCAAGCTACCGTCCGGGAAAGGGATTTGGGACTGTTGTAACCGCCCTGAGCTGTTACACGGGGGAGGACGAACACCTTGGCCGTGGTGTTGGGCATGCCCTGGTGTCACGTGCCGGAGGACGCTGCTCCCGGGTGGCTTTGTGCTGTCATTTAAGAGGCTGTGTTGGCTCTGGTCCATGTGAGCCTTGGTTGCTGGTGTGCTTTGCAGTGGTTTTGTGCCAGGCTTTATTCTACTCCTGAAGGATTTATTGGTTGCTGAGGGCCGTGGGCACGTCTTGAGCTGTGCCTGGGCTTAACCTCAGCTGTGCCCCTGCGTGCAGGGGGGAATCATTACCTTCTTTTCCAGTTTGGGAGCTGAGGTGCGGAGGAATTCAGTGACACAGGATGCCTGCAGCATGAAATTCACATCCCTGCTCCCCAGGCTGTAACCCTAGCCTCTCCCTCCTCCAGCTGCAATAACCATTTCCAATACAGACAGCATGTATCCTTGTCCCATCAGGCCTTCCTAGGCTTTGAATTATTAAATATTGTCTCTGGTCTCCATTATAAAGGTTGTTAAAGCACAGTTACTTATCAGAATAGAAAATGCTGATTTTGGCTTTATCTGCTTGTGGGATTTACAATAAATAAGAAGAGTTAAAAAAAGAGGGGAGGGGTGGCTGGAAATGTTCAGGGCCAGGTTGGAAGTAGCTTGGAGCAACCTGGTCTAGTGAGTGGCATTCTTACCCATGGCAGGAGGGTTGGAATGAGGTGATCTTTAAGGTCCCTTCTGACCCAAACCATTCTGTGATTCTATGGGGAAAAAAATCACAAGAAACTGAGGTTGTAGGTAAACAAAGAAAAGTAACATCTTCACAAGAGGGTGTCCAGTTTTGTCCCATTACCCACGTGATCAGTGGTTTGTGTCTTCTGTTTAGCACAAAATCCCATGCAAATTCATTAGTGTTAATAGGCTGAAGAGTGTTTGCAGCTGTGACTTCCATGATGCCCAATTACAGATTGAGCTCTGGGAGAGCCCCTTCCCACACCCCCACCTCCTCCTCCTCCCTCAGCTGGCAGAGACCCCGGCAAACCAGCCTTCAAGAGCAAGGGCTGTACCTTTGGCTCAGAGGGAGCAAGGAGGAGGTGCAGATGCAGAGCAGGAGACCCAGAGCCAGCTGCAGACTCCAGCCAGCTGCTTTATCGTGCTGCTTTATCGTGGTTTCTGGGAGCCTGCAGTCCTGGCTGCGGATTGCCGTAATTCCCAAGGTCAGATCAACTCCCTGTATTTGGTTGAGAGGGGTTGAGAGTGAGCTGGGAATTGGAAGCAGGGTCTTCCTGTTTCAGGCTGGATCTGATTTCCTCTGGACCTTGTGGAGAGGCACCATCTCCTTCTCCTGTTCCTAGGTTAAGCTGCAGCAGCTCTCCCAGGCAGCAGCAGCACAGCACGATGCTGGGGGAGCTCCTGGGGGACTTGGATTGTGCCTGAGAAAAGGGGGTTAAAAGCAGGTTTTTACAAGCCTTTGCCTGCCATTTTAAATGGGAAGGATGTTTCCCTGGCAACGAGATGGATGCTTCCCAGCAGAGCATATGGCTTCCATCGACTTTGATTTACCAGCGTGTTGAAATGGCAGCTAGATAATCTCTTTTCAGCTTTAATGTGTCCATGCCCTGTGTCCCTGTTCCTTAAGAGTTTTTAGAGGGTCCAGACCTGCAGTGCTGCCCTTGCTTCCATCTCAGGGCTGGAGCTGGTGGGGTCCCATGTCAGGGCTGGGTCTGGGGACCCACCTTTGCAAAGAGGGACCTGCACAGAGGTCCTGAGAATAACCTGGAGCAAAGAGCTGCAGGGTGGGCAGGAAAACCTTCTCTGCCTCTGCTGCCTTTCACCAGCCGAACAGCTCCTCCTCCTCCTCAGAGAATCTAATCCACATCCCTCTCTTCCTATTCTCCTCCCTGCCTTAAATCATTTTTAGATGTTTTCCACCTTTCACCACACAATCATCTGCCTCCTGCAGCTTGCTATTTATTGTTGTGTTTACTGGCACGGGGAAATAAGTAGAGGGAACAAACCTGTCATTTGCTGTGCGGGGGAACTTGGGGGAGCTGTTTTCTGGGAGCTCGTGGCTTTCCCAGCCTGGCTGCTGTGTGCCAACCCCACTGAGCTCACATGGCAGCCTCCTCCAAGGGGCAAAAGCAGAGGGAAAGAGGTTCTTCTCCTCTTTGCTGCCCTTCACTGGCTCTCCATCCTTTGGCAAATTTGATGAAAACTGGCCAAGGGGTCCAGATATTAGGTAGGGAGGCAGCCAGACAGGACAATTGTGTGATCTCATCCATTGCCTTAGAGGTTTATTCACCTAATTGGTGCTGGTCTGAGCCTGATCCCCATCTGCCAGTGTCTTGGTGGTTCACAGCCACGAGCAGCAGTGAGGGACAGGCATGGGGTTTGGGAATTGGCTGGGTAATGTAACCTTAAAGGAAATTAAAAGGTTGTGCTTACTGGTGAACTGCTGCACTGAAGGGACTGGGAAAACACACTCATCATTCCTCCCCACTTCCAATGATGGAGGTTTTGGGGGAGCTACGGGTGAGGCAATGTCACCTTCTTTGCAAGTATCCAGGTGAGCAAAAACTCCCTGATCTCCACATTCTGAACCCTGCTTGCAACAAGCCCCCCAAAGCTTCCCAATTCAGATGAGGCTCCTTCGCTAACTGAGGTTGCCTTTGTTTCATCCAGCAGCATCATGGCATTCCTCCACTTTCTGGGGTGTTCAGCTCTCTGGGAAGCCTCTCCCTCTGCAAAGGGTTCTTGGTGATGAGGATCTGCCTCCCAGAGCCACCCCAGCACTTGGCTGAGCTGTGCTCACCTGCTGTCCCATCCACACTGGCATCCCAGTGTCACACGCTCCCATCCACCCACTCCCGATGTTTGGGGCTCTTGGGTTAAGCCAGGGAAGAAGTGAGAGGTGATAGAAGTGATTAATTGCCCTTTGGTGCTGGGGATTAATTTAGCAGGTGCAAAGAGAGGCTGTGCCCTGGCAGACCTGGCACTGTCTGTGCAGATGTCACGAGCTGGCCGTTCTCTGCCTCGAGCCAACAAGACGCCGACCTGGGTGGTGGCAGGAGGGTGTCCCCATCCCTTACAGGGAGCAGTGCCTGGGCCATGTGGACAGGCAGCCCAGAGGAGCTGCCCAGGGTGAAGGGATGCAGAACAAACTTGGATCTCCAGACAGCTCAGCATTTAAAAGGCAGTGCTCTTTAGCCCTAAAAAATTGCTGAACCAGCCCGTTATGCCGCAGGGAGCGGAGAGCATCACACCAGCTGCCAGTCAACTTCACCACTAACAGAACTATTTTGGGTATCCCAGGAGCTGCAACTCTAAATTCAAAGTCCTTTTCCACCAATCTCCCCCTCCATCAGCAAAGTTTCCCTGAGCAGTAGCCAGATTTGCCCCATCACTTACAGGGAGCAGAGGGCTGGTGGCCCAGGAGCTGCTCCTGGCACAAACATTCCCATCCCAAGAGGAGCAGCTTCACAGACGTGGAGAGCACCATTTGCTGTGGAGGATCATGCTGTCCTACCAATGTGGGGAAGGGATGCAGAGCTCCAAAAGTGGCCACTGGCCTTTTATTTCTTATTGTTGGACCTAACCCTTGTGCCAGACTCAGGTGTTTCTCAGGCATCACAGGGTTTGGACACAGCTGAGCCAGAGCCTCTCTTGTGGCATTGCAGCCCCTTTGGATTTCAGGGGGTTATTCCCATCTTGCACTGGTATAAGTGGGAGAGAACATGGTCCAGCTGATTGCAGCATTCCCATTATTCCTCAGGGTTATGTTTTCTACCCATCTTTGGGGTCATCGTTTTCTGGGGACTAAAATCAAAAGGCTGGGAACAAACTCTCCCAGGTCTTGGCTGTGAGATCCTTCCTGATCACTAGTGGAATAAGAGAGGTAAAATTAAACAGATGTTGTAAATTGCCAACTCTTAGGCATATTATACAGGCAGTTTGCAAACACTTCTTTCTTTTGCCCAAGTCTCGGTTAATTAAACAAACCGGTGAGCAAATTAAATTAGCAGGGCTTTGGTAATACTCGTGGTTTTTGCTTCTGTGTTACCCACTAGCCTCTGATTCTGAGAAACCACTTTTTTGTCTTCTAATTATTGAGGGATGAAGCTGGAGATGGACCCTGGGAAATGTCTGGGACATCCAAGTGCCTTCACCATTGCCAATATCTGTTGCCATTCTCCTTTGTTGTTGCTGGGAGGGAGCTCAGGAACACAGTCCTGTCTTTATAGAAGCACAAACCATGGGCTGAGGCGTGGGGAAACTGAGGTTTTTAAGGGCAACATGGTAGGTTTTTGAGCCATTTAGTTGCCTGCTGTGGGTCTGGGACAATTAATGCAGCTGCTGAGAGCTGCCAAGCCTCTGTGCTGGCAGCTGCCTGCAGAGGCTGTCGGTGACGATGCTCGTTTCTGAGGGGCTGTAGTTCTTGGAGCTGCAGAACTAGTGCAAAGTCAGAGATGGGGAATCAAAGCTGAAGGAGCTCAGGGAGATGGAGCTTGTCCTTCGTGGGCGGGAAACCTCAGGCTCCAGCTGAATCTCTGCTTCTGGGACAGACCTTTGAAAAACCAGCTACTATTCCTGTCTGCCACGGGAACCAGCCCTGCACGATTTAAGACAATCTTCCTATCTGCAATTAGACCAGAGCCTATTTTTGCATAGCCCATTCCCTCGAGGAATGTTTAGATGAGATGCAGCATTACATTTTACGGGGACATCTTGCTTTTAACCCAGTTTTAGAGCTCAGTTAAGTCAGGTCAAGTGACTTGCCCAGGTCAGTCAGAGCAGCTTGACCTCAGCCAGAGAAATTGTGATTCCTGCAGGCTCCAACCATGAGGTGTTTCCTTGACTTCTGAAATTTATTTTTCTTGTGGTGTTGCAGAAAGGCAGGGTTTAAGAAGCAGAAATAACTTGATCTTCAGACAGAGATAAAGGTTAGATTAGGAAGGTTTGTATCCCTGTACTCACTGGCAGTGATTCCTCAGAGGTGGGGAGAAAGCGGAGGCTCTTTTGGGGGAATACCTTGTGGGATGAAACAGAGGCAGAGCTCAGATTTCAATCTGAATAATATGGGTATTGCATGAGACAGCAACTTTGCCTCGCATTAAAATCGATGAACATGCTCTGAATAAATGCCTGCACAGATGTTTTAAGAATTACTCAAACGTCCAATATTTTACACTCTTAATTTACCTCCCAATGCACTGTAATTGCACCGTGGGCTTTAGGATCCTCTTCTCTCATGGGCCATTTCTGCAGCTGCATCGATATGTTTCTCTCCACCAAATTTTTTGAAAGAAAACCTCAGCCCAGCAGCACTGAATCCCAGCAGGAACAGACTCTTCTGGCAGGTGCACAGGCTTGATTAATACTTTGGGTTTTCCTCCAGACATCTGGCTCCTCTGAGGCTGCGTGTGCAGGGCGAGGAGAATACGCAGACAAGCATTTCCAAGTGATTCATTCTGGATGAGGACAAAGAGGAACATTGGAGCTAGAACTTTGTATGCAGTCATTATTATTAACAAGGCTTTTATTCAGAGTAAGTTAAATTATTAGAGCCAGCCTGTAAAAAAAAAACCCAACCAAGCAATTCCTTACAGTTAACTCTTTTCCCACTGTAAGTGTTCCGATCTTGATCTCCATTCCCTGCATCTCATCTAAACAAGTCTAGATGGCTTTTGTTCTTTGAGGCTTCCATCCAGAAAAGCTCTTAAGCTCACTCTTGCTTCTAAGTGTGAAGATGCACAATCCTTTGCTGGACTAGGGACAAGTTATGTCATGCAAAACCCATTTCTGCTCAAATTCCTGCAGTTCGTGGGTTTGGATCAAGTCTCTGGCTCTGGGCACTGGGTACAGATGCTGCTGCTTCTGCTCTCTGACTGTTAGGAGCAAGAGCAAAAGGCTGGAGGAGCTCTTGGAGTGGAAACTGATTTTAGAAGTGGTGGATGTTGAAGGAGGACATATCCTATATCCTGCTCTTGTTTCTTAGAAATGTGCTGCCTAAATAGAAGGAAGGCAGGAGAAGAGATTTTCTTTCTACTTAGTTGTTCAGGCATCACCTGTATGTACTGAGAAGGCACAGGAGCTGGTAATGTTGTCCCAGACAGGCCTCTGATAATGATTTATTAAAAAGTTTATAAACCATGACAGTCCCTGCCTTGGAGCCAGCCGGTGTGTTGACCACAAACAGTGTTTCCTGCCCACATGGATGCTCAGGGATCCTCCAGGCTCATCCAAGGAGCATGACTGCAGGAGAGAGGATGGAGCTGGGCATGGCCAATCCTGCAGGGAGACACCATCAGGAGGAATTTTTGGAAAGGAGACGGTTTATTAAGGCACAGGACCAAAAGGCAGGACTCCCCGCTTCTATTTTCAGCTCTTGTAGTGACAGAATTTGCCTTGGGAGGTGATTTTGGCTCAGACTGAGGGATGTGGAAACCTGAGGGATGTGGAAACGCGGAGTGAGGCATTTAGGCTTGTGCTTAGCCTTGTAAATGAACAGCCAGGTTGCAAGTCACTGCAGGATTGCTTACATGAATAAAGATGATAGATGCTCCTGGCTAAGGGTAGGTGCCATATGACGGTTTTTATCCCTGGAAAAGCCATGGCTTTCTCAGAGTTCTGCTTTTGATTCAATGGAGGTTTAAAGTGAGCTGTAAATACTCCCATTCCAACTTTGAGGCTCTCTGAGGACTAAAAGGCATATTCCAGTCCCTGTTTCTCTTTGATAGGGATGTTCTTTCACCTTCGCTCATTGTCATTGCTGCATTTTCCTGGCCTTTGATTCCCACTGAAGTTTCAGGTACTTGAACTGCAGTGTTTCACAGGGACCGCAGCAAATGGCTTGCTGGGATTGCAAATGGATTGCCCATGAAGATGTTGGTTTTATTTTAGCACAATCACCAGCGCCTTTTTTACATCCCCTAAGTAATTTTCACTCTGCATCTCTTGAAAGCCTGTAGTAAACTGCTCTTTCTTTTCCAGCTTTGCTCTGTCTAATTAAACAAATAATTAACGTCCCAGTTCCAGGGAAAGTCAGCAAAGTGGGCAACAGTTAAAAAGTTACAAGTGACAAGCTTTTGTCACCTCCTTGTGTTGCATCCATCTCCATCACATCCAGTTGCTAATTAGTGGTGCTCCACCAGAGGAACCCCAGCGTTTCTAAATGTCAGTGAATGTTATTTGAATATGAGTATTTCAGGAATAAATTCAGAGGTCTTTTCAAATTCTTATGTAAATGGGTGTGTAGATTCCAAGGGGGTTTCTTTTGGAAGTCAAATTAGATGATTAACCTGAGAAGCTTTATGATGATTCCATCATGTGCTTTCACTGAGGGGAAAAAAAAAGAGAGAAGGACAATCTTTCCTGTTTCATGACATTTTAAGTATTCCTTTTTCCAAGTGGGAGCTCAGTCATTTCTTTTTCTGCTGCCAACCTGAAGCACAGTGGATATGAAATATGGATGTGCAGATTTTGTGCTGGGATTTATAAACTGTAATAAGAAGCTTGCACGGGTGTTTTAAGTCAACATAACCTTTGGATGTAAAGTCAGACTTTGCAGGTCTTTGGATTTATTGGTATTAGCAGCAGTGAGATTTGCACAGCTGAGTCCTGGCTGAGCTTAAAGGTCTCAGCAACAGGCGTGGGGGATGTCAGAGCAGCAGAAGGTACTGGATGCCCGTAGGAACGGGTGGTGGGTGAGAAGATGCAGTGGCACGAGGTGTCCTTCTCCAGGAGGCTGGAGGCAGCTTTCTCCTTGGCATCACTCTGAAGAGTGATTAGTCCCAAACCACCAGCTGCCATTTGCATCCTGGCCCGGATTTGGGAGAGGCTGGTGCTGACTCCAGCCGTGCATCATGTAGGACCCAGCTCCTGTCTGCTCGGGAGGAGGATATTGTCTTCTCCAAAGCTCTAAGCAGAATTGGCATCTTTAATGTAAAAATCATTAGGTGGGACCTAATTAATGCTCCTTATTACACATTAACATTTCCCAGAGTCAGGCTGCAGAACATAATTTGCTTTCATTAGATATGTAGCTTTAAAAATTAGATTCATCCCAATATCTACACTATTTATTGGCTTGTTTCCCTTTCCTTAGCTATCCATTATTATCTGAGGCCCTTTCCTGATCTGTCTGGGTAGATTAGGTGGAATGAAAGCAGAGTCCAGCTTCCTGTTCCCCACTGCCCTCCCTCTCTGGGAGCTCAGGGGATACACACAGTCTCCAATGTAGACATACCTGTTCACTTGCTTCTTCCACTCCTCTATCCACAGGAGATCTGTAGATCCCTCAAAGCCTCCTAGGAGCCATACAGACCCCAACCCCCTGAGTTCAGTTTCCTTGCAGAAAGGTTTCATTCTCTGAGTCTCCTTTTTCAGCCTCCCAAAGACTTGTGGACCACAGGGTCAAGCAGAGCAGCTGTGCATCACCGTGGAGCTATTTTGGGAGCTATTTTGGGATGCTTGTGCAGCTCACCCTGTGGTGAGCCAGAGCCTTCATCCCTTGCTGGCAGGACCATTCCTTACCTGAGGGCTGGGAGAGGGGGGTTCCTTGCTCATCAGGACTCAGACAGGGGAAGGTTTTTGTCCATGTGGGATTTGTCCATGGAGCTCTTGTGCTTCTCTGAATGAGCTGGTGCATTCCCTGTGGCCTCCCATGCTCAGCAGTGCAGTAATTAATGCTGGCCCTGAAAGCGTGATCTGCATCAGGTCTCCCTGGCAATGGGAGCCCTGGGGAGCCCAGAGCCGAAATTACAGCAGGGCTGAGCTGGCCCTGGGGAAATGAGGAGAGCAGAGAGGCCAGGGATGAGGCTGCAGTGATGGGCTGGGGAAGGGAAGAAGCACACGGACATGTTCAGCTGCCCCAGCTCGCCCCATAACCATGGTTTGCACAGTCCATCCTCGGGATGTGGAGTGATAAAGAACAAATGCAACTCACATTCTGCTTCTTTAATCAGAAAATCTAGGATTTCTTTTCTCTTGATCCCTTTTCATTATCTTTTGTTTTGTTTTGTTTTGTTTTTCTCTTCTCTTTCTTCTCTCATTGATTATTCATTTGTTTCTCACTTCAACATAGAAGTTTGCAGCAAAATCTGGGCCACCCCAGGAGCAGGGCTGCCTGACCCAGTTGCAGCTCCTTCCCTCCTGGGGTGCAGGGCTCTGCTCCCCCTACAACAGTGCAGGCAGCAGCAGGGGTCTGTCTCCAGCTCCCAGGGCCTGGCCCAGGCAACTCAGAGGATGCTGGGATGGATGGAGTCCACTTGACTGCAGGGCAGGTTGTGGTAGGATTGTTTATGGCAAGGGTTTTGAATAAACAGCTTGGGGAGAAAAGATGTTTAAGTGAGACCTAGAGAAGACATTAAGGGACATCACGAGTGAGTTTGAAAGGAAAGTTTTCTTACTCTCTTGAGGGTTTTTTTTTTTTTTAGTGTCTGGGTAACAAACCTGGTGTGAGAAGAGAAAATTTGCAGTGATGAATCAAGTAATTATCCTGATCTGCTCTGTGCTGAATTCATCTTGTGGCTGACAAAGCTCAGCCCTGGCTGAGATGGCTCTGAAGGTCCCTTACCTCCAGCAGTCCCTCACCTCACCACCACATTTCAGCCTGTGGTTCGAATAAATACTGCAAATCTCCCTATTTTTACTTTTTGCTGTGACATTAATGGTCACTGCAAAGCCACAAGCACGACTTGGTGGTGTGAAACTCCTTTTCTTTATTCACTGAAAAAGAACAGCCCCTACCAGCAGAACCAAACCTTATAAATATTCAAAATTCAGTTTGTAGGAATGTGAGACAAAGTCAGACAGATGAATTATTTAATGCTCTTAAAGAATGCAGCTTTTAGTTTCTCCTTGAGCTGGCCTACTTTATTCTATTAGTAAATCGATCTCTAGTAAATTAATTTCCCTCCTTTTCTTGGAGCAAGCAGTGGGCATGGGTGGAAGCCTCCACCCTTGAGCAGATGCCAGGACACCTCTGTAGCTGCGGACTGAGGCGCTGAGCGTTGGAAGAGAGCTGAGCTCCTGTCATTCATCTGGTGCCCTCTGATTTGCATTAGAACATCCAGCACTCAGGAGAAGCACAGAGCACTGATGGGGACAGGCTGTGAGTGACAGGCTGGTGTGGCACTCCTGAGGCTGCTTTTGGGAGGCTGCCCATGGGTGTAGATGTCAATGAGACCTTGGGTGCATGCTGGACTTTGAGAATCTCCCCTATTTCGTGGCAAATAAGAGACTGAGAGTGCTGATATCAAAGCTGGGTCCTCCCCAGCTCATGGCAGGATGAGGCTCCTTTTGCCCCTGCAGGGCAGAGACAGAGGCCAGTTCAGGTCCCTCCTCAGTGGCAAGGATGTCTCTGGCTTCGTGGTACCAGCAACTCCAAGATCACATTCCCTAGGACTGGATCAAACCCTTACTGTGTCATGTGACTGGCCACAGAAAAGCAGAGTAACGACTACCAACCTCCCACCGATGCTACAACAAACCCAAAAAGTCACCAGCTTTTCCAGGCAGTGAGGAGTTAATGTGGAGCACCTGCCTAAGGAAGGAACATTAAATCCACCCAAAAATGTCCTACCCTGACAAGAAATGCAGTCCCACTCCTGTGTGAGCTTTTGTGGATGTAAATGCATAAGTAGAGCAGCAGTGGAGTTCTTTATGGGTTCGTGCTCAGCCTGTGCTCCTGCTCCTCAGCCAGTCTGCTCCCTCTTATCCCAGTTAGAAATGCTCCTGTTCATTTGGATGCTTGTTGGAAGTGTGTTGCAGGAAGACCTGACAATTCCTTAGGGAAATAGTGTCAGAGGTGATCAGAGCTGCCAGCTGGGAGGGGAACTGGATTGGCACTGGCCAAACTGGGAGCAGTCCAGTGGGTCTGTCCACACATAACCCTTTCAATTAGTAAAACTGGCCACTTCACTCACCCTTTTTACATGGTGTAGTAGCAGCAGTGCAATAAATACTTATAGAGAAATATGTCCACAATTGCTCTCTGCACTACTTTGAGTATGAAAAATTCCTGCCCTGAAGACTGACCTTCTCTCTCTCCCCTCCTTTTTTTTTTACTTTTTTTTTTTTTTTTTTAATATTTGTGTTATGTAGTTTTCTACTAGTTTTCTCCTGCCTGGTGCTGTCTGTCTTTTCAACCATTGATGAGTACCAGAACAGCTCAGAAGGGGCCCTTTACATCCTGGTAAGTGGGGGCCAACAGTGAGGTATTAAAATAAAGTCAAAACCACACAAAAACCTCCAGTTGGGGGTGTTAAAGGCAAGGATTTAAGCTGTCACTTGTAAGAGGGGGGACCACTACAACTTGTGGGTAAGAAACGTGACAAGGAGAAATCTGTATCAGGAACAAACTAAAAATATTTTGAAGGTTTCTTTAAAATCTTTCTTCCTAGACTTTTTCTCCCCCCCCCCTGAATTTATCTTCAATTTCAAAACACAGTAGCAAGACTGATGCCAACTGAAAGCTCCCAGAATTTAAAGCTGCGGACGCTCTGCGTCGGGAGCAGCCGGCGGAGCTGCCTCCTCTCCCACACTATCACATCCCTGCAACTATTTGATCCATCATGAAGCTGCAGAGTTTTGTTCCTCAAATAGCCCGGCATCCCTCACACTGACAGTGTGGCTTCTGCCACCAAGAGCCGGCTGAGATCCTGTCACCACGGCAGCGGTGCAGGGCTGCCAGATTCACACATCTCCTTTCCTTTTGTCTGTCCTCCTCTTCCCCAGTCCCTGCCCTACATTGACATCAAAAGGTGCTGCAGACTAATTAGGGCTTCATCAGGTTTGACACATGAGAAAGCTGAGAAAAGTGCTGCTAGTAAAGAACTCAGAGGGAAGGGAGCGTGCACTGGATATTGGGATGGTGATGGAAAGAGCTCACGTGGCATTAAGGGATGGAGAATCCACACCCCCTGCACCAGACAGCCCAGCACACACAGGCAACCAGGCCACTTTTCTAGGGAAAAAGCTGAAATCCCCTTTGAAGAGTCCTAGGATGATTCCCAGCCCGTGAATTCCCATTTCTGCTCTTCCCTGAGCTGCTCAGCATTAACTGAGTCGAGTCCTGGTGACTAATGGCAGGGAGACAAGGAGGTGCCTGCCAGTCCTCTGACGGGGGACACAAACACAATAAGGACGGTGTAAAACTCTAGTTCATGGCTACAACTTGCAGTATCTCTCCCCACCCTGGGGGAGGGGGAGGGAAGACACAAAAGCAGAGATCTGATGATTCTGCAAGCCTGGTCTCTCTGAACAGTGCAGGCAGCTTGGTGATGTACTGTCCGAAGTGTATTTTTCCGAGGTCGCGTGTTTGTTTTCTGGGGCAGGCTCTCTGCCATCCTTCTTTCCCGACTAACAGCGTTGTCTCCCTCTCAGGAAATCGTCACCATCGTGGTGTTTGGGGTGGAATACTTTGTGAGGATCTGGGCGGCTGGCTGCTGCTGCCGATACCGCGGCTGGAGGGGAAGGTTAAAATTTGCCCGCAAGCCTTTCTGCGTCATCGGTAAGACCTCCCCACCTGCATGAGATTCCCCAAACCATGATGGCCATTGCAAGCACTTGCTTGCACGGGGCTCTGGTGTCTTGCATGCATTTTGGGGGTTGGTCTTCAGCTGCTTCATGATCAGGAAAGAGCACAAAGGCAGAAGTCCTAATCCAGGGATGTGTTTTTTGTTATTCATCACGGTGCACTCCCTGTTTTCTGCCAACTTGGGAGCCATCCCAGCGCCCTGCGTACCTCAGGCATCGCTGACAGCTGCCCACAGCCACAGAAAGGGGGGTTAGCCAGGAGAAGCTGAGCATAGGAACTGGGATCCTGCAATCCTGTGTCCAACCTCCGCACCGAACCGTTCACAAGTCACCGAAGCTCAGTGTGTCACTTTGCCTTCCCTGGTGCTGATGAGCTGTCACAAGGGAGTTATGAGATTTAATTAATTCTTGTTTGTAAAGCACTCGGTGAGTCTCTTGTGAGAGGGGCCATCTGGGCACAGCAGTGATTTTTTTTCTGGGATAAGAAATGGGCAGAGAGGCCATGCCCTTCGCTATGGAAGCTGCCTTCAACTGTCCAGGAGCTGGCAATGGTCATATGCAAGATTTTAGCTTATTCCGCAGAAAAAGACTTCTATAAAATTTGCATAGAAAATTAGGGAAGATGGAGGTTTGCAGAATCTCTGTGTATATAGAGAGAAAGGCTTTTTTTCTTGGACTTTGTCCTTGAGCACCTTAGGACTGCTGTGGAGGACCTAGAGATTTTCATTCCCAGTTTAGATGGTGTAATTCCCAGCTTTGTGTAACAGGCAGCTATGGCTGATAAAAAAAAAAGGCCATGCATTTTGCAAGGATTTAACCCAGTTTAGCAGTGTTAACACTGAATCATATCAAAATTCAGACTTCGCAGTATTTGACACATTTTTTTATGGATGACGAGCGCGGAGAAGGAAACCAGGATATTCCACAAGGTGTGTAGTGGCCCCTTTCATCCAATTCAAGATTAGTGCTCTGTCCTTCCAGCACAGAATACAAGTGACCAGGAGATCATTCTCATGCACAGCCTTCTGCTGCCTGGGGCAGTGGGAATTCCATCCCCTTTGGCAGTGACTTCTTCAGCTCTTCCTGCCCTCTGTTCCTGCAGACATCATGGTGCTGATCGCATCCATCGCCGTGCTGGCAGCGGGGTCCCAAGGGAATGTCTTTGCCACCTCGGCACTCAGGAGTTTGAGGTTCCTGCAGATCCTGCGGATGATCCGCATGGACCGGCGGGGCGGCACCTGGAAGCTCCTGGGCTCTGTGGTCTACGCACACAGCAAGGTGAGCAGGTCCCAAGCAGGGACATTGCGTTGCTCTTTGTGTTCCCTCCCCCACAGAGATGCTGCTTTGGTTCAGTTCTCCATCCCAAAGCTCTCCCAGGCCTGAGGAGGTTTGGAAAGACATCCTAGGTAACTCAGGGAGGGATGCCAAGGCTTTGATCAATCAAGGAGAGAAGGGAGAGAGAAACCCCAAGGATTTGGGGATTCTTATTTCAGTTCTAACTGTGTGAACTGGGGAAGTGGTAGAGCTTTTTAAGTCTCAGTCCCACATCTTGCAATAATGGAGCTATTAACCCTCCCTTCTCCATTTGCTGTACGTGTTTACATGTTGGGGCCTTCAGGACAGGGATTGCCCCATGTGCTTGGCAGAGCCACCACCTCACGGTCCCATCTCAAACAAGTGGCGTTACTGACCTCCAACCAAAGCCCCCAAACCTAAACAAAATGCAGGGGAAGCTCAGATCCAGCCGCAATCAAGTAAGTCAGTGTTTGGAGATGTGCACCAGGATTGCAATTATTCTCTTCTTTCCTTTAATGATCTCGCAGGAGCTGATTACTGCGTGGTATATTGGCTTCCTGTGCCTCATTCTGGCCTCTTTCCTGGTATACTTGGCCGAGAAAGGAGAAAATGAGCACTTTGATACATACGCAGATGCACTTTGGTGGGGTCTGGTAAGTAATTTTCATAGAACAGCTGCTGGTTATTAAAATAAAATGTCCATTAACCCCCCATCTTCTATCACTTACGTGAGGTATCGACTTATAGAGTGCTTAGTTAACATTTTTATTAAATGGCTTTGGCCTGCTCCATTTAGCTCTTTTTCTTATATAAACCTCATAGAAAATGTTAAAGGATCACATTCCTGCATTAGCTGGAGCTGTGGGGAAACGGGGAACTCATGTGCTCCCAGCTGTGGGATTTAGCTCTGTCGTGACAGTGGAGGCAGGTCAGACAGAGACCCCACACTACGGGGTGCTTTGATCATTGTTTTGACAAGTATTGCTGCTCTTTAATTATTTAAATTGCACTCGGGCAAGGCGCTGTTAAACACGCAGGAATAAAGTTTATAAAATTAATAGGGTTCTAAGTACCAGAAAGACTCCAGCGGGGCGAGTGCTCCCCTTCACATCTCTGCTGACAGGGGAGGAAAGGGCAATACTTTTGGTTTGCTCTGTGTGTGCGTGTGCATGTGAATTATTGGATTACTCGATTAACAAAGAGAGAATTAATGACGTTCTAATCTTCTTGCGTTATTGTTCTTCTGCTCCATCACTAGTTTGGCCTTGATTACAAAGCATGTAATGAAAATCCCCGATCTGATCAAATCCCAATAACAGGCTTGGGGAGGAATCGGCTGATCAAGCAGCTCCTCTGTTCCAACAAAGGGAAAAAAGCAGTAAATTGCTTTTCAAGCCCCTTACTTATGACAAAAAAAATAAAAACAAAGCCAAATTTGACATAACCAGAAATTAAACAATGAGGAAAAAGTGACAGCCCAGATTAGAGCTCAGTCTGGGAAGAACCATTGGCAGATTTATCCCTCCCGCTTCCCAGGCTGTGCAGGCCTTCAGCAGAGGATTACTGCTCTGCATTTTGGGATGCAGAGATGCACCAGACCGTTTTGCCATTGAGAAGCTCAGAAAAAAACCCTGAACTTCATTAAAATAAATAGTTTCTGTCATTGTCCAACTCATGGTTCCAGTAGAGACAGATGTTAAGAGATGGGATAAATCAAATTTCAGGTTCGTAAACTCCTCCCTTTGTTGATCTTGGTGCATCCAATCCTTGTAGTTGTCTACAGAAATTATAAAAAAATTGTAAAGCAACTTTGCAGTGTTTATGGAGAGAGCATTGCTCCAGCTTTGTGTTTCAGTAAGAATGAGGCATGTAGATGCATTTTTTAACCACTTTGTCAAAATAGCATCTAATTGATAAGGCTTTTAGTGGGCCCAATTAAAAGGTGCTTTGGGATCATACTTCCATTTGTGTAAAAGCGATTTTCTTCTGAATGAAATGCATATTTCCAATGCCACATCAGCGTGGTGTCAGATCCCATCTCCAGGGCCAGCTCTGTCCGCGGAGACTGTGGGACAGGAACAACCTTCCATGTTCCCACAGAGACCTTTGGGATCAGAAGTCTCAAAGATGTTTCTAATCGAATCACCCCTCTCTGCCTTGCCCTGCCAGACCCAGGCTCTCTAAATCCTCTTGGAAGCCCTGAGGGAATACCCAGCATTTCCCACTGCTGATGTCTGTGGACTGAAGTGGGAAAAGGCATCTTCTCCTGCAGTTTAACCTTCAAGGGATTCTGTCCCCAACAAATCTCTCAGATCTTTCCCCAAAATACAGACAGCAACTTGCCAGCTCTCTTTTGCTGCATTGCAAAAATGCTGAGGAAGGGAAAAAACATTCCTAAATGAGGTGGTATTAAGGAGCCATAATTCACCCTCTTGGCCTAATAGGCTGTTTTTAAATGGGAAGGGAGACCAGCTAATAGGCACTGCTGGGAGGATTGGAAACAAGCAGAATCGGGTCTTTATGCATGCAAACAGCCCTGCCTTCTTTCCTGAGATGCCGAAAGGGAGTTTGGGGGAACGGCGCCGGTTTGCTTCCCCTGCCGAAGGCACAACCCCGTCTCCCGGGGGAGGTTCCGATCTGCCGCCAGCCTCTGCACCAGATGGCAGCTCTCTCTGTGACAGCAAAAGGCACAGAAAATGCTCCCAACTGGTGTGAAAGCCCGGCACACCAGCAGGGCGGGTGTCGGGGCATCTGCATCCTGCGGGGTTGCCCATCCCTGCTTGGTCCTCCGGGTCCCCGAGCTGCATCTTCCCTTGGTCGGCTCAGGGTGCGCAGTGATCCCGGGCTCCTCCGTGTCCCGCCGTGTTGTTTGGCTTTGCCTGACCAAGGGCTGGGCCCTCATCTCCTCCCTGCAGATCACTCTCACCACCATTGGCTACGGGGACAAGTACCCACAGACCTGGAACGGGCGGCTGCTGGCGGCGACCTTCACCCTCATCGGCGTCTCCTTCTTCGCCCTTCCTGCCGTAAGTGGGAGGGTGCTGCGAGTGAGGTCTCGCAGTGGGAGGGGGTCTGAGCTCACCTGTCCCTTACCCCCAGCCCCTGGAGATGGTGGCACGGCAACAACGGCATCCAGCGATGTGATGCAACCCTCCTGGCTGCAGTGGTCTGTGGCTTTTGAATCAGCAAATTAGGGGGGAAAGGGTAAACCCTGTCTGAATAGCCACAGCTTGGGCACTTTGAGCAAACTTTGGTGGAAATTCTAGGTTTGGCTCTGCACAAATATTTATTGAAGCAATATAAAGCATGTTTTTTTCCCTCTGGGGGTAATTAATAGCTTTAAACTGAAAGAAGGTAAATTTAGATTGGATATTATGCAGAAATGCTTCCCTGTGAGGGTGGTGAGGCACTGGCACAGGTTGCCCAGAGAAGCTGTGGCTGCCCCATCAAGGCCAGGTTGGACGGGGCTCTGAGCAACCTGGTCTAGTGGAAGGTGTCCCTTTCCAGGGCAGGAGGGTGAATGAGATGATGAGCTTTAGGGTCCCTTCCAACTCAAACCAGTCTGTGATCCTATAATTACACCATTTCAGCAAATCACTCACACACACGTTTCAGAGTGTTGCACTGATCTGGATCCCTATGGGGATAATTTGCTGAATGCCAACACTCTGGGGTTATTTTGTATTTTAGCAGCTGGCTGGAGGTAGTTTGGGAAAAGCTGCAATTCCACTGCGTGCCAGCAAAGTCTGTTGCCCCTTGGAGGGTGCCTGCCAAAGCTACTGGGGTGGAGGCTCCTTCCTTCCTCTGTGTTTGAAACAACAAATGAGCCAGAAAAAAAAACTTTAGTGGTAAAGCTGACCACAACTTTCAAGCGAAAGCTGAGCTAAACCCCTGCTAAGTGCAAGTTGTTTCTCTTCCAGGGCATCTTGGGGTCGGGGTTTGCTCTAAAGGTTCAAGAGCAGCATCGACAAAAACACTTTGAGAAGAGGCGAAACCCGGCAGCGGGCCTGATCCAGGTGAGGATCACATCCAAGAGCCTTGGGGTTATGTTGTCCTGGTTTTGGGGGGCTTCATAGACTTTTAGAAATTGGGGAGGAGACGGGCTGGTGAAAAATGGGGCCATGTGTTTAAGGTGTGAGACAGCAGCTGGTGACTGGTTTTGTCTGGGAATAAATGCCAGGAAATCAACCATGGGAAAATAGCATATGTGGCAGGGAATCTAGGGGAGAAAAGGAGTGAAATTCAGCCCAGCACAGCAAGACAAATGCATTAGGGCAGTCTGTTTTCACTCATTCTTTTTCCCCAAAGAGAATATTTATACTGATACAAAATTACAATTGGGAGCATTTTCTTCATGATAACAGATGTCCGTGCAGAAGGTTGGCCTTGGTGTACATCTTGGAGATTTGAAAGTATTCATTTTACATTCCACTGTTCCTCCCATTCCAAATTTTTAACTCCTTAATAGGCAACAACACCCATTTCATCCTTGCCCTCAGCCTGCCAGTGTGTGCCTGAGACCCACAGAATTTTAACCGGGCTCACATGGTGAGGAGCATCGTGATACCACCCCAAATTTGTCAGGTGTCAAATCAAGGAAGAGGCAAAAAATGCTGGATCCATCTCACAGCAAACAGAGGGAAGAGTCAGAGTTGGCTGAGGTTTATGAACCTGAGGGTGGTGCTGGCCATGCCTGGGTCCACAACCCCTCTGGGTCTTGTCCTCCACAGGCGGCTTGGAGATTTTATGCCACCAACCTGTCCCGGACGGACCTGCACTCCACCTGGCAGTACTACGAGCGCACCGTCACCGTCCCCATGTACAGGTACCTCCTCCTCCAGCTTCCTCTTCCACTGTCTTCCTCATGATGCCACTGCCTCTGTAGTTATTTCCATTTTCCGGATATATAGTTTCATTTATTTGTTTTCTGTTTTTGTTTTTCATTGAAAAAGTTGATTTCAAGAGGCTCTTAAGGGCTGGTGTATGCTTTGTCTTTTGGAGTTTTTTTGCTTTGCGTTTTTTGTTGTATTTCTTTTTGACTTGATTTTAATTTTCATGTTGCCTTTTTTTTTTTCCTTTCTTTCTTTCTTTCCGTATCTCTCTGTGTTGTACATGCTCTTCTTTTCCCCTTTATTTCTCCATGTCTGCTGGTAGTTGCATTGTGTTGTGACAGTTGCCGTGCCCAGGTGTGAAGACCTCCCTCCGAGCTGCTCTGGATCGTAGGTAAACGCTGCCCTCACCCTACCTGCAGCTCCTCGTGCCCTTCCAGGTTTCTCCTTGCTGGTCCAACTGGTTTCTAATGGTCCTTCTGCCTTTCAGCAAACTTCTCTCCCTCCTTTGACCAGCCTGGCACTGTCCCAGGTGCATTTGCCCTGTGTCCTCCTTTCCTTTCCTTTTTTTTTCTCTGAGAGGAGGAAAACCAACTCAGGATTCAGGGAGCATTCTCCCATTTCTTATATTTCATTTGTCCATCCCAGTCTGTTGACAGGAGTAGGGAAGGATGGTGGATCCGTGATGGATGAGGCAGATAAATACCAGTGAGTTTTGGCAGCATCCATCTGCCTTGGCTCACCTGCTCTACTTATCATTGTACCCAGGCATTTTGTTAAGGTGAAACAACACAGGGTAGAGCAGTGCTGTGGGAATTCACAGCCTCTTGGGATTTGGAGCTTCCTGGAGGTGGGGACAGAGTTCCCTGCCATACCTCAATGCCCTCTGGGACGTGGGGAAGCACTGCATCCTTTGTGCTCCTCTTGGGCTTGGTGGTATCTAAGGAGGCGACTTCCTCAGAGGCTAAAATGCACAATGTTGCTCTTCATTTTCACCCTGTACTGCCCTGCATCCCTTTCTGGTGTGTTTTTGGAGGCTACCCACGTCCCTCTGAGTTTGTAGGAGGGTTGGACATCATTATATATTCCTGTAGGGGTTTGTTGGGCATGGTGGGGCTCCCTGGGCCCCATCTCCCTGCTCCCACACAGTGTCCAGCACTGAGTTGTGCCGGTGCAGATATCATCCCTGCCTGTTTTTTTCCTGAGTTACTGTTGTCTTTTAGCCCTTGGGCAGACAGTGTGGATGTATTTCCTGGGGTAAGCATTAGTGCATATTTGAAAATCAGCAGCCAGCCTCTTAATCCAGCATAAAAACCTGTTGGAAGTCACATTGTTGTGGTCGTTAAGTTTTTATTGGATTCATTCCCAGTGTGTGTCTGATTGGTTGGTTTTTCCCTGGAAATTTATGGTCCAACTTCAAGATTTTGTCTAAAAAGCCCAAAACAACAACAACCCAACAAAACAGAACAAAGCTGTTTTCCAATAGCATTAAACCCACCCATTGAAGCTCTCCCTCCCAGTATCTGACCTTCTGGCTGTACCTTTGAAGCAGTGGCTGGGATCAGCTACTGGAGAGGATGAGGATGGAGCCTGGCCCAAAGTCCACTGCAAACTGCAGGCACCCAGGGCTTTTTTTTCAGTGGATTTTGCCAGGTTTTAATTCTCTTTGAACTACTGAACTTACCACGCAGCCAGACATGCAGTGACACCCTTTTGATTGCAGAGTACCAGGCTAAATTACCTGTTACTTAATCCGCTTGTTAAAACCTGTATTTCCGCGGAGCTGGTCTGCTGGAAGAGAACTAAGCTAAAGAGCTCCAGGAGGGGCTAGATAAAAACTTAAGGGAGGAGAAAGAGAAAACAAATGTAGTTTGAAGAGCTCACTTTTTTGAGTTAAAAAGCCAGGAGATATTAGTAGCAGGGTTGTAGCAGTTCCTCTGGCTGATGCTGTGGGTGCTGCTCAGCCCCACTCAGCAGTGTCACCCTGGGCTTCCCTATGTGTGGGTTTCACTGCAGTGACAGCTTCTCCCTTAAATCCCAGCTCCTGTTTGTGCACAGGTGAAGTGAACACCACCTGAGCGAGTGAGCTGTGGGTTCACTGAGGGATTCAGGCGTGAGTCAGATTTCATTTTTTGCCAGGAAAGCAGTGAACACCTTCTGAATATATTTTGGATGCGCTCAGAAAAATTAATTGGAATTTTATTTTTTTAAATTTTTTCTTTTTTAAAAAAGGGAGTAACTGTATGTTCTGGCTGCAGCTTCCGTCACTGACACTGACCATCTCTCCTTGCCCACCCACTTCCCTGAGCCAGCTGGCAGGCACTGGCAGCCCTGTGCTGGTGCTGGTGCAGCCGTGGCAGCACGTCAAGCCCAGCACCATGTTCAAGTGATGGCTGTTGACACGTGTCTGCAACGCACAGTGTGGTTTGGAAGTGGGTTGGAGGAACAAAATATCCCCCTCCCTGGTGCCCCGGGGGTGATCTGCAATCACCAGTACCTTGGCACCCTTTCTGCTCAACATCAGGCTGCTTATTCCTCACAGCAGGAACCCTGTGCCTTTAGCTCATCTGTCTTCCCAAGGCATCTCTGAAAAGGCTTGGCTGCTTGATACGAGCAAATTGTTACACATGCCTTGGAGGAGCTCACGTGGCTCCAGAACATCACTCAAATCACTGCAGTAGAGCTGCTCTAACTTGTTTGGGGAAAATATGGTGGCTTCCTAGAGAATCTCAGATTTTAATCTTTAAATCCAAAATGTGGTAGAACCAAATCTGAAATATTCACAAGGCTTCTGTGTGTGCAGGTGTGGCTTGGGTTGTGATGCCTGAGGAGCTTGGTGCACTCAGACATCCTAACCTGTTCTGCATCAGCCACTGAATTTACTGGGAAAAAAAAGGTTGCTCTCATTGTCACTAATGAGAGCAGAGCCTTGATCTCAACTATATTCACATATTGGTCTTCACTAAAATAAAAACACAAACCCATGGGGCACATCCTGCCCCGGTCAGCAGCCCAGCCTGAGGAGCTCCTGGCTGGTGGGGACCAAGGGCTGTGGATGTCCCATGGAAGGTCTCTGGGAGGCCCCCACACTTTCCCCTCTCCGTGGTGCCCATTTGCTCTTGGAGCAAGGTGCCAGCTGCCTGTCCCCGAGGGTGACACGGGTGTGTGGTGGTTTCTGAGCCAGCCACAGCGGGAGCGAGCTCAGCCCACGCTCCCGTGCTCACTTGTGAGCCTGGCCACAGCATCTGCTCCCGGGGAGACACTTCGTTCATATGCTAATTTTCTTTATTCTGTTTCTTTTTCCCCTTTCCTCCACCCCACCTCTTCCCCCCCTGTTTTTCTTTCTCTTATCCCTTTGGTTTTCTTTGGTGAAAACTCTTGAAAAGCACGCAAACGCAAACGTATGGTGCCTCCAGGTATGAAGTGCATGTGGCTCTGAAAGTGTGTGTCATGTCACTCCTTGTTCTTCATTTGGGACTGTAATATGCAAAGCCTTGAATTAAAAAAAAAAAAAAAAAAAGGAAAAGGAAAAAGAAACCTCTGAAGATGAGTTTTTTCAAAGGAATGAGTGAAAGCCCAAAGCAAACACCCCCACCTGCTGCTGACAGACAAACCCCTTGCACCTCCATGTCCATTTTAGCTATTGGTACACTCAAGTGTTGGGAAACTCTGCCAAAATGGTGATGTAAGGAAGGAGAATGGGAGAGTGCTTGATAAGCTTGCTTTTTTAAGGATGATTTCTTGATGGTCTTACCCACCTCCTCCAATCCATGCAACGCTTAACAAGGAAACGTCCCCGTTCATACTTCCATTTCCCTCTGGCATCACTCCTGCGTGTTCCCTTTCTCCAGCCCTCTTTTCCCACCCTTCATTGTGTCATTTATCTGGCTCTATGCTCTGTGCCCACCCAGTAATCCTGGCTTTGCTGAGTTTGCTGGTGTGGTGGCACCATGGGACCCACCAGTGGGAGCACAGAATAAAATCTCCACAGCATCTGTGCCTGCTTTTGAGGACATCATGTGGAAGATAGAAAGATCTGGGATAGCTAAACTGAAATAATCATTCGTTTCTTTGAGTAATCCAGTCTGATTTTTGGGAAAAAGATGTTTCATCTCAGCAGGACTTTTCCATTTCAGTTTTTTCTTCCAAGACAGACCTAGAGCCAAGCAGTTATTAGCCACAGTTATTCAATCTGGGACTTAACCTTTTGGGATCAATCCAAATGCAAAGACCTGGATGTGGCTGTGTAAGATTTATGATAAATAGTGTTATCTCAAGTTCTGCAGAAAGGAGTAGATTTGCAAATCACAGGCGTATTTTATATGAGATGGGTATCTGAAGGTGTAGTCAAGTTAATATTTTAAGATGGGGAATAAATGACTTGCATTTCAAGACTGCAGGCCAAGCTCTCTTTTTAGAGCAGTTTAAATCCTCACTGGATGCAGTAATGCCATTAGAGCTGATGTGATTTAGTGTCTGATTTCCAAACTCAGCTCTAGTTTTCACAGATGTAAGTTTTATAGCCTTAGTAAATCACACTTACTGCTCTGTGTGCTTAATTTACAGCAAATTGCATCAATGAACTGCAAGTATAATATTAAAAATATATTTTCCTGTTGTGCTGAACAACAGTCTGTTTTGAGAATCAGACATTTTTCTACTGCTGAGAGTGAAATAAGAATGTGCCACTTCCATCCCATTTGTTGCAATAAGGTATTTTACGAGTTTCATAAGTGTTCTCAGTTGTGAAAAATAGCTTTAGCTGGAGACATAAAGTCATGGTTAGGGTAATAATTGGCTGTTCACAGGGACTCCAGCATAGCATGGAAACTCATTTAGGTCCCCATCCCATTCCAGAATCCATCTCCTTGCCGCCCTCTCCCTAATTGTTCCTACTGGGACTGTTCAAAAAAATCATCGTCGTCTCTGTGTGCGTGCCGTGGTGTGTGTGTGTGTCTGTGTACGCTCCCCCTGTGTCGTGTCCTGCTGCCCTCCTCGTGTTGTGGGGTTCTGGTGGTGTCCTGGCCCGAGGCATGATATCCCCACTGTCCCCTAATGCTTGAAAGTTATCTGTGCTGCCAGGAATAGTAAGTCTGCCTTCCCTCTGGATGTGGTAGCCGGCACCTGGAGTCAGTGTGGCGTTTCTCCGTGCTGCTCTGGGCGGGGTGATGGAAGCGGCTCTGGGTTCCTCTGGGTCCCCCGCAGCAGTGTTTTTGTGGTGGGTGGCATGAGCTGTGTGTGTTCCCTGGTGTGCAGAGCTCCTCACCCAGCTCCCCCTTAACCAAAACACGCTTCCCTTGCTAACAAGTGACACACGGACCAGGAGGAGAGAGAGAAAACATGAGGCGCCCCAGGCAGGGGTGCTTTCTGCACGTCTCTGGAGGTCACGGTGGCACCTGCATCACCTGCCCCCTGGGCACACACACCAGGGCAGCATTCCAGAGCAAAGCTCACTTAAAGAGCTGTGCAGAGTTCTACCTTTTTGTTTGTTTGTTTGTTTGTTTGTTTTTGAGGTTCTGGAGAAATGGTGCGATGCAGTAGCTGTTCCCCAGGCTGCTCTTGCAGTGACAGGTTAGGCTGAGCATTTAACTGAGGTTAAATTTCAGGCCAAGTACATAGATGAGTTTACACCCATTTTTAATAATTATTATTATTTCAGTAAAATATTGCTTATTTCCACCTCACCTGTACCAGGCCCATCAACCAAGCACAGAAATGGTGAATTTCTGTGTTTACTGTGTGTCTGTGCCTCTGCATGGAAACATCTGTGGTGGCCCAAGAGGTGGTCACCTTCATCATAGTGCTGACCATGGGCTAGTGCAAACGAAGTAGCTCCTTTTGGAATGCTGAATCCTTCAGTCTAGTGAGTTGATGAGCTCTTCAGCTGAGACTTGCACGAGTGACAGCCCTGGATTTGTGATCCCAGCTGGACAAAGGGCTCTGTTCTGCCTGGGTATGGACCTCCCTGAGAAGCGAACTCACCAGAGAACAGTTGTGCACCTTTCATTAGCTGCTGAGTACACTTTGTGCTTGATTTTATGCACCACCTCTCCCATCTTGGAATGAATCTCCAAACCCTACGGCGGGTTTGAAGGGAGGTGACAGCCCAGCACTCCTGCACTGCTCCACTGAACCAAGGTCGTCTTCATCCTGATGGCTGGAGCGAAGAGGATCATTAATTCAGCAGATCAGGATGTGCTTTTCTCTGGATGGAAACGAACAGAGCCGGACTGGGGAGGCGAGCCAAAATTTTCAGGCCTATTTTTGTTCTTTTCTCCATACTTAGAATTGGAAAATTTTCTGATTGCCTCAATCTTGTGAACACCAAATCTCTGCTGAGCAACTGTAGTTTTGAGGATAAGTTTCGTGCATGCAGAGAAGAGGTTTTTCCAGTTGGCTGCTTTTTTTTTTTTAAAGTGTGAAACCATTGGCCTCATAATGGCTGAAAAAATGTGGGCATGAATATGTCTGCCTTTATTTTACAGTAAGCAGGAGCCCTGTTTCTTACAGCACCTTAGCTGAGACCAGTCTGTTAGTCTGCAAGCCCCTGCCCTCCTTTCCTTCCAGCCCTGAGTTGCAGTTTTGTTCCCAGGCAGCCTGTTCCCAGCCTCCAGCAGCCCCTGGTCCTTCCCTTCATCCCTGAGACACTTGTCACCAGCGTGACCCGAGGCAGCTGCTGTGCTGACTCTGCACCCTCTGGGCACAGTGGTGGCATGTGGCACTTCCACAGTTTGACAAGGGCACGCTGGAGGCCCCGGGGAGGATTTTGCAGCCAGTCATGAGATGAGCCCCTTTGGCCTTGACCCTGAAAGCAGAGCCCCCCAAGTGAGCTCTTAAGTAGATGCTACTCTTCCCAGCCATGTGCAGTGCTCTCCATCCTTCCCCCAGACACCTCCAGCTTATGTTTCTCTGGGTTGGAGACCTGGCTGTGAATATCAGCATTAAATATTCATGGAGCAAGCCCCAGCTTCTCAGGGTCTGAGGAAAGAAACCAAAAGTGGATGTAGGAGCTAATTCAATGGCTTTTAGCACAAAAGCAGGATAGGCCACAGGGTATTTGTTCTTTGGGTTTTTTTTTTAATTATTAACCAGGATTCCCACCATCAGGTTCTCTTTTTGTAACTGAGAAAGGAAGGAAGCCCGTGGTTCCTAGAAGGCAACCATACAGGATTTTACCTCATTCTATGGTAAAACCTGACATGGACAGTAGAGAATTTGTTAAACTTGACCCTGGGGCACGCTACTATTTCTCTTGGGATGGTCACAACCTGAGGTCCCTGTTTTCTCTGCCCCATAAGCTGCTCCTTCCCCTGCCTCCCCACATTCCTGAGAGCAGCAGGGTTGAGCTTTCCCATTTTGCCCCAAAAGCGGAGTTTCTCTCCACTTAGCACACATCCAAAGTGCTGATCTCCAACCACGGCAGTGCCAACCTGCCGGACTAGAGGTGGTGAAACAGCTCTGCCGAAACACCACTGGGCTGCCCAGGAACCCTGGCAGCCACTCGGTTTTTGGGAGGTTCAAAATCCAATGGTGCAGACAAGTTTCTCTCTCTCTCTTGCTGTCTCTTTCTCTCTCTTACCCCACCGCTCTGCCTTAGGACACTGCTGGAAGTGGCAGCCAAATCCCTCTCCATCCTTCCCGAGCTGTCCCCCCGTTGCTGTTGGTGGCACAAAGCTGGTTCTGGTTGAAAGGATGGGGCAGCGGGGGAAGTTGCCAAGACAGGAGGCTCTGGAGTCAGCTCTGTCTGTGTATTAATGGCCTTTGTTTTCTCCCTCTAGACTAATCCCTCCTCTGAACCAGCTGGAGCTCCTGAGGAACCTGAAGAGCAAGTCGGGACTGACATTCAGGTTAGCAACAGAGTTAAGAGAGTTTGGAAAGCACACACTTTGCCACATTTTTTTTTTCCCCTTTCTTTTTTACCTTCCTGGCTTTTGCATACGGACAGCCTTGAAGATGTGAGAGGTTTGACAGCTGGTCCCCCATGGGTCCTTCAGTGACCTCCTCCCTGCCCCTCTCCCATGCTCTACATGAATTCCTTCAGCCTCACTTGGCTCTGGAGCGATGTCACAAGTGCTTGACTGAGAGTGAAAAGTTGTACTCCCAAAGGGGGTGATTGAGGTAGTGTTCCCAGTTTTCCTCTGACCTTTTTGCTCTTCAACGCCCTCAGAGGAGATTCAGGCCCACGATGTGTGAATTCGTTCTCTGTTCCCTCCAGTGAGAGCAGACAAGTTTGCAGCAGTGAGAAATTTTTACTAAATTTGCTGTAGTAAGGTATACAAGAATCTCCCAGAAAGCCAGGAGTCCTGCAGCTTCACCCTCTGCTCAGGGGGGCTAAATCTTGGGGTTTTAAGCAGTCAAGGCTGCCCTGTGGGTGAATGGGGAGCCTGCAGACCCCGAGAGGGATGGAGAGATGCTGGCTGTGCTGGTGGGCATTGGGGCCAGCTGGGGATGCACGGGATGGGACCTGCCCTGGGCTGTGCACCTCAGCAAAGAATAGAGATCTGCAGACCCCTGGGTCAGCCCGAAAGCATTAAAATATGAGTATTTGAGCTAGTGACTGAGGCTGGGCTTCCAAGCTTTTCTGAGCAAGGAGCAGAGGGTGGAGAGGGATTGTTTGAGTCTCTCCAGGCTGATTCCTTTAGCCAAAGGGAGAGGGGGCAGGGTCTGTGCAAGTCTCAGCAGTCACTGCTGAGTAGTGGCAAGGCCAGGGCTGGTACAGCTTCATGCTCAGAGGGGATCTGTGTTAGGGGAGACAGACCTGTATCTGTTGAGAAACATAGTCTGTTCCCTCTCTTGGGGGGGCTGCAGGGGCAAGGCTGATTGGGGTCCCACACTAAGTGCAAGTCCCCATTGTAAGTAGAGGTTGTGAATTGGGGTAGTTGAAGGCAGAACAGGTTTTCCTCATTGCTGCAGGGAAATGCCACCACGATGCCTGGTCAGTGAAGGTGAGATGTTTTTTTCAGTGTGGGTGTGGCCTTAGCATGACTTCCAGTGTTGTGACTGCCCTTTTGTAGGTGTTCAGTTCTCGTTGTCCTCAATGATTTTTCAGGTCAATCAAGTTTGGGATCTCAGTAGGAAACCACATAACAAAAATTGTGGCATCCCACTCCCTCCATGTAGCCTTTCCCAATTACTTTGGCAAAGTAGCTGCCAAAGGCTTTGGAGGCAGAAAGCCCACCTGGGGTGTCAGATGTCAGGGCAGGGGTCCGTGCTCCTTCCCACCCATGGGCCCCTCTCAGCACCCTGTGTTGGCACTGTGGCGTGAATCCATGATCCGGGGATCTGACATCGGCTCTCTCCCAATGGCCAGGGAGAAAAAAAGAATGCAGGATCATGGGAGCCATTCAAACCCCACCCCATGTGCAGAAACATCAGGACAGTGCATTTCCAAAGGAAGGGGGCCACTCTCTGAGCCCACAGAAGTCCTCCTGTGCTCACACAAATCACACGACCCTCAGGTGTCTCAGTCCTGCGTAGGCACGAGGATGGGTTGGGATAAACTCTTCAACCCTGTGCGTTGTTATGTGTCTTCTCTGAGGTTGTGTGAGTCTCCAGTGATCTTCTGTCCAGGCCAGAAACTCCAGGAATTAAGTGCTCCTTTCCCTTTCTTCTGTCCACAACTTCCACTTAGTTGTACTGTTTGGTATTGTCGTTTCGTTCTGTTTTAACAGTGAAGCAGCAACATCTTTTGCCACCTGACACCATGCTAATGTACTATTGCTTCTGTTTAAAGGAAAGAGCAGCAGCCCGAACCATCGCCAAGGTCTGTATCACTGCCAACACGCCATTCCCATGCATTCCCTGTAGATTTCTCTGTACGTGTGTGCGTGTGTGTACCATGTCGTGGCGCCATCGAGGGAAGCATTCTAGGTATTAACGTGCTTGTTCTGTGCTGTGCCAGTCCAATGTATCCACGTGTATGCTGGACCTTAAATCATATCCTCCTTCCAGTCTGCCTCGGGCTGTAGCTGCCAGGGTAGCGAGGCTGTGGGAGGCAGGGAGAGCGGTGGCAGCACGGGCAGAGCTGGCAGACCCTTTCCTGGGGTGACAGCAGGGCTTTGGTTTATGCTTCTTTATTCTGTTTCGTTGCTGGAGTCGTAGCTGGAGTAGCATAACACGGCCTCGACGTGTGCCAATGGGTATAGGTGATGCTTGACCCGCGTCTCCGTCGCCCAAGGTCGTGGCTGGGCAGAGGTGATGTGGGAACACGAAGCCATCACCGCCTCACCAAGTCAGCAACCTCTCCTGAGCTCCTCTCGCTGCGGGGCACTGCCCGGGGCTGCGCGGACCTGCTGCTCCGTGGGACGCAGGAGGGCTCTCTGACACAACGTTGCATGTTAGAGACACCCCTCCTCTACCCGCCCTTCCCTCTGGATGAGGCACAGTCCCTGCTCCATCTTCCCTCCACGCCTCGAGTCCACGACGCAGAGCGTGGTCTGAAACGTAGCGAGCACTTTCCAAGGGCGGCCGTAAATCTCACCTACGGGAGAGCTTTTGTCTGTTCATGTGTCCCAGGGAAAGCAACAGGGCTGGTGTTTGGGATACTTTTAGGATACTTTTCATCCTCTTAGAAGTATTTAATTCTGGAATTTTTTAATTTTTTTTTTTTTGTCTTATATTTTCCCCATTCTTTTAAGAAGTAATTCTGGGACTGAATCTCTTTTTTTTTCCTCGGGAGAAGAGACACAGAACTGATGATCTGTGGAGGTCATCTGCTTGGCTTTCAGACCTTCCATCTCATACCTCAAAACATAGCTTACAGCCTAAATTTTCTGAACAATGAATATGTTTTTCAGAAGTACAGCTAGAGCCTGGCATCCTGCAGATGTACCTCTCAGCCATGCCTTTTAGCTCATAAGAGGCCAGAAACTAATTTTTCCGTGGCATAAAAGCCAATCAAAGATATCTGGATAGATACGGTGCTGACTAAAGAGTGGAAAATTTAGTCTTTCCTCCTTCCTTCTTTCCTTCCCCCTCTTCCCTCCCTCTTTTTTTCTGTCTTTCATTTGAGCTTTTCTTTGCAAGCAGAACCTTTGTAGCATCCCATCCACTTTCCTGCCAAATAACCCAAATCTCCAAGATCATGTTTCAACTATCCAGATTTTATTTTTTTTTTCCTATTTGGGGTCTCAAGCGTAGCTTGAGCAAAGGCAGCCTCCATCCAGCATTATTAAAGCAGGGAACATTGCATGGGAAGGGCTCTCTGGGAGCAGACCAAGGCTGAAATCTTGGCTACCTGCCTGTGGCATCAGGAGGATCAGCATTTCATCCCAGGGTCTGGCTGCTCCACTGCTCTGTCTCAGCCAGTGATATACTTTGGATCCACTAAAGGGTAAATCCACACTTCTCACAGGCAGTGTGAGAAATTTGTCTCATTATCTGTGTAATGAGACAAAGTGTCTGTTCAGCTCCATCAGCTCCACAGAGGAGGAAATCTGAAGTCCAGCACTCTCTCACAGGGTCACATCAGCCAGCAGCCCTGCAATCACAGGCATTAGTCTTATTTCTCAGGCACTAGTTTTATTTCTAATTTTTGAAACTCAGTCCTGTCTTACAGGGTTCATATTCACAGTTAAAACATTCGGTTGTATACAAAATTTCTTCGTAGAGGTTGCAGGTTTCTCCCTGTTCATTTTCTCAATCATTTTTCATTGCCTTCTCAATCTTATGCCACAGAAAGAGGTAAAAATAGTCCTCCCCTGTCCTTTCCCAGAGTATTTTTTACTATATATAGGTCCTTCATCAGAGTAATTTCTAAATGCTGTTTCCTGCTCCTGTGGTGCATCTGTCTCTTGTGACACTGATGGGTCTTGTTGCTAAACCCAAACCCAGGAGGGCTTAAGCTGAGGGTCTGCAGCTGCCATGTAGATGGCATTAGAGCATGTTCCATATTGTTTAGTTCAGCTGCCATGGCAGCACCAAAGCTCTTTCCTTCTGTTTTGTTAAGACAACATCAATTCTACCCACTCCCACTGTCCTCTTTCTGCCTGATAATGTCTCAGACCTCAAAAGGAATTTTGCATTAAGGGAGGACCAAATTACCTATTTTCCCCAACAAAATTTTCTGGATCTTTTACATTCACATCCCAAATCTTCCACCCACTTTAATTTCTAGCAGCCTCCCGGAGTTGCTCAGTGTGTCATCCTGCCCTTAGAAAAGAGAACTCATCCTGTTTCTCTGCCCACCCAATAGTTAATCACCCAGTCGCTGATGATGCTTCACTCAGGAAGCTCCTGGGGATGAATTGTCTCTCATAGCAGACCCCAACTCCAAGCTTTTACTGCTTCAGCTGGTAAAGGATTTGCCACTCTCCATTTCCATCGCTGTAAGGAAACAGTCTAACACCTGGAGATAGCTGGATCTTCCTCCCAGTTGTAGTGATGTGTAGGGAATGGCTGATTTCCTATATCCCTCTTTCCGTAATTGGTACACCACAGTCTTTACAGCAAACGAAACAGAAAAAGTTTTCTTACTGTTTTACATCTTAATATATCTTAAGTTTAGATATTTAGAGAAAGGATGCTGGCACAGCTTTTGGGAATGTGCTGTGCAGGAAATACATTGCCTTGTGAGGTCAAGGAGCATCCCAAGCATTCTGGCAGCACACAGGGTGGCTGTCGGGGTCATGCCTGTTCACAGTGGTGAGTGCTGCCCTCTGACCCCACTGCTGCTGTGGCCATGCTGATTTCTGCCCAGACAGCACTCAGAGAGCTGCTGCTGAGGGCGGGAGGATGTGAGGAGGTAATAGGCTTAGGGTTGCAGGGGCTTGGGGTCACCTGGAATTACTCTTGGGTGGCTTTTGATTTGGTCTTGGCATAAAATGAGACGGCTGATCTCAGAGACAGGTTATGTCCTTTCTCTATCGTTTCTGTTTTGCTTTCCACCACGAGCCTGCCTGAATCCATCTGAGACTGACTGCTGGGAAAACTCTGTGCTGACCTGCTCAGGGGCCAGCACCTCACCTTCCCCAGACCTGGAGCCCAGGCTGTGAGGAGCAGAAGCCTTTTTCCACGTGCCACATACCTCTTCCTCTCCTTTTATTTCCCTCCCTTTTTGAAAAAAGAAAAGCTTTCAGAGCCTCCTGTTGCTTTGGGTGTTGTGCCCACCCTGCCATCTGCCCCAGCTGAGCAGTGCCCCCCTGCCCCTCCACAGTCTGGCTGTGCTGCCAGGGCACTTAGAACCCATCACACCTCCGAGACCACTGCTTTCATGCAGGTCCCAGTCGAATCCTCTCTGCCTCATATCCCCAGGGAGGTGGGGTTGCTCTGTGGTGGGGCTTTCCTCACCCCTTCTGCTGCAGAAAGGCAGCAGAACAGAGTGGTAATGGGGTGTGATTACTCTTCTGTTAATTAGGCTGGAAATTAGCGGTGGCATCTCATTTCTGTTTATTTTGCTTCGATTGTAATGTCAAAAAGACACATGGTTGGCCAGGGCTATGGAGGCTCCTGTACAGAATGTGGGCTTCAGATGCTCTTTAACAGATGGTTTGATAAACATCTGAAGGCAACCATGACCACATTTATTCCTCTTGTATTTTCCAAAATACAATTAGATGAAAAGCTAAAAATTAATGAGCCGAATGATCATAATAATACATTAATATCAGAGAAAAAGAAACAGAAGGATTCCAGGGAACTGGGAAGCTAAAACTCAGATTACTTTGTCCAGCATGAGTTCAGTGCTGTAGGTAATGAGAAGAACCTCTTTGGAAGGTTGTTCTCAGCTGTGGTTTGTCCTTGACCCCAATGAATTCAGCAGGACCTTGGCCATGGATTGAGTGGATGCTGGACTGGGCCACCTTGTAACGTGTGTGTATATCTGTGTGTATATCTCTTTATCAGTGTATGTTTATGTCTGTCTGAGATACACACATTAATATCTCTGTTCAGGGGTGTGATTAAGGCTTTTGTATGCACTGGAGGATGCCTTTGGTTGACTCAGTGGGCCCCTGCTCATCCAGCCTAGGGTGTCCGAGGTGTCCCTAACCTCTACTGTGGCCGATGGGCCACATTAGCCTGGGCTGGCATTTGCCCTTCTAACCAATTAAACTGGTGTCAGAGACTCATGCTGGGACTGACAGTAATCTGGAAATAATCAGTTGCCTTTAGGGGAGCGGATTATTTGCACGGAAGGAACTGCATCTTTCTGGAGAGACTAAGAGGAGAGTAACCCACACATCTCCCTGAGGCTCTGCATGCTGAATGTCCCACTCCCACGCCAGCTCCGGAACAGCCCCAGTAGCACCACCGGTCCCTGGGGCTACCTGGGGATGCAGGGTCCTGTTGTGGGCACCTGAGGAGTCCCCAGGATGCCGAGGGTGGTGTTGGCTGAGCTCGTGTGGGATGCTGAGCACACAAGCTCCTCCGATTGCCGAGTTGAAGTGCAAAACGAGATTGGGGTTTGATGCCCTTCAGCCTTTTCAGTCTGCCCGTGAATTTGGCAAGTGCTGCCTGCTGGTGGTTGGTGGCCTGGTGGGGTGATGGGGGCCACGTCATTCCCCTTCCACAGGTAGAGGGCTGCTCCATGGCGTGGAGGACCCTGGTCGTGGTGGTGATCTCCTGGCAGGGCAGTGCCTGAGCAGCGGTTTGGGTTGGAGCTGTGGTGGTGCCTTGTCAAAGTCAGTAACTCCCCAGAAGTGGTAGGGCCTGTCTAAAAAGCACCATGAAAACCAAATGTGTGAACACGGATGTTCAACTCCCTTCCCATAAGGGACTGCACCACACCCCATTTTTATCTATTTTTGTGTTTTTTTCTTTTTAAATGCCAGGCTTAATATTATGCTGTTTCCTATATGAGAAGTGCAAATAATTCCCAGATTAACTAGCTCTCTTTGTGAGTGGGGTTTTTTTGGAAGAAAAAAAAAAAGAAAGAAAGAAGAAATTGGAGGTTTTTTGATATTGTTTGACAAAACAAAGTTTTGGCTTTCCATGGCTTACACAATTTGAAAAAACTTGTGGGGTTTTTATTTGTCTAGAGTAAGAAGAGAGTATTTTTTTGTTTCCAATGCAGATGAAAAAAATCCTCCTGCAGTTAATTGTAGATAAACTGATGCCACCAACTCAATGCACAATGCACCAGTTCTAATAATGAAATTTACTGACCACAGTGAGACAAATTTCAGAAACCCCACTTGATTCTTAACTTTTTTCTTTTCACTTAACACTCAAACAGAACAATCCTGTCATGAACCCGGCCCTCAAAACACCTGTCTTTTAAACCTAGAGTCAGTAATCAAAAGTTTCCTGTCTGGCATTTGCTTCCAGGTCTAATTTTTACTCTCCCCTCATTTCCAGTAAGAGCAAACCGTGCAGAGAGTCACTTTGCGGATGCTGCTCAGGAAACTCTAGGTACCACGGGAAATGCGTCGCACGAAACTAATCAAAAGCTGCACGGCTCATTCTCCCTCTACCCTGCTACCACCCGTTCTGATCACTTCTCTGCTTAATAGAGGTACTAGATGAGTAAAAAAAGGCGGAAGAGCCTCCCCACTGCCCGCTCAGAAATCAGAGGCTTCCCTATCTGCCGATCGTGCAGAGCACGTGAACCAAAGAGATGAGGATGGGGAATTTGTTCTGGGCTAGCAAGCCGGTGTCTGCTGAGCGAGGGAGGAGGCCAGGACATGAAGTTTAACAAATGATGGAAAACTAAAAATTAAAATAAGAAAAATTAAAAATCTAATTTTTTTTTGTTTGTTTTTTAAAAAAACACCCCTTCCTCCCTACCGCTCCATCCCTCCTCAAGGTCCAGGGAGTCCTTGCAAATTGAATTGCGCTGTACAGCAATGTCCGGTTAGCAGCGTGAGAAATACCAGCTTCCTACCTCTGCTCAGTCACCATTCCTCTGGCTCTCTCTGAACGTGACAAATTGACCTTTCCTAGTCTTGTGGCCTTTGGAAGCCATGGCTTGCCTATCTAGCACCTCTACTACGCAGTTAGAGAAGGACTAATCTCAGCCTGTCCCGCCAGACGTAGGGGACACGGGTTCCCCTGAGCGTTGACATTGGCATTGTGAATGGTTCTGTTTCTAGACCCCGTGGGGAACAGACAGCTAGAGCTAGAGCAGAGGGTTTTGTACAAGCAGGGTTTGCATCTCTTTCATCAAGCTGACAATTGTTAGGTGGCTTCAGGGAACTCCCAGCGAGCATCCCTTAGTGCACCCGTTGGCCATAAGGGTACACAAGACACGTATATCTCGTGTTACCTGTGCGTAAATACGTCTGCATCCACACCTGCACTGGAAGAGTCTCTTCCCCCACCTCAGGCACTGCTCCTCAGCAGCAAACATGCACCTTCTTGAATTCCCACTGCCCGGAGTTTGCATGCTGTGAATGCTGGCAGGGGACCCCCCTCAGCTCCTCGCCCCGCAGCCAGGCAGGTGGACAGCCCAGGAGTGGCAGGGCACTGAGTGATGCCGCATGTTTGTGAACTCGGATTTTTGCATGCTCTATTTTTGGAGTCCGTTTTAATTCTCAAAATCACCAGTCTCTGTCTCCCTCAGAAAGCCAACAAACTACAGTTTTGAAAGCATAAAACTACAGTTCTAACAGTATATGTATCTCTGATTTTCTTCATTAATTGTTTCAACTTGTATCTTTTCTTTTCTTGCTATTTTTTTGACCTGCTGGCTATTTTTATTATCTGTCAGTCTAGAGGTTAGGACTCATGCCTGAGCGGCTTGTGTATACCAGGAGCTCAGAAGTAGAGTGGTAAATCCCATCTTTGAATGGGTAACAAAGAGGAATGGGGCATGATGTAGGGTTCATAATGAGCAGTTCTCCATGGTAGGAAATCCTTTACACTGGGATAAATAGCCTGAACCTTTGAGTCAGCCTCCTGCTACATGTTTTGTTGGTGATGTGGCCTTCCTTAAAGTTTAGCCTTGAAAGGTGTGGTTTAAATATTGGGTGATCATCAGTTGCACAGGCAGAATTTCAAGACATTTCCAAATGGCAAAGATCTGGTTAATAGCCTAGCTGAAACAATTATGCTGACTTCTGTAGGGTTTCCATTTGCCAGGTGAGGTTGTTTTATCTGGAGAGGCATAGAGTGAGCAGGGACTCCTCCCCAGAGAAAGCCCCCTTTCAGTTGCTTAATGCTGAGGTTGTTTTTGGCAGAGATGAAAACGAGCAGTGCTATTCGTAATGCTGTCCTCTCATCTGTCCATGTCCAGTTCTGTGTTCTGGAAAATCAGCCACTCTGATCTCAATGTCTTCCTTGCATGTCTTCCTAGGCATGAACTTTTAACTGCTAAAGCCAGTGTAATTTTTTTTTTCTGTTTTCTACTGAATTCTTTCCCCCTGTGGTCCTCATTTCATCTTCCCTGTCTTGAGTTCTGCAAGGGAAAGGGAGGATGGAACAAAGTATTACCTTGAGATCTTCTTAATCCATTGGTGACTCTGAAAAGGGGGATTACAGACTGTAGTTCTTCCAGTTAAAAAAAAGGAGTCTGGAGCTTTGGAGTAGCTGCAAGGGCATCTTTGTTACCTGCATCCATCCTGAATGTAGTGTTATACACCCTGTGCTTTAGTGAAACTATAGGTGAACTGTGAAGGGACATAAAAATAATTCAAATGTCTTGTTTTCCTGGACCCTTGGGTGCCTGCCCACAATCCCCACTGCACAGGCTCTTAGGGCAGATGCCAGCACTTTGATGCATCTAAGGCTGAGTGCTAAAAGCCTTCATCTAGGATGCATATAACGAAATAACCGTAAACGATGAAGCAATCATGGAAAACTCAATGTAGGTAAATTAATAGGAAACTCCTTAGAAGCTGTGGTTTCTTAATGTACTAAACCAATGATCTTTAGTCAATAAATGCAATAACACATTCATTTTTAGCCAGTAATGTAACTACACCAAGCCAGGTTGTCAGGTCTATCACGTTCTGCTTTGTAAAGGACTTTTCCCGGTGCACTCAGAGAGCTGACAATGGGAAGAAGTGGCACCCAGGCCAGTGAAAGAAGGGTGTTTGCAGGACCCTTGACTGGCCTCTGTCTCTGGGTGTAGCAGGTGTCTTAAAAGCTTGCTCAGGAACAATCAGCCAGCTCGGAGCTGCAGTCTGGCTGTTCTGCTTTGCTCCTGAAATGCAAAACAGCTGAGCTGGCAAATACCAAAAGATTGGGAGGACATTCAGGATGTGGCTGATGTGGTGTCTGACAGCACTCAACGTCAGTTTGGGAAAAAAGGGCTGTGAATTAAGAAGAGAGGGGTGATTATAATGGAATGCTGCAGAATACCAAAGGCCAAGGTTACAGACATGAGTCTGGCTCCAGCGTCCCTTCACTCATCCAAGGCCCCGTGCTTTTCCATGCTTATGTGGTGGCTGTGGGGATGGGGCAACCCCAGTCTTTGCCATTATAGTTCCAGTGACTCCACTGTGCTTGTGGAGGAGGAAAAGAAGAGGGATTAGTCGCCATGACATGATCACTGGCTGATGTTTCCCTTACGTGCAGGTTACTCTGCTTCTAGAAACTCCATCATCTAGGCGGAATTCACCTTTGCAAGGGCTTTTCTGAAATCACTGGAGGCAAACCAGGCTTCAGCCTGGCCCTCTCATGATTTCTGTTCTAGTCACGGCAAGTTTTGCACACACAGTTGTATTTTCCTTTCCTTCATATCCCCGGTAATTGGTTTCTGCCTCTTATTCACACCTGCAATCAGACTGGAGCCCAGTCAGCCACAAAGGCTGTCATTCACTCCTGGCAGTTCTGCTTGGGTTTAATGAGCAGTTCTCATATGCCACGGGCTCAGCACAAAGTCTGGATTTAAAAAATGTACCTCATTTACCAACAGGAGACAACCCCTTTCTCCTGGCCACAGCTTCTCAAAGAATGAGCACTGATACTGGTTGAGTTTGGATGCAGAGATGGATCTGAGTCTGTGCTAGTCCAGCTCAGTTTGGCTAACTGAGGAGAAAAAGAAGTAATGGCTCTAGCATAGTTTAAAATCAATGACAAGACATTACAACTGATACTTTTTATTGATCCAAAATTACTGCTAATGTAATGAGTCCACATTTTTTAAAAGTGCTGATTTAATACTATAGAGAACTGGGCTGAACCCCAAACCAGAGTGTTTCAAACAGGAGCTCAAACCCCTGGTGTCCCAAGGGGGCTGATGACAGCTCATTTTGAAGGTCAGTTCTCAAGAATTTCTCTGCTGAGTGCTGAGCTGTTGGACTTAAATGAACCAAAATGCAAAGCCCACTAGAGCAGTCAGAATCCCTCCATCAGCTGTGGCCCTTTCATGTCCGTCCAGCATTGGGCTCTCGTTTTTGGCTGGCAGCAGAGAAAAACCAACTCAGCTTCTGTCCTTTGTTAAATTCAAGTCAAAAGCTGAAAGTTTTTTAAACCTTCCCCAAAGTCAGCCTGGAAATGCAATTCTTTTGTTATCAAATATGTTTTCATATATGCCAACTGAAAGCAGTTAGGAGGACGTAGAACTAAAGCACACCCTGTTATGATGTTATGGCTTCCCATAATCTGTGTCTCTGGTTGCAAAGCCACAGTTCTCTTTCCCTTCCCTTCCCCTGGCACGAGCAGGGCACGACTGTGAGCATCAGTCCATGCTGTGTGTGTGGCTGGGGTCCTGCTGTCCTCATGTTCATGTCACCAACACATACACTCTCCACTGAACTGAGGCTCATTTACCATCCTCTTAACATCCAAACACCACTTCTCCAAACACTCCACGTCCCTCTGCATGACTTTTCTGGTTGAATGAGAACATGATCTTGGATTAGCTGGCAGCATATATCCCCATATATGTCTGTATTTCTTTGGGACTTTCTCCTACCAGCTCCTGCAGACCCCAACAGCATTCTCCTCTGCAGGGATTGTACTTGCATGTGATTCCAGGTGTCGTTTCCAAGGAGAGAATTGCATGGCAGAAGGAAAAATTTCAATTAATTGTTTGTGTTGTCTCATGTCATCTATGTTAAAACAAAGAAGTTACATCAGGTGGTGGGTTTTTTTCCTGAGTAGTGAGTACTTGGGAACAAAACCCCCACAGATCTTAGTGGTTCATCAGATTTCTTTGAGATTTTTCAATGTGTTGCACCTCGTGCTGTCAGGCTTGAAACTCTTTGCTCATATCCCTCACCGAGTTCAACTCTTTCTTTTTTGCCTTTTGTCATTCCTGCAAACATTTTCAGCACATTTATTGTGGGAATGCAAAAAGGTCCCCAAGGAAAAGGCCCTGCTTTACTCAGTGAAAGGCAAGTTGTTTTATGCTGTGATTGGTGATGGGAGCAACACAGCTGAGGATGAGGCACAAAGAGGCTGCTTTGAATTCCGAATATTGCTGTGTTGCTGATGCTTTTTTATAAAATTTATTTTTTTAAAAAAAGGCCAGGTAATTCAAAGTATTAGTACTACTGAAACTCAGTGGATTCAAGAAATATTCTTCTGTAAAAATCAACAAAAAATAAAGGAAAAAAAATCCAATTGGCCTGTTTAGGATCAAGTGACAAAATTTCAATCTGGTTTCTAATCCAATAAACACAGAACAAGAATTGCTTTTAAACCTTTGGCCCATTGTGTACAGTGATTTTGGTAGCATTAGTGACCAGGGCTTACATCCAGAAAGGTATTTAGGCACGTGCTTGCTCCCAGATTCCAGTGTGGATTTGTACCTCTGACCTGAATTTCAGCTCTGCTGAAGGTCTGTTGGTCCCATGGCTTTCAGACAGCCCCTGCAGGTGGGCACCCACGCTGGGAATTCAGTCTCCAGCACTTATCTGAATTAATAATTCATCGTTAATTGGATTAATTCTGCCTTTCCTTGGTCAGGAGCATATTTTCTCTCAAATGTATCTTTCAGTGTGCAGTTGCTGCTGAGCCCATGGCCACAGCTCACCCTGCCCTGCAGCACAGGGGATGCAACTCCGCAAACTGCTGCCTAAGCACCTTTCTCTCCCTGTAAATGTTTGTTGTCTGGCAATGTAAAGTGACTTTGTAAAAATAGCACCTTCTTACTCGACAAATCTGCTCCCTGAGTGTCCTCGGGTCACGTCTTCTTCCTTTACTGGCCAGAGAGTGTGTCTGCTCCTGTCAGCAGAGAACAGCCGGCGGCTGGGAAGAGTGAGCTGCGTTTTGCTTTGTTTCAAAAACCAGCAGCCAAGTTCTGATTGAAGAGCCCCGTGCCAGTTTTTGAAGGCAAAGGAGGACTGTTTGGCTCTGAGTTTTGAGGTGGTGTTGCTGAAAGACAACCCCCCCCCCCGCCCCAAAAAAAAAAAGCAGGTCTTTGGTTGGTGAGCTGGAAACCTGACGTGGAAATCAAAATTCCTCAAATATTCTTCTTGCAAATTCAGGCAGAGCATTTGCAGCAAAATGATAAGTGGCTGCTGCGATGGTGCAGAGTGTTGGGAATTAAATCCCTGTTTTCACTCAGCTTGGATATACCTTTATACAAAATACTGGCTCTGTGTGCAAGTACGATGCACTGGTTATCCAACCTCTATCAGTGTAGTTTAATCATTAATTATGGCTGTAGAGAAAATATCAAATGATCCAAAACTATTTGCAGTTTGGTTTCCCCAATGCTGTCTTTATAAAGCTTGCCCTTTTGTAATGATTCACAAAATCTCTTTGTTCTGCAATTTTCAAGTGAAAATTTGTTATCTTCATTTGAGTGAAAGGTTTTAATTACAAATTTCAGAATTTGGAAACTAATTAGGGCTGGGTGGCCAGCAGGCTGTTTCCCAGTGAGTTCGTCTCTGTTTCTGCAGAGAGCTTCTTTTCAAACCATAAATCCAAGGATTCTAGCTGGAAAAAAAGCAGTAAAATGCCTTATTTTGAAGTTGTAAAATTTTGCTTTGCATGTTTATGGCACCCGTAGCAGACCTTTAGGGAGATGGCAGCTTTTAGATTGAATTTTTATAGGATACGAAGGATTTGCACAATTAAGTGTTTGTATTTAAGTGTTTGAATATATGACTGGATAAAAGAGGAACTCTTTGGAGTATATAAAAGGGGCAGATCATGTTTTAAGAGGGAAAGAAATGCAGGAGTTGAAGAAAGGGAAAGGACAGGTCTGAGCACCAGAAGCGAAGGGTTTCCATGAAAGTTAAAAGTTTTAAGATAATGGGGGATTTTTTTTTTATTGGTATTTTCTTACTAGACATAGTGTTTTGGAAGGCAGTTGTGAAAGAAAAAATTCCTAACTCGTGATCGGAGCCGATCAGTGATTTAAGGCATCATAACCTCATTGTTGATGTCATTCTGTCCCGCCAGCCCTGGCATCCCACAAGGGGCTTCTGTTTAAGTCCTCATTATTTTCTCTCTCTTAAGAATCATTCCCATTTCACTCATGATGACGGAAACATCTCTACAAAGCTTTCTCTTTTAAAAAAAAACAACCAACCAACCATATATTGGAAAAAGGAAAAAAAAAAAAAGCCAACAGCAAAAACTACATGTCACTGCTGCTTGGAAGTGCTCTTGGTTTCTAATGGCTGGTGGGGAAGGACTGCGTGGTTTCCAGAATGACTCCTCCTGCTGTCTCCTTTTTGTCTTTGTTTCAACGTGTTTCTCTGAACAGTCAGAAGGTCAGTTTGAAAGATCGTGTCTTCTCCAGTCCCCGCGGTGCTGGCACCAAAGGGAAAGGCTCTCCACAGGCTCAGGGCATCAGGAGGTCCCCCAGCGCTGACCAGAGCATCGAGGACAGCCCGAGCAAAGTGCCCAAGAGCTGGAGCTTCGGAGACCGCAGCCGAGCCCGGCAAGCTTTCCGCATCAAGGGAGCGGCGTCGCGGCAGAACTCGGAAGGTGAGGCTTTGGGGCACTGTGAGAGACCCCAGATTCCCAGCTGGCCCTGACATGCTCTCCCTACCCACCTAAGGAGGTGCCAGCGAAGGTGCTTACGTGGGTCTCCTTCCCCTGCCAGTGCTTTAGTTTGGAGTAGCCTGAGCAACCTGATCTGGTTGAAGATGTCCCTGCTAGTGCAGGGCCTTTGAAAGGTCCCTTCCAACTCAAACTATTCAGTGATGATTACAAGAGGCAACAAAACCCCTTCTGACACCTATGGTGATATTTCTGTATATAGGGATGGGGAAAGGAGGAACAGTCGGCCTTTAGGACAAAGGGAAATGGCCTCAAGTTGTGCCAGGGGGGAGGCTTAGGTTGGATATTAGGAAAAATTTCTTCACTGAAAGGATGGTCCAGCCCTGACACAGGCTGCCCAGGGCAGTGGTGGAGTCACCAACCCTGGATGGATTTAAAAGACACGCACATGTGGCATCTGGGGGCATGGTTTAGTGGTTGGGCTTGGCCCTGCTGGGGTAATGGTTGGACTCAAGGATCTTAGAGGGCTTTTCCAACCCAAATGTTACTGTGATTCTCTGATCAAGAGATGGATGAGAGCTGCAGTTGGCATTGCTGAATGTCACCTGGACACATCTTGGGAAATGCTGTCCTTTGGATGCCCAGCAAAGGCATCTCATTGCCCTGGGGTTGCTGTTTGTCACCTGACTCGTCTTCCCGTGTGTGGCACCGGCACGGGAAACAGTAACGTGCTGTGTTTATTCCTCCCTCTCCCAAACCCAGAAGCAAGCCTCCCTGGAGAAGACATCCCTGATGAGAACAAAAGCTGCAACTGCGAGTTTGTGACAGAAGATTTGACACCAGGGCTGAAAGTCAGCATCAGGGCAGTGTGGTAAGAGAGGGAGAGGGGGGAAGTAAATAATAGGGAAAAGCAAGAAGTGTAAAGCCCAAGAAGTGGTGGCAAATGCTGTCATGTCTGTGCTGCAGGCTGTTTTTCCCCTGGGTGGCCTGCCCTGCTTTACAGAAAATTTTGCCAGAAAGGGCAATTTTTGCTTAGGGAAGGAATAAATGGAGAAACAGGAAAATCTCCCGCAGGGATGCGTCCGAGTGATCATCCTCACCAGCTCTGAGATTTAGCGCTGACATTTATAAAAGTGATGCAGAGAGCACATGCACAGATGACAGTCCAAGGGGCATCAGGGACCCCCCGTCGCAGGCAGGGCTTCAGCCACCAACCCCCGCAATCCCCTTCCTCTCCTCTTGCCACATCCTCTCCCAGACCCGCAGGGTTGGGATTTATTCCATTTTCCTTCCAAAGCGAGCTCCCTGCAGTGTTTTTTATCTGCCATCAAGCAGGTCAGGCTGCAGCCCAGGGACCATATTTTGATTTTCCTCTCCATCTCCTGCAGCATTATGAGGTTTCTCGTCTCCAAACGCAAGTTTAAGGAGAGCCTTCGGCCCTACGACGTGATGGATGTCATCGAGCAGTATTCGGCTGGTCATCTGGACATGCTCTCCCGGATTAAAAACCTTCAGGCCAGGCAAGAGACCCCTCTCTTTGCTTCATTTTTCACTAGTTTTTGTTCACTGTAGAGGTATTGCCATGAGAGAGATGCTTTCCTTTGCAGCTGCAGCCTATTCTTTTCCTTTCTAAGAGAAATCCTCAAGGAAAACATCGGTGCTTGTGGCTGGAACCCACAGGGATGAGCAGGACAAGGACTGCAAAAAGGGGGTGTTATGCCACTAAAACTACCTCCTGTTTTATTTCAGGAGCTTTTGGCATTGTAGTATATCCTGTAGGTAAGGTGTGTTCCTATCTCCATGGTCCAGGATGCAAAGGTTTGGTGCCCCAGTCTGAAGGCAGATGTGGGTTATTTGGTAACTTTCTGGAGTGGTATAAGAAAAAATTTGGTGTCCTGGTTCTGGCCCTGCTGCCACAGACAGAGAGAGCAGTGAGGAGGCAGCAGCTTCCTCCCACCATTGGGATGCTGAGCTGTTTTGGGAGGGATCCCTCCTCGGATGGCACAGTCTGCCGAAAATCTGGGCAGATGGGGATTTCTCATCCAATCCCACTGATGTAGGTGGGGTTTAGCTGAGCTGCATTTTAGCTTCTGTGCTCAGATTTTAGGAGGAGACATGTTAATTTTAATAGCAGAAGAAATGTGAAAAGGACACAGATGGAACTGAGAAGGTTCCATTTTTTTCATGTTTCTTCTGGGAAAAAAAAAGCAAAACCCAAACAGATAAATTTGGTCCATTGAACAAAAGGTCTGAGCTAAAACTTTTTGTCTGACCACTCCTCCCTCAGCCCTGGTGGCCCACATTGAAAAGCAGACCCCAAACCCCCAACACCCACGGCTGTGTTGGCTCAGCAGAAGTTCTGCTGAGCTTGAAGGACACCCAGAACAGTGGCAGGGCTTGGCCATAGGCAACCTCCTGTCAAAAGAATACACCACTTACTTTTACATTTGGAGAATGAAATTATTTCTCTTGATGGCTGTGGCAGCCCAGCTTCCTCTGGAATCCATTGAGCAAGTTTTCCTTTAATTTCAAACCCATCTAGGTCCCTGGTAGAGCCACAAAACGTGCAAAAAAGCATGTGTTTGGGTATGCAAGCAGCTAATATGAACCCCAGGAATGAAGTAGGAAAATTGTCTTGGGAAAAAGAGGAATCTCTCTTCTGCCATGAATCTCTCAGAGACCATTTTAACTCTGCTATTTTTGACATTCAAGGCACAGAGGTAACTTTCTCAGCGTTGCTGCACACTGTGCATTTCCCAGAAGGTGCATTTTTCCCTCGCGATGGAGACTAAAATATCCCGGAGAATTTCCTCTCTCTGAGCCTCTCACTCCCGTTCAGTACAAATTCACAGAGTATAGATCCAAGATGTGTAGCTGAATATGGAGGGGGAAGAGGAGGAGGAGTGGATTGATATTTCCTGGCTTCAGTAACCTGAAGCAAGAGGCCTCCAAGCTGCCTCCGCAGTGGGCACTGAGCCACTGGGGTTGTCATCTCCGCTGGCTCCAGGAGAGACACCTGAATTTTCAACCCAAGCTGACGTGGCAGATTGCCTCACTGCCCACCCAGGTCTCCCACTGCCAAACCTTCAAGGTGATGTGCTGCAAAGGCAGTGTAGTTTGGTTGGCTGCTTTTTCCTGGGAGGTTGAGGTAAGGAATTTCAAAGACCAAACTCAATTCTCCCCTTAGCTGTGCTCGTGGGGCTGTGAGGATGAGGTTCTGAGGCTGGATGAGGCTAGGGCTGCCACCCATCACATCACAGGGAAGTCAGAAGGACCAGAAGCTGCTTCAAAAGTGTGAAGTACCCAGATTTGGGATCCAACACTCCCAGGCAGCTTCACTGGTTCCCACTGAGCAGGAGATGAGTGATGGTGATGGGAGCAGGTCTCCTTGGGGCCACCCTTTGGAGTCCTCATCATCATGACCAGGTGGGAACAAAGAGGTCCCATGTCTGGTCACCTGCCCAGTACAACTGGAAGGGCACCCTGTAGACAAGGTGTGTGCCTGGGGTGGCCATGGCCAATGTTGGGCCGTGACCAGCGTTAGTTCATGACCAACCAGCACCAGGGCCGTGCACCGCTGCAGTGGATCTCAGAGGGGTTTGTCACAGGGCACCTTGGAGAACAGATATTTAAATTCCCCTTTCCTTCATCAGTCAAAGAGCTGTGTTCTCCCTGCCAGCTCAGCTCGGCAGGGCTGGCTGTGACCTCCCGTAGCCAGGGCTTTGGTGGATTAAAGCTGCATTCAAGCATATTTCTGGGGTGTTTACATGCACTTTCCTCTTTAATCATGAAAGCCTCTGTCACTGTGTCTGCAATGTGCTCTTTTCAGTGTTGTGTTCACATTGTCTCGTGTTTCATCCTGACACCTCGCCAGCCATGGATGTCTCCCATTCATTGAGCTGTACAATCCCGCAGCGTTCCTCGCCGACTCCCAACAGCTCGTGCTTTCCTGAGCTAGCTGAGGATGTGTTCTCTAGCCCTGGAACTGAAAGGAGAATGAATAATATGTTGTTTCATATCCAACCACCTCAATGGGATATTGCCACACATATGCAAATATATTCCAGAGGGTAAAGCATGTTGCCTGTTGTACCTGGGGCGGGGGGAACTCCTCGTGGTGTTGCGGTGGTGCCTAAATCTCCAAATCTTACCCTGAGGTGGGTAAGACACCAACAACCAGGTGCTAGGAGAGAGCCTTCTGTTTCCAGCGGAATATATTTTCAAATTCTCTCTCTTTCTCTCTCTCTCTCTCGTTCTGTTTTTCAGTTGTTTCTTTCTGCGACTTTTCTGACCAACTTTTCTCTACGTGTTGCTTCATTATGCATTTTGCTGGTGTCTTTTCTCTTATTTACTTTGCCAGGATAGATATGATTGTGGGTCCCCCACCCCCTTCAACTCCCCGGCATAAGAAGTATCCAACCAAAGGACCCATGTATTCTTCCAAAGAGTCTCCCCAATACTCGCCTAGGTTAGGACTCACCAAAATGCCGCTTTCTCTGGGTTTTTTTCTTTTGCTTAAGGTCAAACCCCTTTCATGCCAGTTATATGACGGCATTTATCACTTAGCAGAGCAGCCTGTGAAATCACACAGGGCTTGCTGCTCTGATTTGCTTTCAGCAATGAGCTCTCACACCAGGCAAGCCAAAGGAAAACAAAAAAGGGACATTCGTGCAGTCATCAATAACCATCAGTTCCTTCAGAGAGTGTGTTTTCTATTTTCAATCTTCTTCCAGGTGTTAGAAGGCTAAATTATATCTTTTTAAAATCTCATATTTTGTCAGGCTATCCTCGGGTGTAAAAGGTGGAATATTTACCCGCTAAGTAAGAATGAAGTGTTTTGTAGCTGATGAGCACAGTGATCTCTGTTTCTTGCTGATACCACTCTACTGACCATGGAGGAAAAAAATTATGTTAAAATATTACAACCATCAGACTTCTATTGAAAAAATAAATAAATCCTGATTTTCCAAGGAAAAAAGAACACGCAGCCCTCATGAAATATTTCTCATTAAGTTATCTCCTTAAGTAAAACCATACCTGAAGCTCAAGCCACGAGGAACATATTCTCACCAAAATTCCCATTTTAGGGCATTCTGAGTTCTGGGCAGCAAGGCCGTGATTGGGCTGTATTTTCACCTTGCATTGATACCAGTGGAGCACAAGGGAAGTATAAATATGTGCCAGAAAGTCATTTTCCATGCAGAAACAGTAGGTGATTCTTAAATGCAGCAAGCTTAGCCTCAAATATTTTTTTTTCTAAATATATTTACCTCCCTAAGCGCTAATATGTGACAAATCTCTTGATTTTTATTTAAGCTGCTCTGAGTAATCTTCACTAGAGAAATGTGAGTAAAAGGAATATTGAAAGCTTACCCTTACCCACTCAGCTAGCTCAAACATTTAAAAAAGAGAATTTTCCAGAAGCCCCAAGCTTTATGCTTGAAAGAGAAGATGATCTCAGAAAAGCATTTTTTTCCCATTTCTCCTCCCTGTCAAATGATGAAGCCCCAAACTAGTACTTGAAAATTAAATAACCTTCTTATCTGCAGAAACATTTAGATTTTAAAATAAAAACACATATTCAAGTGGATTTTGTTGTATTTAACCTTTCAGATTGTACATGCAACAAGCCTTACTAGGGGCAAGATTTTCATGTGAAAGCTTGTGCCTTGCACAGAGAAAAGTTGAATGCTAGATATGAGGGGAGGAGGCCTCAAACTGGGATATTTATTTTAGTCAATCCAAGTCTGTTGCTGTATCAGCTTCATCTTAAATGACTTTCTCTCCCCACGTTTTTGCAGTTTCTAAGACTGAATAAAAATCTGTTTGCACATGCCCACCATGCTCCTGGGGCGTTTAGGCTTTTATTTTAATAATTGCTCCCTTTTCCAGTGAATTTTTTTTTCATTTAATTTTTTCCTTTAATCGAGCTGTGGCTGCAGGAAACAGCAGAGTCCAGAAGGCTGCTGAGATCTCTGCTCCCACCCATTAAAAGGCTTATGCTGTGCTCAATTTTTGGCAGCTACATCCTCCCACAGACACCAGTGGGACTTTGTGAGGCGCTTAGGGTGCCTGATGAATGGGAACCAGAGCTCTCAGCAGCCCCAAGCCCAAAGCCAAGAGCTCTGTGGTTCAGGCTGTGCTGCTGCCATGACCTTCCTCCCCTCAACACCACGTGGGTCCGTGCCATGGGGACTCGTGCTGGGATGTCCTCATGGATGGCACCGGCCTCTCCTTTTTTTAGCCCTGTTTTAGAGAAATTCTCCCCAGAGAAACAAACCAGAGTGATGTCCCATGAGCTGCCTCAACCCTGTGGATTGTTCTAGTGACAAGGGCTCGGTTCAGCCAGAAGGTTTTGCAAATAACTCCCAGCAAAGGCACCTGGATCCTGGTAGATATCCACGGCTGTGGTTTGGCTGACAGTGTTTGCTCCGTGCTGTACACACAGACAATTTGGATAAAATTCCCGTGATCAGCTGATTTAACTTAGGGTAGGTGCAATCTCAGCTGTAATTTTTTAGACAGCAGTCGTTGATCAAAATTTGTTTAGAGCAAACTTTGTTGCCAAATGAAAGGGTAAGTAGCCAGTCCTGTGACATGGATGAAGGGGGTTTGGCTTCAATGCCTGGATTGTTTACAAAAATTTATAAGAGATAAAGAAAAAAAAAAAAAAAAAAAAAAAAAAGAAAAGACCTGAATAGATATTCCCAAACACTTCATTTTTATCTCATTTGAGCCGTTTGACCTTTTTGATGTCTGCTTCTGGCCCGAGGGTGACATATTACACCTCTTTGCATGCACTGTTAGCATGAAGCATAATGAAGCATGAGAAAACCTGCACTGTGGCTGATGCAAGACTTTACATTTTTTTTGTATCATTAGAAAGACGGGAAGATAGCAAAGTTTACTTTAAAGAGCAATCCCCTTGTCTCTCTCCCTCCCAAACTAAGACCCAGCAGAGCCTACCAAGAACAGCAGATGGCACAGTTTGTCATGCATCCTTAGAAATCTCTGAATCCTCTTCTGCTAGAAAAGGAGAAACATGGGGCTGGCTCTGCCAGAGCTTCAGCTGAGTTCTTCCCTCTGCACTTGTGTATTTGGCACAGCCAGAGTAAGTGTTGAGAGGACAGAAGGCTCCCCACGGGGTGTTGTGTAGAAGTGGGATGGCCATCTCAGAAGATTCTTGGCCCTTTGTCACGCAGTAAGAACATAAACTCTCCCCCTTTGCTTGTTAAAGTGGAAAACATTCTCTCTTCTTCATCTTTCGAGCTTTGTGGCCCAATTTGGAAAAAATACTCAAAATCTTATGATGGGTAAAAGGACCTCCTGCTCTTGGCAGTCCTCAGCTAGGTACAGGTGGGTTGAGAGCTCATAAGGAATTTCTTCTTTTCTCTTACATCAGATAGGGCACAAATGAAATCTCTGCACTTTGCTGAGGGTTGGAGCACTCTCCTGTGGTCTAGCTTCAGCCATGGGAAGAAAAGGGGTGGGAGACCTCGAGCCTGGTTTCTCCCATCAAGAGAGAAGGACTTGATTCACTTTCTTCTCCCCTCTCTGTGCTGAAGTCAGTGTCCAAAAGCTGCCCCTCACACCGGCCTCAGTGCTGACCTATCCCCAAGGCCAGATCTGGCCCTCTGGTTCCTCAGAGCTTTGGAAGATGACCAGGAGACAGAGCTATGTTCAAGTATAGACACAAAGGGAATGAATCAAGCAGGAATTCTGGGCTCTGGTGTCAATAGTTTATGAGGAAAGGCTTCTCAATGCTTTATGAGTGAGCTCTGTGAAGGACTTCAGTGCTGCCCCTAAATTGCAGCAGGGCTAGAGGCAAGTTCTGTCCAGCCTAAAGGGGATGGACAAGATCATTCCATCTGTGAAGTGCCAGCTGTCCCCTGAAGTGGGCCCCTGAAATGATAGCTCTTCTCTCAAGACATGGAAGAGAGCAGAAGTTCTGCCTCATTTTCTGCAAGATTAGAATTAGGGTTGCACAAGACTCTCTCTGTTATTACAATGCAACATTCATTTTCCCTCTCTGTGTTACAGTCTGTCCTGCCTCCCTGCTCTACTCAGCAACTGTTGAGGGACATCTCATTTCCATTAGTGGACATATATCAGTGTCAGTGCTGTGCTGGATGGGACAGGAGGACAGAGCACCCTGTTTGTTCTTGGCCTTCTGCCTCATTCAGTGGCATTTAGGCTTTGGGCCTCTCTAAACTCATGTTCATTGTTTTACAAGTCTACTTGCTTGTGCATACAGGAGGGGAGCTCGTACAGTGGCTGTACCACGCCTTGACTTGTGATTCCAAACCAAGGTAGCCCGAGGTATCCAATTTAACAGCTCTTTGCTTACATGGTAACGACATTGTCATAGGATTTCTCGTGCTGTATGTCATGTCAGTAATTGCATCCCTTGTGGGGAGTTCCTGTATCTGTTAATAATTTCCTTCTCCCATTACAAGAGAGAAATAAGGCATGCATATTCCTCACACTTGTAATTATAGCACTTGGTGCTCCTTGTACTCCTGTGCTTATATTGCTAAGCAAAGGATCAAACATGGCTTTTTAAGCAGAACAGTATTCTGTCGCATCCCTGCCCAAATGAAGTATCTTCTGAGATCAAAGCTAAACTCTGAAATAATTGTTGACTTATATTTTCTGTCTTTGGTGTGATGTGCTCATCCACTTCATCTCTTTGAGCCAGAGCTGGTGCATTAAACTGCTGTTGCTCTAATATAAGCTAAGGGAGCCACGCTGGTCCATACCCACTGATACCTGTCCCTTAATGTCAAACAGCCAACATACGTATGAAGTCCCTGTCAAATGTAAAGAAAACAGATGGCTCTTGTGTTGGAAACAGCCTCACGTCTCATTCCTTTCCTTGGTTTTTGTTTGTTCATTTTCCCCTGTCTGTCTGTGTTCAGCTCCCTCCTTTTCCTCCTCCTGGTGCATGGACCCATGGCCCACACGGCAGAACTGCGTAAGAAGCATTTTGAGTTTTCGCTCAAGATACCTCAACTTGGTTTCAGTCAGATTAATTAACCCTTCTTTTCCCCTGCCACCCTTACTTTTGGTGCATTATGCAAGAGTAAAGTTTACCTGGCATAGAATTAGGCGGTAAACCGGCCTGCCATTAGGAAGCTATTCCAAAACTGAGTGTCTCCCCTGACTTTTGAGGGATCAAAAAGCTACTGTGTTTACTTCTCAAGAAAATTCATATTGCCCCAAATAAAATTGAATTCCAGCTTCCAGACTGGCTCTTCCCTCCCTTCTTCCTATACTTACGGAGCTGTATATCATCCCAGGTGTATCTGTACTGGGAGTGAGGAGGTGCAGATGTGACGTGTGTAAAGAAGTTAGTACCTGTACCTTTAGCTGCTGATTTGGCAGGAGTATCCTCTGCTGTTCCCAGCTCGGAGCCCTGCTGATAGAAAACATCTGATACAGGTGTGAACTGCAGTGTCACTGAGATGAAAACAATCTGGTAGTGTTTGGTGACTTATGGCCTTGATGTAATTCCACTAAAACAGCACTGCACCTGTTTGTCTGGATCTTAGGACAAGCAGCTCGTTTTCATGGATGTGAGAATTACACACGTGCATCTGCACTGAGGAGAGGAAACTGCTGCAGAGACTGAAAAAAATCCCATTGGTACATGCTAGATAGAAAACTTGATCTCCCCCCAGAATAATAATTTCTCAGCACAAATAAGGAGTTAATTGATTTGGAAGAAAGCCAGTTAAAGAAATTCTGTGCAGTGGGTAAATTTACTGTGCATAATGTGCCAGGTTTTTATCTGTATAAACAGCAATGGATAATTTCAAACTCTGCTAATACTGCTCTGAATTTTGCATCTGAATTAACACTTCAGTGCCACTGCGTGTATGTGAGTAATTTGGAGTGTTAGTTGGGAGAGAGGCTGTTGCTTTGTCCCACGGAGGCGCGACAAGCGGAGCCCTCCTCGCCTGCTGCCTCCAACTGACTCCAGGTCCTTTTCCGGGGGTGGGGGGATTTTCTGATCCCGGTAGAGTTGACCAGATCGTTGGGAGAGGATCCTCCATGACTGACAAGGATCGGACCAAAGGGCCAGCGGAGGGGGAGCTGCCTGAAGACCCCAGCATGATGGGCAGGCTTGGAAAAGTTGAAAAGCAGGTATGTTGGGTCAGGAGGGGGTTCTTGTCAGAGAGTGTTGCGTGCATTGGGCTGGTTTTCTCTTGCCTTTTTTCCTGAGTGAGACGTTACCATTTAGTAATATAAAAAAAAAAGAGCCAAGAATATTTGGAAAAAGAAGGACAATGAATGTTATGAAAGGTCACTAAATGTCTTAGAAGCCTAAATGCCACTTTCAAACAGGCACTTTGGAGTCTGTGACATGTAGTCTTTCTTTTTCAGTGAGTTTATCAAAAGTCTATATTATTTCTGAACACTGGTTTCTTTGCAACCACACTAGACACATTTCAAATGAGTCCCTGAGCTTGGCTGCTGTAGCTGATGGCCTTGCTGAAGATTTAAAATCTTCCTGGAGGATAAGGCTCAGAAATCCCCATGGCCATTTGAGCCCAGACAAGTGCAGGAAGGAGCTGGAAGGATGCAGGTGTGCTTCAGCTTCTCTGGAATTTGGCGCCTATCAAAAAGATTATAGGAGCATAAGGAAAACCCTGTAACAAGGTAGAGAATTAAACCTGGAGAACAGGACAATTAAATATTTACTAAGGGTTTGAGGTAGTGTGATTCAGTGTAGGCAGAGGTCATCATCAGAAGCCCAGCCCCATGGTAGTTGCTTCTCCCCAGGATGTTAATGTGCTTCAGCCTGCACGTGGCACTGGAACTGTGGTGTTTTGCAGGTCCAGTCAATGGAGAAGAAGCTGGACTTCCTGGTGAACATTTACATGCAGCGGATGGGCATCCCACCCACAGAGACGGAGGCTTATTTTGGGTCCAAAGAACCAGACCCAGCACCTCCCTACCACAGCCCCGAAGACAGCAGGGAGCACATTGACAAGAACGGCTGTATCATCAAGATCATCAGGTCCACCAGCTCCATGGGTCAGAAGAACTTCTCCGCCCCACCGGCCCCAACCAATGCATGCCCGCCCTCCACGTCGTGCCAGCGGCAAAGCCATGGCTCCTCTCCCGTCGGAGACCCCGGCTCGCTGGTCCGAATCCCACCTCCGCCCTCCCACGAGCGCTCCTTGTACAGCGGTGGGCACAGGGCGAGCGCAGAGTACCTGAGGAACGAAGACATTACAACCAAACACCACGAGAGTGCCATGAGAGACAGCGACACGTCCATCTCCATCCCCTCGGTAGACCACGAGGAACTGGAGCGCTCTTTCAGTGGCTTTAGCATCTCCCAGTCCAAAGAGAATTTGGACATCCTTAACAACGGTTGCTATGCAGCCGTGGCCAAAATCAGACCCTACATTGCAGAAGGGGAGTCAGACACCGATTCTGACCTCTGCACTCCCTGTGGTCCCCCTCCCAGGTCGGCCACGGGCGAGGGACCCTTCAGTGACATGGGCTGGTCAGCGCCCCGGCAGTGAAGCCTTCCTGCAGCCGCCGAGCCACGTCCAAGCGCTGGCAGCTGCCCGCTCCAGCTGTCCACGTGTTGAACTTCTCAAGGAGATTGACAGCTAAGGTTTTCCTCCTTCTAGGACATCCTTAGCTGGCAGATACTTTCTTGCAGCTTACTCTGGGGAGGGAGGGGGAATGAGCAGGTCCGAGCCTGCGTTTGCGGAAGAGGTCACGGTGGTGGGCGAACTGGAGCCGTGAAGTCCAGATTTCTTTCATACTCTCTTTCTAAGATCATTAGGTGAAATTATTTCATGGCGCAGGGTAGGCAGTTTGCATTTCTTGGGAATCTTCAGAAGCGCAGGGCAGGAATAAACCACCCAGCCAGGGCTTTTGTAGATCACAGTAACTGGTGGCTGGCAAGTGTCAGGTGGGAGTTGCTACGTCATGGCACCGGTGATTACACCTTTAGGTGTTTTGGTGTTTGGAATGAACACATTGTTTCCGGCTTAGATTTCAGGTTATGTGTAATTACTCTGTGGTTCCTCGTTAGCCGTCAGGAAGGTGGCATAATTCCAATATAATACATGGAAATGTTGCATAGAGACCCTGGAGGAGAGGGATGGTGGCTGGGATATTTGCATGAGCAGAAGACATGGCCTCAAAGTGGGACAGGTTAGGATCACTGCTCTGGACCAGAACAGTTTGGAAACTATCCCATCTTAGGAAACTGAAAAACTCAGAACTGTGATCTTGAGTGCAAGAGGAGGGACAATCCAGGGGGCAGAGAAAGGAGACAGAAGGAGGACAAGACACTATGGGGCTGGAATTTCCTATTTTAAACCATGTATTATATTTAATTATCTCTCCTCCTGCTGACAAGGGACCTGGGGGTGCTTTGAAAGCAAAGACAAACCAAAGGCAACCCCTCTGGAAGGCTGCTGTGGTGAGGAGCCGTTCTCATGGCCAGCAGTGCCGTTGTGGAGGCACAGCCACCAGGCCAAAGGGGGAGGGTGGATATGCAGGATTCTGTGGTCCCCGCGTTGCTGCGAGCTGCTGAGCTCCATCCTTTGGAAGCCCTGTTGGTCAGAATGGGCACTTTTCTTACAGTTTGCATCGTGCCTGAACACTTTTGCACACACTATGCCTGTGAAAAATCTTCCCTTTCTTCTTCTGCCCTGCCAAGAAACTCACACCCATGTTCTCGGGACATCCTTTGGTTTGTTTGGATCCCTCAAGCTGAGTCAAGAGGTTTTCTTCATGGTTTGTTTCTTCATGGTCTTTCAGAAGCCTCTTACCCATGCTTGCCTGCGAGTTGTGCCAATCCAAGTCTGCCCCGTTTCACTGCTGTTCAAGTACTTCCTTTTGGAAAGGTCGTTGTGTCATTACCAGGAACCTCAGCGGCGTGTTCAGCTGGGGGAAGGCGAGGGGAAAAGCCATGCTCAGAGTTTCTTTTGGGACCAAAACAAAGTCACAAAGTGATCCTTTACAAGGATAGATTGGTGGTTTTTTTTTTGGAAGGGGGTGGATCAGGAGAGGTCATGTTTGGGATCCATCTCCAGGGCTGGGACACCATGGCTGGCATTGTGCCTCTGAACCCTGCTGTGCTTTCACAGCCCAAACCCCACACATGTTTCCACACATGCTAGGGGCTGTGTCTGTGATTTCAAACCCTGTCTTGCCACATTTTTCCCTGTGTCATATCAGGAGCCTGTTAAGGATATTTAGGTGACAATTTCATTTCTGCGTGGCCTTTGAGAGGTTGAACATTGATTCGCTTGGGTTGAAGGGAGACTCACAGCCTCTTTCTCTCCACGTGTTTTCTTAACTAGGAGAGACCCAGGATGATTTCAGCCTTAGGGAAGATGTGGGTGCAGTCTGACAGCTTGCAGGCAGGAAATAAAACCATTGTTTTGCTAGTGCCCAAGGACCAACTCACAGGTCTTCACATGAACAGAGGAAGGGGAATAAAGGCTCTGCACAATTTTTCCTGCCATTTTTCACCATTGAGGAGGGGGAAAACATTTTTCTTAGGGGGACCCTGGGCTTCCAGCCATGCTACTTCCTTTTTTTTCCCCATTTGAGCCGTATTTTGGTTAAGTTCTGTAATTCTTCTCTCTCTGTTTGTGCTCCAAAACTCCTTTTGGCTCCAGATTCCTTTGTGCGGAGTGAAAGCAGCGATGCCCTTGACTTCCACACAGAGACAACTTTGAATGCCAAATGGCTGTAAATTGTGCAGATTTGCCTGTGGCACATTCGAAAATGAGATGCCTTCTGGTAGAACAAGAAGTGTCAGCAGGTCCTAAATCAGGCTTGGTGGCCTGTGTTTTCTACTGCCCACAAGAACAGAAATTGCATTAGGTGAGGCAAAAATCAACATTGCTCCATCCAGCTGCTCACTGCAAATTTTGTCCAAGTCAGAGATAACAAAGATTTATTATCTTATTTGTTTGCAATTGCCTTTCAAGGCCTGCTGGAAATTTGTCACAGAAGGGTATGATATAAGGGCAGGAATGCCAGATGAGGATGATGTCATGCAGTCCTGTTGCAGCACAGGTACACGACTGGTCTTTAATCATAGAATCACAAAATCATAGATTCATGGAGTCATAGAATGGTTTGGGTTGGAAGGGACTTTAAAGCTCATCTTCAGGGACTGCGTAGGAAGAATTGAGTTTACCCTCCTCAGCTTACTACACTGGAGTCTGTAAAACAAATCTTTTAATGTGCATCTTTAAAAGTTGTTGGATTTGTCCCATAATTGCAGAAAACTGGGTTTATACTTATGCAGCACAGATCATATCTGGCTGCTACATATTTCACATAGAATTTTTTTTGAAAGTATAAGATTTATTCCACCTTTTTCTGTGGCTTCATATCAAAGAAATTCTAACACAAACCTCCATCCGCAACCATGCCATAAATCATCACTTCTCATTCACCTAGACAGAAAGACCTGAATTCTGGGGTGACTTACACCACAATTGGCTACAAATAATGCTCCTTATATCCCTGAAATGATTTAAGCCTGCACAAACAATGACATAGCCTGCTTCTTGATTACTGACATAAATAATTTAATTCCTCCCTGCAAAGTCTTCACCTTTAACCACTCAGCTCCCCCATGTCACACTCCTGCTGATAACCTCCCACAAGAAATCTTAACCACTGGATTAAAAGAAACAAAATCAGTTTTGCTAATAAAGCAGTCCCAATTTTAAAGGTCCCAGCAGACCTTTAAAAGGATGGACAAGCAAACTTTCTCCCACTGCTGAACCTCTCTTGGGCTGGTCTTTGCTCCCTGCCAGGTCTTGGTGCATGTTTTTTTGGAGGACAGAAACAAGTTTTAGGCAATGCCAAGTGTGGACAGAGGAGTCCAAGGAGAGCTGAAGAAGAAGTGAAAGCCAAATTTCCAGCAGGCCATCTTGAACTGCTCCGTGCCCCTGCGTGGTTCTGTGCCCAGAACCTGGTGTCAGGATATGTCTGTGCTGAATGTGAAGCCATGACCTCGGGCCAGAGCCTGGGATCTGGTCTCCAAGAAGCTTTTGGGTGGGTTTTGTTTTGGTTTGGTTTTTTTTCAGAATCTGGGTCTAGGTCTGGAGAGAAATACTGCAGTTGGCCCCTCCTGGGGGATGGAGCAATGTCTGGGACTGGGACCTGAACCCACAGTCAGTTTTTGGGTGCCTCAGGTCCAGGTGTGAGTTCAGGTGGTCTGAGGAGTTCATGTCTCTGAACAGGAGACGTGTCTGGAGATGTTGCAAGGTGGCCTTTCATAATGTGACCCCAAACATAGAAACAGAGAACTAGCCATAAGTCAGATTTCCCAATATTTGGGAAGGGACTTTAATGTTACTCAAGTGCAGATTTTGTATGTGAATTTCCTTGTTGACTCATTTTCTTAATAATACTTTTTAAAGCTAAAAATGTCAAGGAGCTCACCAAAAACAAACCTCTTGTCCAGCTCAGAAAGCCATTATATTTCTTTAGGCAGACTATATGATAGATCAGATTTTCTAAAAATGTGTTTTATTTCAAATGTAACCTAACAGATCCAAATAAATTCTGCAGGGTCATTACTATTTGCAGATAAAACAGATATATTTTTACATTTTTAATTGATTTTTAAAATTTTAAATTATGTGATTTTTTAGAACAAGTTTATATTATCTACCTGAGAAGGCAGAGCATCACCTCAGATACAAATGCTCCCCTTCCAGACAGTTACCCAAGAGAAAAGAAGAACACCTTCACTCATACTTTTCCCTAGAGGGAATTACTGGAAACCTCATTTCCCTGATATCCTCAGACTACTTTGGTCACAGCAACATTATTGCTAAAACTAAAATGTCAAGTATTAAAAGAGAAACTGAAATTTCTGAGGAATTTACCCAAACGTTGTCCCATATGAAGTTGACCCTTAGCAGTGAGTATTTTATTGGGAATGTTAAAAAGCCCAGGAGCAGGATAAGGGTTTCTGTTTCTCCATCGTGTGAACCCTCAAGCGGAGAGTGAGCCCTGAGCCTCCAGCCTTTTCTTCCCAGCACAGCCCTCCGACCACAGCTGTGCTCCTGCATCCTCCCCCATCCTCTCTCCGTCACGGGTCGGCATCTTCTGTTTTCATCGGCATCCTTTTCCTGAGCCAGAAACAAGGAAATCAGATACAGAAGCTCCTTCACCTGCAGGTAACATTGAGGCTGCAGAGGGCCGTGGTGGAGGGCTGAGGGCAGCAGCCCCTCCGAGCCCCGCGGGGTCACTGCTGCTCAGCGGTGTAAAAGCAAACCTTTGCTTTTAGCACACAAACACCCCGACTTTTCTGCCTCACAGAGCAAAATCAGCTTAGAGCAGGAGTGTGGGTTCACTGTTTGTTTGGGGGTTTTTTTTAACAATAACAATAGGGTGGGTTTTTAATAATAAGGATAATAATACTGCATAGGAATCTTCTTTAGTATATCTTAGTGTTTGATGCCCCAGTGACACAATACTGCTTGCCTTATATTAGTGTCTAGAGGGAGAGGGATTACACACCTTTTGATACACTATTAATCACGCTTCTAATTTAGGTAGCAGCGGGGTCCTTTTTAACCTATGAATGTGCTTTCTGGACTATCTCACTGACTGTACTCTCAATTTTGCCTGCTACTGCATGCAGCCTGAGATGAGTAGACAGCAATATGCTCCAGCTGTATCTGCACTCCCAGATTGCTGTAGTACCTGACAAGGTAACGTTGCCAAAAGCATCATTTTGGGGAGAGGCTGTCCCCACAGTGACCCATCTTGTGGGATGCTGCAGTGCTTCTGTAGGTAACACTGATATACCAAGTATTTTTCGTGCTGCAGCCGGTCATCATCCCATCCTTCTGATACAGCATGCACAGACTCCACTTCTGCTTGTAACTATGGGGTAAAAAAACCATGTTTGTACCTGTGGTTCCTTCAAACGTGTACATGGGGAGGAAAAAACTGTGAATTGTGTTGGCTGTGTGTAACAACCTCCTTTCCATCCGGATGCCTCTGAAAAAGAGCATCCCAGATACCCCTTTCTGAGGGTCCAGAGGAGCAGGCAGTGCCAAGCATGGTCTTCATTTCAGAGATGCCATTTGAACCCACATGTGTGGGACTTGCCATATGTCTGTTTTAATTTCCACAGGATTCTCTCACCTGCATCCTGCATTGGGGTGCATGTGCATTTGTGCCTGCAGCACAGCCCGAGGGACAGGGGGGAATGTCACTCCAAAACTTTGGAAATCCCTCTTGGAAAATTTCATTCACCCTTGTCCACAGCCCTTGGTGGTCTCGGGGACCCTGCAGCTGTGCCATAGCCATTCCTCATGGAAGCATCTCTTAATCTCCTCGTGGAGTGGCACTGAGCTACCTTTTTATGTCCATAAATGTTTTCCACTGTTCTCCCCACTGTAATACCAAACTGTCACAAGGCCTTCAGTTTTTGCCCATCTCACTGGTGTTTGCAGTCTCTTGTATCTCTTGGCACTGCTGCCATGATCTAGTTTGACCCTTGTCCTATATCCTCACCTTCCTTATCCACACTGTTTGCCAGTGAAGCTGTAATGCCAGAACTCTGCACTGGGACTTGCTGTTGGCCTGACATCACTAGATGCACCAGAGAGCCTTCATGTTTTGTTAGCATGACAGTTTTGCTTTTTATTGGCATTTTATTTGCTTCCTCATTGAGCCACCATGGCCTCAGCACATCCCTGGTTTGTTCTGCTGGAGCCTTTCCACCCAGGGATGGAGTCTGTGTTGTCCCTCTGTGCAGCACCCCCTGAGGGTTTGTCCCCATGGCTTTTGCTGATTGCAGTGAAACAAGGACGAGGGTTCAGTTCAGGTTTTCTTGTCCAGCTGAACATCTCAGAGAAGAGCTCAGGGGCTCTACCACTGCAGATGCTTTTGCTTCCTGAAGCAGGGGCTGTTTTCAAGACCCCCGTCCCCTTTAGCAACCCTTACACGTGGCTGTGCAGGGCAGGCTTGATGATGGGGAGAACTGGAAAGCAGCTGGTCCAAGCTGTGCTATTGCCAAAGCTGCAGTGAACCTGGAAGCATCTTGCCCTCGCCCAATTCCTGTAAATACATCTGCAGGTGAATTTCTAGAGCAGCATCTGTTTGCCTAGTTCTGAGAAACTTGAGCTCACTGCAAAGCTTTCCAAAACTCAGTGCCAAGCTCAGGCTAGATTTCCCCTGCAGCTACACCAATAATTTTAGGGCAGGGCTAATGATTTCAGGTAGAAGCCATGCCAGAATCTCCAATTTTGGTGATTCTGCCCCCAAAACAAGGCTGAATGTCATGCTGCCAGCAAAGCCTGCCCTGAAATTTCAGCTTCATTTGACACAAATGATTGTGGACCTGGGGAGATGTTCTCTTCTCCCCTTTCCACACAAGAAAAGGTCAGCACAAGCCTTGCAAGCCACAATGGGAAAATGCCTCCTTACTTTGGTATGCCATAGGCACTTCCCATTAAAGCAGAAACAGCATTTCCTGGTAATCCCTTAAACTTGACCAACACAGTGGCCATGACCAAGTGTTTTCCATATGTAGTGATGCTCATGAAAAGAGCTTAAACACAGATGTGGATATGGAGGTCTCAGTCCTTTAGCATCTCTGTAAACACCATGTTCAGCCTTGCTGAGGACAAGTCATTGAGGTTGGGGACAGGTCTTTTCAGTCCTGCCTGGTTATTCACACTGGTCCAGCATATCCCCTGGAGCTGAAGTTATCCCATGCTCCTGTCAGCAGGCAGAATGGAGACCTTTTTGTGTTGGTTACTCTTTCCTCCCCAACAAACCCTAAAATTTGAATTTTCTTCACTTTTTCTCAAAAAAATTCACGCACAATGTAGAGTACCTGAGACTTTCAGGAACAATGAGGCAAAACCAGATATAGCTGATAAATGGCAGAGATTTTGTTATTTTAAACCAAGAGCAGATGTTAAGCATAGCTGCAGTTGCTGCGTGGTATATCAAATGCTTTAGGAGATTCAATAAATTATTCTTATAAATGTTTCAATTCTTTTAGCAGTAATTCATATAGGTGGGTGCCACCACTGTTCTTATACAGCAGTGCTCCTCCACACACTAAAACTGTACTCCTGTGTCTCAAATATAGACATTGTATTTATGAAATTTATCTTGCTTTGTGTCACTTTGGCACGTTATCCATGTGTCCTGCACACAGGTTGCACATTACATGCCATATGCTGGTAGGTGTCTCTACGTGGAATCAGTGTATGTGCGTTGAGCAGACACCAAAGTGTCACCTGCCTGGTTTGTGATGTGACTCAGCATAACTGGGAAAAGAGGAAAAGGAACATCCTGTTAAGAAATTCGCTGCATTTGAATGCTTCTTTAAACAGATTTTTATCAGGAGGCTAAAATAAGAGATTGCCTTTGTGATGTTAATTTAAAAAATACAGGAACAAAACAAACACACACAGAGCCCATAAATACTTAACAGCTGCTGTATTCCTATATATTCTTCATTGCTGTACATCTGAACTGTAAATTCTGTTCAGATTGAATGAAGTTCACGGTTTATCTTTGTCATAACCTGCAAGATAAAAGGACAACACAACTTTGGCTGCAAAAACACGTGCATGTGGTTGGTGTACATGCACCTCCGTGTGGCTGTACGTGCGTGTGGATGCGAACACATGCACGCACACACGCTTCAAAACAGGTAAAGCTGCATCTGAGATGCACAAGGAGGGGGGAAAGTTCAATATTGGAGGTGAGAGAGTGGGTAAAACCAAACCAAAAGACTATTTTAATAATGTCTTTCTATCAGAAAGAAAGATTTGCAGCGGGAATTGATGTGTGACTCCCATCCCAAGGAGAAATCTTACTTCTGAAGGCAGCACAGGCCATGCAGCAGAGCAATGCAGTTCTTTAAATGATAATTTCTTTGGCTTCCTTTCAAACAAACAAATATAATACAGTGGCCAGTGCCAACTTCGAGTCCAAAAAGCCCATTCCTAGGATGTATGGCCAAACAATTGTCCCATGCCATCAGACAGCCAAGGGCAAAGGCTTTACGTGCTGTGACAGGGTGTCCCACAGCAGCAGTGCTGGCTGATGGCAGTGCCATGGTCTCCCACAAACCTGGCTACAGCCCAGGCAGAGGAACCCACTGCCTTGTGGGCCTTACCTTTGCCTACATATTTCAAAACAAAGTCCCTAGTTAAGAGATATTTAAGAAAAGAGTCATCAAAAGCCCATCTTTGATCTTAGAGTTATGGAAGAAATTACTATGTTATAACCACAAAATCTGATTCTCCAAGCAGATCAGCCTTCAGACTCCTATTGCCCCTATTCAGAGACTTCACTAGCATCACCAAATGAATCATCCTGTAGGATTTAATTTTGCCCATATTTTCACAGATATAAGACTTATATTGGGTAGAGCTTACCCTTCGGTGTTTAAATAAAGGCATGAAGGGCTAAATTTTCCAGTTAAATATTGCTGGATGCCATTGAAAAAACAGCAATCAAATTTTTGCATTGGCCTGAAATTCGTCTCTAGGTCCAAAATTCTCAGCTTTAAGAGATAAAATAAGTCCTAAATAAGTTACTAAGCAAGGGGTACATCCATTGCTGGGGTTTGTTGCCATTTCCCTGAGATACCTTGATGTAATCATGGTTTGTAACAGCATTTGGCTCATTTGGCCTTAACTGGGCTAAAAATGGTTCATGCCTTTGTCCTGACAGTGAGAGCTGAGAGGTGAATTTCACACCGGGACGAGGGGTGGGTGCTGCACACCCTCACCTCCTGCTCCTAAAACTCTGGGGCTCGGCTGAGCGTGGAAGTTCGGTTGTCCTTTAGAAAGCAAAGACAGCTGCTGCTTTGCTTCCTTTCAGTTGCTCTGTTGCCTTGGCTTTCTTGCACTTTCGTTTCATCTCCAAAGAATCTCTCATAATGCCTTTGGTACTTATGTACAATTTTAAAACATTTTGTATGTACGGAATGATACACACCTTCTCTTGTAAAATAGCAATCGGGCTTTTCTTTTCTCTCTGTTTTTATTTTCTTCCTTTTTCTTTTTTCTTTTTTTTTTTTCCCTTGGTGAATGTGTAATTTCCTCTGTACATTTTCAATCATGACTTTCGTGCAATGTACATTTTATAGGGTCGGGTGCCAAGGGAATGACCTGTAGTGTCCCCTAAGGGACCGGCTGGAAGCTGGTCCCATATGGTTTTACATAAAGCACCGCAGGAGAGCGACGTAGCCCAGACTTTTACACTGAAGCATTGAGCATGATTCAGAGTGTACCTTCACAGGAAAGACTGTGGCAGCTGCAAAACTGTACATGTGTGATTGTGAAAAACAACAGCGACGGTTGCAATCGGAAGGGAAACGGAGGAAAATTAAATAATCACGATCATTAATTTAAGCCTCGAAGCATCAGAATGGAAAATTTGCATTCAGTAAAAATACCAGAGATTTAACCTTCATGAGATGAAAATACACATTTATTTTTCTTTGCACTCCTTCTGTTCTCTGTGTTTCTTTATTTCTGGGGGTTTCTTGGGGTTTCGGGGACATATTTAATGGCTGATGAAGAGGAGCTAGGTGGTGATTGAGAGCCTGGCCCTTCCTGGCATTAAACCTTCACACTTCCATTTCTTAAATCTAATGTTAAACAATATTTTTCTTTCTGATTTTTGAAATCAAGCTCAGAAATCTCAAGTGCCCTTAGTTACAAGGACACTGACCTTTCAGAGTCCTTTAGCAATAGTGACTTTCTTCAAGGTTCAACATCAGCCACATCCTGACAGGAAAAGGATTGGAATTCTTCACCACCCATGGCAGCTCCTCATCACCCTGCTGAAAATTGAGGCTGGTGTCACTGAGGTGGGCTCAGAGCAAATATATGGCACTGAGAAGGGATTTTTAGCTGTCCCACAAGTTATCTTGCTTACCAGGCATCAGCCCTAAATTAAGAAATCACGTGCTGGATTTTGGAGCGCTGTCTAGGAGTGAAGCGGATTGACTGACAGTCCTTCCCATGGCGAGGTTGGCTGTTGAAACAGCAGTTCCTTTTTATACGAGAAAAGGAAAAAATAAAATCCCTTCCTCCATCCTGGTATTTTTTCCAGAAAGATGAAATAGGAGAACCTAGAGGAACCAGGGCCTGGGTTTTAAAGAGCCTGCCAGTCATTTGGGCAAGGCAGTGAAGGAGGCTTGGCAGAAGGAATGTTGTGCTCAGGCACAGCAGCCCCTGCCTGTGCCAGGGGACTTGGCTGGAAGCCTTCAACAGCTCCATCCTCCCCAGAGCTATTAGAGGAGGCCAGGTGTGAGCATTTCCCAGTGGGTACAGCACTCTGAGTGTGCTGCAGTAACATCATTAGATTTTATCTCGTTACGTTTCACACCAGGGAGATAAGCAGGAAAATTCTCAGTCTGCTAAGGCACATTCCCCCATCATCTGAACAGGATCCTGTGCAGCATCCAAAGGCTGTCCTGCAGCATCCCCCACACCTGAACAGGGATGCTGCTGGAGCCAGACGTGGTTCCTGCTGTGCCAGAGCAGAGCAAAACTGCTGGGCAGCCCTGCAGCCCTTGTCCACGTGTTCACCAAGCCAAGAGAGGAGAACAGGCTGGAGGAGGAACTGCTTTTCCCTGGCAATTGGCCTCCAGTACACTGATAGTCCAGTCCAGAAGAAAAATCAGGATGGCCCTTTTCCCTGCAATGGTGAGTGTCCCTCTTTGTGCAACAGAAGTGAATGTTGGAGCCTCAGAAGAAATTCATATGAATACAAACCAACTAAATCCCCCAGGATTGTGGTTGCCCTGGCTGTCATAGGAACGCATCTACCTGCTCTTCTCAAAGCTGGAGTTTCTCAAGGGAGAATGATTTTTATTCAAATTCTTTGGGCAGGGGTATTTTGCCCTCAGTGCTTTCTAGCATGTGGTCCATCAAGATGCCAGGAGCTGGATCCCAAGGAGCTGTGACAACACGATGTTGCAGTAACTCAGGGATGCTCCCATGGAAGTTCACAGCTCACTGACTCTAATGAGATTTAATAAGTCAAGTAAAATTTTTCCCAAATAAGCACCAAATAATCCCAAGTTGTTTGGGATTGTATATGCAGATACAGGGGCTGAAGTTCTGCAGGATGAACTCATTGCCAAAATCTCTGCCATGCTCTGTACCTAAGCAGAATCCTAGTCTGGGTATTTCTGCTTGCCAACTAATTAGACCATTTACTATCCTTGAAAATTAAAGAAACATTTCTTCCTTATTCGCTGGAGGGGTAAGCAGGAGTTGTTACAAGAGAAAGGCTCAGGTTGTAAAATCTCAGTTCTACTTTTGGGCACCCCATTTAAGGCACCTGGAGCTGGTGCTTCTCAGTCCAAGGTGAAAAAAAAGCCAACTCCAGCTTTTGATCCCAATAACACCTGATTCCAGCATTTGGGTTTCCCAACCTGGGTGGGCAGAAACCTTTTTTCTTCCTGAAATGATGCAATAACTCGGTGGCAGAACCATGAATGAAATCTCTCTGATCCATTAAATGCTGCTCCAGCTCTGCTCTGGGATATAACTTACTCTTATTGCTTTCTTGGCAGCTCTCTCCCGTTTCCATCAATAGTAACCTAATGGTGGTTTTGGGCCTGAAGTGTCTTTCTGGAAAGAAAAACCATTTCCAGCAAGGTGGTCACTCTCTTTATGTAAGGAAGTTAATAATACATAGTTAAAGAGAAAGACAGACTTAAACTGAAGTGGAAGGAAGAGGACATGGGACACAATTTAAAAGCTTATGTAATTTGGCATGAATAAGGAATGTGGTGATTAATGGAAACATGAGATTGTTCATACAAAACTCATGAGCAACCTTTTTATCTCCTTGCCCTTGAAGGACTGTCAACATGAGGCAAGTTAGAGGTGGAGAGAGTAGATTTTTGGATACAACTAAAAAGGCCACTCCTCAAACCACTGAACTTAGTTACTAAATAAAGCAAGTGTCCCTGAGCTCCTCTTCGCACTTTGGCTTCAGTTGAGCCAGTCCCAGACACTCCCCCATGACCAGACCTATAAATTACACATTTCCCTATGATTTATTAAATAAATGTTTTAGATGCTGTGACACACGTTGTCACTCCAACTTTCTAGTACCAAAAATGAGTAGAAGTCCTTGTTATTTGTTTTCCTCCCTCTGTCACTGGTCAGCACCAGTGTGAGGGTTTGGTTGAACTGGCATTACTTTAATTTTTGCAGCTTTCTGCTCAATTCCTTTTTAAGCACAAAAGCAGTGCATGGGTTTGGGTTTGGTTTTCCAAACTAAGAATGAAACACGGTATCTGTGTCTTTTTAGATCCTGATTTCTTCTTAAAAGATAAATGCTAAAATGTGATTTTATTCTTTGCCTTCTCCTGACTCAGCTGAAGCTTTTACTGAAATCAGAGTCTGAAGGAGCCAGTGAATACAAATCAATGAAGACACTTTTAATTAAGTGGTAAAACCAAACAGCAGCACTCACCGAGGCACAAGGGATGAACTGGGAGAACTGGTGCATCACGTAATCCCAGCTCCCTGCTATTCACCAGTGGAGCCTTGTGTGATGGATAAACACATGGAGGGGTATTTTCTTTGTGTGGAAAGGGAAATAGCAAATACAAAAGTAATCTCAAACAAAACAGCTCCTGCTCAGTAGTGACATGACCAAGGCAGGTGGTGATACCTCTGGATCTCCCTCTCCTAGAGATCCAGGCACTGGCATCGCTTCAAACCCACCTGCATTAACTTAGCAAGGTGTGCTGCCTGTATTAGAGAGGCTCAAAGCCGAAATCTCCTTTTTAGCCCATCCTGCAGAAACGCCAGAGCTCTTTTTCGGGAGGAGGGAGGCGAGCAGCCCGGAGCTGGACCCTAGATGGCAGAGTGAACATGCTGCTGAGCACCGCGCTGGAACCCGCCCGCTGCTGCACAGCATCCCCTCAGTGCAGCAGACTCATCCTCCTCCTTTTCCAGCTCAACTTCTGGGTCCTTCAGAGTCCAGAAAACCCGCGGTAATTATAGGTAAACACCAATTAGAAAAACACAGTGGAATTTCTAAGGACTTTCAGGGATGCATCCCTTACAACCTTGGAGGTGTTTTTCTGGGGAGAAGCAGGAGATTGTTCTCAGAACTGAGCACACACACACCATGTCCCCCCCAACCCAGCTAGCAGCTCAAAGCATCTGGATATCGTTTCTCTTAAATAAGGGAAGAGTGCAGGCAAATTTGGGGGTTTCCCCAGTTTTAGAAAGTCTCCCTTAGGATGTCTCACTCTGGCTATTCTATAATTCTTAGAGGAAAGCAGCATTTTGGCAAAAATAAAGGGATTGACTGCAGCTGGGTTCTTAAATGGGGTAATACATGTGTTCTTGTAAGGAATGGGTTATTCTGTGAGGTGGGAAAAGCTGCTGCATGGGAAATACCAAAGACCTGAGTATTAATGTTTCCTGGCCTCTTGCCCTTCAAGATGAGGGTGGGAGGAGAAGAAACACATTTTGGTTTTATTCCATGATTTATTGATAGGATCAAATATATTATTCAAAGCTTCCTTTTCATCTGAGGTCTGCAGGCTTTCTAGCTCAGCATGGCAGGAAGGGCTGGAGTGGGGGGAGATCCCGTCTTGTCTTTCCCCATCTCAGCCACATCCCTCTGGGTATTTCCATGGCAAAAATAAGGGCTTTCAGAATAATGTCCTGTGAAAAGCCAGCATCTGACCAGGAGGTTGTTGATGTGGCAGGCTGTGCAGGCACGACCCTCTCCCCAGCAGAGGGTGCAGGAGCTTTACTTCCAGAGCCAATGGCTCATCCCTTGGTTAATTTGGGATATTTATTAACGCAGTGGTGGTAATCGGGTCCTGTGTTCTCACACCTGCATTGTGTCCTGCAGGATACAGAGGCTGTGCTCACCGCATCTAAAGGCTTATCTGACACGTGATAAAAAGGAGCTCCCACACAGATTCAGGTGTGTTTCAGAGGGAGGGAGATGTGCACTGTTTCCCCCCATCCTGCACTATTGCAGCCAGTCCTGTGTTGAGCAGAGCTATTTAGTTAATGGACACACAGCTCTTTGAAGATGTATGGCACTTTGTGAAGTCCTGGTATGATTGCTCTGCATTAGTCATTAAAGGCAGTGGTGCAATTCATCTTCCACCACAACCTGGAGGCCTTTGGGACCAGCTGGAGAGCTGATTTGCTCCATCCCCTCCTAATGGGGAGAGGGTGGGAGATTGAAGCTGGCCTTTGATGCTCTGTGATGGATATTGATAGGGAGGGTGTTTGATACAGAAATGGGATGCCTGAGAGAGGAATAAAGGCAGGTTGTTTGCAAATCAGATTTCCACAGGTACAAAGTCAGCAAAGTGGTGTTACACAAAATGCAAGAAAAGATGTTTTTATGGGTTGGAGTTTAGAAAATGTGGGATAAATACCACTAGTTCTGCACAAATACGAGCTCTTTATCAAACCCATTTCCCCACAGCATCCCAGACTGCCTCCTCCAATGGCAGAGCAACCTGTGCAGGCATGGAGACACACAGAGACAAGGCTCTTACTCCTGTCCAGAGGCTGAGGCCTAGTTTGGAGGAGGGAGAAAAAAAAACCAATATCACCAACACAAAGTTCAGCAGCATTTGAGAATTTTACCTCCCACTTTATGGGGTTTTATAAGCATAAATCTTAAATAGGCTCTTCACCCCACTTTCTGCATATGGGGAATTTTGATCAAACTAACTGAATCTCAAAGCTGCACCTCAGTCATCTCAGGTGAATGAGGACCAGAAAAAGAAAACAAGGAAACAAGAACCTTTTCAATTGCTTTAATTTCCAAGATTTCCAGTAACCAGTACCAACTGACGGGATAAAATCTCAGTCCTGAGCTTTGCAAGGTGGCAATTCCTTTAAAATGTTGGTGGATGGATGTGTCATGTGATGAGCTCCACTCACCACTCACCCTCTAGGAAGAAATGAGAGTCACTGAAAGGAAAGATCCAGCTGAAGAATGAAAGAGAAGGCAAACTTGTCCTGCAGTGATAAATCCTGGTCCTTATTACAACACTGCTGCAGAGCATCATATTCCTGCCCTGCTTCCCAGCAGGTTTGATTCCCAAAGTCTGTTCTCTCCTTCAATCCTCGCAGATATTGATCTGCATGAAAATGGATTTTAGAAAAAGGAGGGGAGAAAACATCCTCATGACCTTCACATTTATTCAACAGTCAGTCACTTGAAAAATACCCTGATTATAGATTGGCAATTTTCTCCAGCTCCTAAGCAGAAAGGCAGGGCAGCTGATGTAGGCAGAAGAGCAACACAAGCAGCAGAACTTGCCTCTGTAATCTGAAAAAATACTTATTCCAGTGGTTTTGTTATCTTATTCAGCTCTTTTGATGGAGAGTTCAGATAACTGGTTTTGTCTGAACACGGTTCTTTGTTGCCTGCTGGTCCATGGGTGCAGCACCCTTGGAGCTGTTCCCATTTATGAGAGCTGAGGAGGTTCTTTATTACTGCTACCTGATGTGTTCCTCCACTCTACTTGATGTGGGATGCCCAGCATCCTTCACAGGAGCCATGTAGAGGGGCTCCAGTGTCACGTGGGAATTGTGGGACAGCAACAAGGATGCTCCCAAACACATCCCACTAAGTCAACCAGGTAACTCCTTCTTAGACAGCGGGACATAGAGGGCATCACAAGACAAGTTTAGGGACTGGTACTCACTGACCATGGCTGAGCATAAACAGAGTTTTGGACTCCTACATTGAAGGCAGCTGATACAAGCCAGAGTACTGAAGGCAACACGCAGAGTTTTGCTCACATGGCTTTGGAAAAAGTCTTAAAACTTTCTGTTGATGGATGCTGTATTACCATGGAGTCAGGGAAATCTCCAGGCATCTCACAAATGTGGTGGCAGATGAGATTGGTACCTGGTTTCTGAAAATCCTTGTTCTTGTGAGTCCTTGCACTGCAGTTTTCGTTTGTTGTGCAAGGTATGGTTTGTTCTAAGCAAAATAAAAGAAGATAAGAGCAATTTTTACACAGAAAAAAAAAAAAAAAAAGAAGTTTTATTCTTTTGCCTTTGGCCAAATGAAAGTTAAAAACAAGCTCTGTTTTCCACAGACAGGTGGGCGGGCAGACAACCAGAGGGCTTGTGAAGAAAGCTCCAAACCAACCTTGACCTCTCCCTCCTGGGCAGAGATTTTCCCCTTGGCTGGGGGTTGTTGTAAGAATCTGCTTGCTCTCTTCACAAGGATTTTTAAGGGCATTTAATGAGTTCCCTGTTTGGAAATCAAAAGCCAACAAAACATCACCACAGTCTGCTCTTCACATCTGAGGGATACCATCTCCAGTGTATCTCCCTCTCCAGAACAGTAAAGGGGGGCATAGAAAATAAATATCCTTAATATCTGTTAGTCCTAGGACATCTAGGCACCAGCTAGAGCACAGGCAAGCCAACTTTCCTTAGGGTCTACACAGGGACAACCACTGAAAGGAATGCTTTGCTGAAGATACTCATTAATTCCTCGTGCAGACAAGACACAGAGAAGCTCTGAAAGGTTCTTCAGAGGTTGAAAGCTCCTGTTTTTTTGCCCTCTGTAGAGCTGCAGATGCAGAGTCCTGGCCAATTCCTGTCATACTACCATTTGCTGAGTGAATTAAAAGTCTGTGCTTATCATGGGCACACAAAACAAATGTTATCTCTGTAATTAGACTGTTAAAACACAGCACAAGCTACAATTTCTCATGATAATAAAGTAGTTCATTAGCATAAGTCCATCAAGAGCAGATTTTAAAAATAATTGGTTTAGATTTTGAGCTAACATCTGCTTTGATTATTAGCTCTTGGACACTTTGGTTTTAATTGGACAATTTAAAGAAAATGTTATCCATTGCCTCCGGTCTAGCTTCAATAGAAAATTTCTTTTTAAAGAAGAGTTCTGTGAAAGTTTGCCTTTCTATAAAGAAATGTGTGTGGGTAAAAAAGTCTGTAATAACAGCAGTTACAGACATTCTTAACTGTAATGGTGGCCAGGCTTCAAAATTAAAAGGAGGTGAAATTGGGTAGTATTTCTGAAAGTTTAATTCCCATTCTCTGGATCTGAGCACAATGCCCTGGAGGAACAAAGTGTCTTGCAAATCAGTTTCTTCATGTGCTGGAGATGCTGTTCCACTTGGGGTTGTATTTTTTTTGTAAGTGGCACCCAGTGACCTGCTGTGGGGCCCCAACCCAGGAGCTGCCTGCACTGATGGTCCATGCTGGCAGAAGGAAACTCATTACCCTCTGCACAGCCAAGAGACAGGGACAGAGAGACAGGGAGAGCTTCTAGAAATGGCCCATGAAGTTTTCTGTTACAGAGAATGGATCACATGGACAGCACATCAATTTAGAGAGCTGGAAATACACAGCAGATGGAAGAGACCCGTTTGTGCCAGAGCAGAACTTGGCAAGCGACGGCTGAAGCTGTTGAGGTAACATCAGCTTCTGTTTCATTGGAAAGCTGTGTGTGTTTTTTCTTTTTAACCTGAAATCCTGTTGCCAAAAGAACAGAAAAAAACCCAGAAGACCAACAAAATGGTGAGCAAAAGAGATTTTACAGTTTATGAGGGAGAAGTATCGGGTCAAAAGCTGAGACAGATCATTGAACCTTCCTTTTCTAAAGCAATGTCAATCCTAGCCCATCCCTGGTGCTTCTCCTCCTGTTTTTCAAACTGCAGCCTTCAACATTGCCAGACATCTCCTTTCCTGCTACTGCTTTCCAGCAAGTCTGCATCCTGTTCTCAAATCATCCTCTTACTGTCTCCATAAGCTTGGACCATCCTCTGCCCACTTCTGGTGCTGCAATCCTACCTTGGGACTGCCCCGTCCTCCCAGGCTTCCCACAAAGGTCTCTCACAGAAGTTCAGAGCTCCCCCAGGTCACTGCTCCCCTGGAAATTATTAGAGACCCTTCCCAGACAACTTTTCCCATTCCAGCCCAGATTTCTGGAAATAGCAGCCTGCCCACATTTGGACACCTTGCCTGAAATGAGGCAGACGAAGCCTGTAAAACTCTTTCCCTGACATTCAGAGCTGCTAATTTTTTTAATGCAAACTGTTGCCTTGGTATTTGCATTTGAAGTGAGTTTTCATTTCCTTAACTGTGTTGCCACCCCCTCCATAGCAGTAGAGGCTCTGTAATTTTACAGGAGCATTTGAGAGACCAGGCTGTCCCCAGGATGTGCAGTTCTTGAGACATCTCAGTAAAAGGATCCTGCTGCCCTCCTTGGTGCTGCCCAGATTCGTCCCAACAAGCAAATCCCAGTCCTCAGAAACCAGTGGTTGTGGAAAAGGACCAGTTCTGGCATATTCTGCATTCCTAATCTCTCTTTTTCTTCATGATTTTGTGACTTAGAAGCTGTAATCAGACCATTTTGTTTCCTCAAAGGCATTTTAGAACAGCTGGTCATTCAGCATAGATCAGCTTCTATCAAGCATTATATCCTGCAGGAAGAATAAGACATAGTGTGGATGATCAGTTATAGTTTCCTTTGCTTGGAGACAGAACACCATGAGAATAAAGCAGAAATTAAAGATGATACATTGGTTCTTCTTCATATCAGATTCTTCCAGAATTTTTTAAAAACCAAAATTCTAATCAATTTAGTGATTTGTAAAGGGAGAGTGGGTGCTACTGCCATCTAATATAAATGTATTTACACTAAAAACTCCTGCAAGTTTTGGAAGTTGAGGTTAATTTTAGTTAAAGTCTAGCTAAAAAAAACATGGAGTGACACACACTTCAGTGTGGGAATATCCTGAGATGTGACATTTTCAAAATGGACAGTGTATCTTCAGGTTTATCAAATGCAGTACACTAGCATTTGCTTGAATTGAGAATTCTGTTTATATGTGGAAACAAGGATTTGATTGCGCATAGCCTACCATGTTTGCTCTGGGATGATGAGAGATTTTCAAGATGGAAAGTTAAAGGGTATTTCATCACTCTCTTTTGCAGGGGTGTTTACTGCAATCACTCATTGTAGGTACCAGATCTAGAAAACCTCCACAGAAACTCACATAAAAAAAGACCCACTGGGATAAACCCCAACTTTTGCACGTGGGTGTTCAGTGCAGATTGAAAGAGAAGTGAATGGATTTAGTGCCAAGCGTGAGCACATTTCTCATGAAAATGAATCAATTCCAATATACTCAGGGCGAGGGAGAAATTTCACGCTTTGGTAACTTTTCCTGACATGGTAATTTATATGGGCCCTGCCTGTGCAACCACTGAAGTGCTGATACAAGTGTTTTTCACAAGGAAAACACAGCTCATTTCCCCGGTGTGACACCACTCAGGGTCACTGAAGCTGGAGGAAACCTCTGGGTGCCTTCTGCTCCATCCCCCCTTCCCCAGCAGGGAGGACTAATGGTGTTAGACCCAGCTTTGAAGTCAGACCAGGCTGTTCTGGCCCTTTTGCAACCAATATTTGAATGTCTTCAGGGCTGGAGACTTCCCAGCCTCTGTGGGAAACCTCCAGGGGAAGCCTGGAGCTGAACAGCAGAAGGGTTGACACAATTTTGACTCTGCTGATCACCCAGTGGTGGCTGTTCTTATCAAAACAGAGTTCTTATCAAAACAGAGACAGCACTCAGCTATCTAAACTCCACAGATAGATACTTGTGCAGTTTTCCTGCCAAATCGTGTAAGCACATGATCAAGTGAAATCAAGTTATGTCATGACAAGTTTAAGCTCACCAGATGACAGAAGAAAACCTTGTACATGCCTTTATCCCTTTGGACAGTGAAATGTATTTCACAGAATCGTAGAATCATTTGCTTAATCTTCCTCATTAAGTCAATTAACTTGACAATACGAGCTGGCACCCTGGACCAGTCCACCAGTGAGGTGGATTATGGAAGCAAATTGGGCATCTCCCCTCAGTCCTTCTCTTTTCCTCTCTGTACAATAAAAGTGGTTTGGGAGCTCTGACTTAGTGCTGTTTGAAACAGCACAGTCTGATATCACAGTGTGATACCATCCGGACACAAATAACACAATTGAGCCAGCCAGATGGGGAAGGAGATGCTCCCTGTCCTGAGAACCACAACATGGTGTGATTTCAGGCTATGATAATGAGCATACAGCCATTTATTTCACACCAAGAATGATGCCATTCAAGTCTTTTTGCAGCACTGACTGACCGGGTCTCAGTGGGAATCCCAGGGAACTGACTCAAAAGCCCAAATTTATCCCCCATGGCTAGAAAAGAAAAACTTTTGACAGACAAAAAAGTCACCTTGATAATATCTAGCCCTAAAATATTCAAAAGTCACCAATGCACAGAAATTTCTGCTCCCCATATACTGGCTGCTGGGATCGACACAGCGTCCAGAGCATCACAGAACTGACTAGAAGAGTCTGAAAAGGTCTCAGATGTCTTGAATCCTCATTTCTCAACCTAAAACGCAATGCTGTGATCCCTTCTGTTAACTCAGAATCCTAGAGTTAATTTTTAAATTAAAAGAGGAGCCTGCTGTGTCTGGCTCCGTCTATAAGCTTGTCCCTCGTGAACTTTGTGGGGCATCCATCTATCCATCCATCCACCTGGTCATGTCAGATCATTTAAGCAGTGCCTTCAGGTGTCAGGCTGCAGAGTTGCCTTACAGCAGATCAACCACCGAGAATGTTTCTTCCAACACAATTCCAACATGAGTCTCAGGTGACAAAAATTTATTCACCCAACGACTCTGTTTTAAAACTAGAAAAATTCAGTGTGTGCTGACTTTCTGAGTAACGGCCAAATCATAGCAGTGTTGGCTGAAAATTGCTTTTGGAAGCCCCTAATCCAACCTCCAGCTTGAAGCAGGACTGTTGCCAACACTTGATCAGGCCAGCCATGGCCAGAAATCCCTGACCTTGTGGATTTTATCCCTGCCCTTCACACTGTCCTATTTTCCCAAGTTTTTCTCCCTCAGTTAGCATTTGTATTACTCTGTGTCCAAGAACCCCTGACTGACATCATGCACCACTGTGCAAAAAGATGCACAGACACATAATAGATGTGATTTGCCTGAAAACTGTCAAAATAAGCAGGAAACAGCACTGTCTTTATTTTGCAGCTGGAGACACATGGATGTACAGATCCATACATTATATGCCTTAGGGCAGATGAAAGGCAGAAGGGACACAAGAAGGAAGACTGTGACAAGTGAGGGACTGAGCTTGTGTCTCAGGATACAGACACAGACACACTGGTGGGTGTGATGGATGAGGAGTGCAAACAACAAAGTGTCAAGACTTCTGTATCCTGATGCCTGGAACAAATTAGCTCATCAGAGTTCAAAATCATAGAATCATAGAATGGTTTGGGTTGGAAAGGACCTCAAAGATCATCCCATTCCAACCCCTTGACACAGGCAGGGACACCTTCCACTAGACCAGGTTGCTTCAAGCCCTGTCCAACCTGGCCTTGAACACTTCCATGGATGGGACATCCAAAGACTCATCTGTTGCTTCTAGACCCCAGCCCAAGTTTAATCCAAACCAAGAAAATCCCATTTGTCTCCTAATCATTTCCCACCATGAGAGCATCCTCAGGAGGGGCAGTCCTTGCAGATCTGCAGAGTTCTCTCCTATTGCAGCAGTTCATGATTTTCTGTCATGATTTACTCACCTCACAGTCAGAGATTGCAGAACCTGGGCTTGCAATCTATTCTGGGAAGGGAATCCATCTTCATTAACTCTGTTGAGCATTCATGTGCATCCAAAGTCCTACATTAATAATAACTGGTCCCATACTTGATTAAAACGGAGGCACGAGTCCAACACTCATTAAATGCAAGGGCCCAAATCCCATAAAAACATTCCTGGTGCCTTAATTACGATATAACAGAGAATAAAGAGCAGTTACTCATGTACTTTTTGACAGACAGTTGCTCTCTATTACAAGGGCATAGGGAATATAGACCTTATTGGAATGCATCAAGAAACAGCAGCCCTCAAAAGCGCCTGAAGAAAATGTCTACCATATTTTAATGATTTTTTTTCCACCTAATTTTCCACTTAAACAAGACAGCAGTATCAGTTTACAATCAGCTGAGTCTCTGACACTGGCTCCCAGTGCTTCCTTATCACATTCACAGTAGCTCTTTCCTCCAGCGTGGTTGGAATTAGCATTCAGGACCAGCAGCAGTGCGGGCTCTCGAGCCAAGCACCTGTATAGGATAGAAATTAAAATCAGGAGCCAGAACCAAAAGCCAGGTCTTGCAAACAAGCAACCTAACTCTCCAGAGGTGTAGTATAGACTGGAGCATTTCATGGTGCGTTGAGCATGAATGTAGCCTGATTTCCAGGTCCAAATCTGTTCTTATTAAAGGCATTTAGAGCAAGGATAATGCACAAGGTAGGATTCAGGGTTGGGGGATCTGCTTTGGCACAGATTAATCTTGATCAATCACTTTGCTTCTCTGTCCATCAGTTCCCTGTGAAATGAAAACAGCAGTTTTTCTCCATCCCCCCTTAAGGCTGTGGATTGCTGAGATCTGGGCAGGGGAGAGGGCAGAGCAAGTAGTAAGCAGAGTTGCCTGGATAAGCTGCTCAAATTCTAAATGCTTATTTGAGTGGGGGAAAAAAAAATCCCACCAAATAAAAATTAAAAAGCCCAGATAGCATCCCTCACCCATTAAAATGCACATTCATGGAAGGGAAAACCTGCCTGCACTGAGAGCTTGGGGACAGTCCCTGGCTGAGATGGCTGCTTTCTCTGTTTCTGACTGTGCATTAAGTTACCCGAACACAAAGCCTCTGTGCTTATCCCTTCAGCCCTGTCTGCTCACGCAGAGCCATCTAGCAGAACACTTATCTGTTGCAGGCAGGCAGCTCTCCACGGCTCCCAGGTCTTTGTGCCTTTCCTCCCTCTATTTGGAGGAGCGATGTTGATCTCCCTCATCAAGCCTCTGGTCACTGATGGCTCCCATCAACAGCAGCTCCCCAAAAGGGGCTCCACAATCACTGGCTCTAGCTGGAGTCGGTGCTTCTCCATCCCTCCCACCTACAGTGCCCCATCTCAGACACCTGAGGCTTCTGCCACTGCCTTGTGCATCTTTCCTTAAACACAGGCTGAAAAGAACCCAAAAGTAAGATTTTCTTTAATTCACAGCCATTTTTACAGTGTTATAGACCATGAAAAAGCAAAGATCATCATTACCTTGTAAACAGGTCCAGAGACAAGGTACCTACCTTATTGGAACGCCTCAAGAAACAGCAGCCCTCAAAAGAGCCTGAAGAAATACCAATCTGTCCCGACTCAGAGCAGCCCTCTCTCCTCTTAGGGGTAGGGACTACCTAGTCCCAGTGTTTTAGCTGGGCACATCCCTCGGGGAGAGGTGGAGGATACAGCTTTTCTCCTTCATCACTGAGTTGTGATTTTGTTTGTGCCCTCAGAAGGGAGCTCAGAGAATTTTTCCAAACAGTGTCTTATTTTTTTGCACACTTTCTAACCCGAGGTTACAGTAGAGCTGTCCTGTCAAACCCTGGGTTCTTGGCAGCAGAGCCTCGCTGTGGAGACGCTACTTTGTGGATCTGGGCTGTATATCCCAAATTCCCGCTCCCACCTCAGTCACCTCCAGCAAAGGGAAAGAAGGTGGGATGTGCTCGTTGCATTCAAGTCCTGGAACTCAGCTCTGACCGCTCAAGCTGGCCCAAAGGAAGGTTGTGCTGACCTGCTGGAGGTCAGACTTTCAGATGTTCATGGGAAAAGTGGGGCAGGACCCATCCCAGGGTTGAAAGACAGACCTATTAATCTTCTCCTCACACGGTCCCAAGCAGGGCTGAAATGTTTGCCAATCCCTAGTTTATATAAGGTAGATAAGATTCTGGAAAAACAAGATTATATTCCCTGAACACTTCAAAGAGAAGTGGCAATAGTTCCATGCAGCAAACCCAGCTCTGCCTTTCCTGTGTGTCCAGACAGAGCCCGTGGGGAGGGGACGTGACATTTACTTCAACTGCAAGCAACAAAGGGACTGTCCCCATCCTTGTCCCCCATCCCTATCCCGGCACAGCTCTGCCTGGCTGTCCCTGCCATCACACACTTGGCCTCTCCACAAAGCACACGGCAAGCACTGCAGCAGCTCTCTCCTTTAGAAACATTAAATCTGTGTTTTGCTTCTCCCTGGCGTTTTCTTTTCACTCCAGATGGCACGTGATTAGAGTCCTAATCGGCTATTAGCTTATCAGCAGCATCCCTAAGTACCGACCAGCCCATAATAACAGAAAGCAAAAGGGAATTAAGGAGCAGTAGATTGGCTTGCTTAGCTTATAAGGGTTTGCATGAAGCAATTAACTGGGATCCTCTTGACTGGTGTTTTGTACGGAAGGATGCCCCCATTGACACCTTCGGAGAGAAAATCATTATGAGAAGGAGAGTTAAAATGTGAGGGGAAAATATACTGGCACAGAATTGAGTTCATTCTTTTATCTTTAGGGAAAAAAAAACAAAAAAAAAACCCAAAACACCAAAACCAAAGTAAAATGTTATTTGTGCCCAGGTTTTATTCCCACCTCCACAGGCTCTGAGTCACTCTGACATGCACAGTCTAGGGTGCAACAAAACCCCATTTGGCTCCAGCAAGATCTGTCAGTTGCATCCAGAAGTTGTCAAAAAACAGCTGAATTCCATGACTTTCCCTGCACTGATGCTGGTTTGTATCCCTTTGATACTCTGGCCCTGCCTGTGCCAGGTGTGACACAGGAGAGGGGCCGGAACAGTCGAGGTGATCAAAATAATACTACAAGGAAATCGGAAGCCAGCTAAGACAACAAATCAAATGAGAAGCTAATGAGGCATTTAGGGAGGCAGAGGAGAGGGAGAGTGTCTCATCCTGAAAGGATATGAAGGAAGGAGGTAAATTACAGAGCCAGATATAAACCTGGTTTAGATGTGACTCATTCAATAGGGGAAAACCCATCCCATTAAAATAAAATACAGAAACTTGCTCAGTGCTTGCAGCAAGGAGCACCACCACATGGCATCTGCCACCTTTATGATGAGCAGAGGTCCTTGCCCTAAATATGTTGCATTAAAATTATGTTCAGGAGTGAGCTCTAGAGTCCTTCCAGAATGGGGAGCAATCTGCCTTGAGCCATACTCATCTTGGGAAGTGAAATGAAGAAAATATTCCTCTTTTTTCATCAAAGGTTCGTCTTTTCTTCTGTACCTCACAATTAATTTGGGATGGTCATGTTCCAGAGGTCACAGGCACATGTTCTCAGGTCCTGTGGACTTATCCCAGGGTTTACTGCTCCACTGATGTGCTCCAGCATGACAGTGCTGTGTATGGGAACATCCAAGTCCTTCTTTCCGAAGGCAACACTGCAAGGATAAACACTTTGCCTTACCAATTATTTCCTCCTCATTACAACTCAGAAATCTATTTATTGCCAAATTGTCCATCTTCATTCAGGCTACATTTAGAATCACTCATTGCTGCCCTTTTCTAAATATATAATCCCTCCTGCTGTAGCTGGAAACTTATTTAATTTTCCCTCATTGTAGGAACTAATTTGAAATTTGACACATTTTGAGGATTCTCTCTCTCTCTCTCCTCTTGTTGGGTCTGGTTAAAATTAAAAACAAAAATAGAACATAAGTCAAATCTTGAGCCGCTTTTGAAAGGCAGAATTGATCTCTGTAACCTAGGTCCTTTGAAGCACCAGTGGAAGCTCTTCATTACACAGAGCTGCCTGGTTTCTCAGTGTGTCAGACAAGCTCCACAGGTAGGATGAATGTATTCATGTGATATTTTATTCATGCAGGGCTGTACTGACGCAGCGCTGATAACGCGGCGTCGCTCGGGGGGAGCTGTCGGGGTGGGATGTGACACGTCTCAGTTTAGGGCTCTCAGACTTTGGCACAGCCCCCCCCTCCACCCCAGGGCAGGCTCTGCCCTCAGCCCTGGCCAGGCAGGTTCACGTTTCATTTGTTACCAGAACAGTCTATAAATAGGCTCCTTGGCTAACCCTTCAGATGGCGGATCCTGGACTCTGTCCCAGCCTCTGTAGCTGCCCGAGCGTCTCGAGGTCAGAAGTCGGTGCCAGCCTGTCCCTGAAGGATGTTACTGGGTTGGTTTTGTCAGGACAGAAAATTTAGGGCTGGAGTTATAAGATCTTCCGCATTTTGGATAGCCTGGGATGCTGGTCTCCTCACTCCCATCTACCTGTTAGATGTGATTATATTTATAATGCTGTGTTACTCGTAATTTAGAAGAAGGGCACCAAGGTGAGAAAGTGACTTCCCTTCCCCTGCCCCATTTCCCACTGCCTTTTCAAAGCACATTCTGACAAGGCTGCAGACAAAATCCATTACCACTATGGCTTGGGTTATTTACCAAAAACCAATCTTTTGGCATTTGAAAGGAGGAGACCTTTTTGTCCTGTGAGAGGAGGAAGGTTGCTGAGAGACCAAGAAATTTGTCTCACTGTTAAACTTTTTCCTTCTGGAGACAGGGTGAAGCCTTGCACAGATGCTTAGAGTCTCCCTGAGTCTTCCTCTGTTGAAATCAAGAGGTATTGTTAGCACTGTGGGGAAGGATTGCCTGGGTTTTGGGTTTTTTTGTTCGTTTTTTTTTTTTTTTTTTTAATTATTACTTTAAATAAAGGGAATGGGAGATCCTAGTGACAAACTCTTGGGGCCACTCAATAAGTAGGACACAAGAAGAGGGGATGTGTTCTATGTGGTTGGTTATTTGCTTTAATTGTTAAAGCTTAGATGAAGATCCATATTAGGAAGACCTGAATTTTCCATCTTGCAGTAGACAGATATTTAATTTTGACAAAGTGAACAAAACTTCATCAAACCTCCCCCTCCCCCAGCAATAACTTGGTGAAATTGCACACTGAACCAGCCCCCAGCTCACTGTGTGCTTTGTATTGACATCTCCTGTTAGCAAGAAAAAGAGGGGAAGAAAGGAGTAATCTGAACTGCAACACTTTGTATGAGTCTATTAATGTTTGATTTCTGGTGCCCAGAAAGAGAGTGTTAATAATGAATTATTGCTGAAGGCTCTACACAGCCTGGGGAGGAGGACAGCACTGTGACAACTGAAGCAATGAAGCACAAGTGTGAGTTCCAGAACCAGAAACATCCAGCAGGGCATTTCCATAATATAATTTGCTCTTAAAGCTGAAGTTTTAAATTTTTTAAGGGTTTCATTTACAGAAGGTGACATCTCCAGGGGTACCAAGCCATGCACTGCTATCCCCCGTTACTACTTTAGTGTGTTGAATGCAAACATCACCTTCCTGAAAAGATGGAAAAAGATTCAACCCTGTCTAAAAAACCTCCCAAGCTGGTTGTGGTTTTGATACTTGTTAAACAAATATTAGTGTGTTTAATAACCGCCTGTGAAACCTGAAGCAAGAGACCATGAATCTTTTTCTCTCCCTGACTAAAAAGCTAAGCAAAATATATGGTGTGTCTGCATTATAGACTCTTAAATGAGAATAACCCCAGGAAGAGCATGTGACCTTAAATTTAAAAATTTGTCTAATAAAAGCTATTTTCTAAGCAGGGCATTATTACATTCTATGAGAAACTGCGATATTGGTGTATTCTTCTCTTCTCCAGCAAGACTGACAGTGCCTCTGGTCAATGCCATTAGACTAAGGCTCCTGGAAGTCTTTGAAATGTTTTTCTTCCAGAATGAAAGGGACTGAGTCAGATCAAAGTTGAATAATGCAGGCTAAAAAACCCCTCTTTTCCTCTTCCACTTCCTAATTAAGATTAGTGTGTAATCTCCATGAAGACAGAGGTTCAGCAAAACCAGGGGATGGAAGTGCTGCAAATACAGAGCCAGAACCTTTCTTCACTAATTGAAGCTTTTCAAGTAGCCTCCACAAGCCATGAAGAGACAAATCACCCTCCAGGACTGGGTGAGTAGGAAGAGAGGATTGCTAAAGAAAAAAGCAGGAGGAGGAGAAAGGGAAAAATAAATATTCTGAATCACATTTTTGATGGCATTTCCAATTCCTTTTATCAGCCTGTGCATGCTGTCCAGCTCTGTGTGGCCTGAGATTGGTGACATTCTCCCTAATTATAATCTTGAAGACCAAACCCAGCCATTTCCAGTGTGTGGCTTCAGAGCAGCGTTTGAAGGAAATAACACTGACTGCCATTTGGCAAGTTTAGAGAGTCTGAGGATTTTGAGTGTGAATATAAGCATTTCTTCCAGAACAAACTCAGTGCTGTTAACACTGAGCAGCTGAAGAGGCAGAAGGTCTCAGCTGCTGCCTTTTTTTTGCTGGCAAAACATTGGAGTGGAAGCAATTTTGAGTGTTGTGGACTTGCCTGGCTCTGCCTGAAGGATTTGCCTGTTCGCTCTCTCCTTGCTTGGCAGAACAACTTGTCACAGCAAACCAGAGCATCCCAAGCACTGCTCAAAGCTGGGCCAGGTTCAACCTGGCTCAGGGCACACAGACAGGCAACAAAACTACCTGCTGTGATAGTTTACTTAAGTATGGATTTAGCCCTTTTGTCCTCCTGACTCAAATCACTGATACCTTGTCACATCAGCATCCCTTGCACAAAGACTAACCCAGCTCCTCTGCTCCCAGCATCTGGCCAGTGTTAAACACCGGCCACTGGAAGCGAGGTGAGCCAAGAGGATAAATAATTATCCTTTGGTGTGGTGAGATGGGCTGGGGGAAGGGAGGAAGAGATTAAAATAATCTTTCTGGAAAATGGATCAAAAAGCCCTAAGCGGAGATTATCCACAGCCCAAGCCAGGCCCAACGCTGCACCTTCCATAAATAAAAAAAGAAAACCCACACCAATAAAATGAAAAGTCAGAAGATTGACATAAACCCCCCAGAAATGTGTGGCTATCTCACTGCCTGGCTGTTTAGACCTAACAGCAGCAGCAGAATGACAACAGGCAGATTAGACTCAGCAGGGTGCCTTTTGAATCTGTTCCACTAATCGCCTCCTCCCACCGGCTTATTATTATCTTGTGTGGGTAAAATCAGCTTCTTCCCGGTATATCCCCATACAGGGCTACCAGGAAGCTCTAGTAGGGCCTTTCCCCTTTTCCCACTGGTGAGAGATGAGGGCAATCCATTTTTAAAGGGTGCCAAGAGCACGGAAATTGCACAAAGACAATCAGTAGATCGTTTTGTGAGTTTTAAATTCGTGATAACAGTGGGTTATGCTACTTCCTTTAGCACAACCCGTAACACAGAGAGAAAGTATGCTATCACCTGTCTCCAGAACTGATGCTGGGAAGACCCAGCAGAGCCAGCAAGGAACGTGGGGACACAGAGTAGGACAGAGTGAATTTGTGGGGACAGGCAGAAGGTGAAAGGGCTTTAGTGTTACTGGGAGCATCATCATGAGAGACTCCAACACCCTTGTCCCACGAAGAAATCCCAATATGTGTAAAGTGAGGCTGCACCTGCCACTGGTGATCACTCCTGAGCTCTCTCATCCCAAGGAGAGTGAGTGGAGCCGTTCAGAGATGTGGAGGTGGAAGAGAAATGTAAAAATGTTACATTTTTGCCTTCGGTTTCTCATTTCTCAAGAAAAAGGATAAATATTTCATGACTCCTTTCTGCTTAAAATAAAATGCTGTGAGTCAGAGAGAAACTGGCAGCCAGATCTAGTGGGCAATGTTGAAAGATGCAGCTGGTTGTCTTCAAGCTGAAATGCCATGGCATAAAGTGACTGATAAAGGATGCTGGAGTCAAAGTGACAAGTGACCGTTCAAGAACACTTGGCTGAAAGCTCAAAATGCTCCAATTTCTGTTTATAACAGGATTATGTTTCAAGCTACACAAAGGGAATGGGCAAACACCTAGGAATTCTTTGCATGCAGGTGTTGAGCAAGAGCAATAGAGGGGCTATTTATTGTCCAGCCTCTGGTCCATCCAGGCAGAGGGAAACAAAGCCGAAAGTTCATTTATATTTTTGGATCATTTCCCCTCGTTCTCAGCTCGCTGCCTCACTGCTGTTTTCATTTGAAAGCAGCATCTTCTAGGCAGAGATTCAGTCCAAAGCCTGGGCAGCTCATCTGCATCCATCTTTCTTGAGGAGCAAATCCAGCCCTTCTTCCCCCCTGGCAGTGCTGAGTCATTATTTTGGCATAAAGCACAGTCTGCTCTGCAAAAGGAAAACGGGTCTCAGAGGGGCATTTTTCCATGCTTTATCAGACACGGAATTTGTATAGACATGCGTGTAAACAGAGAGGCAGTGCAGGTCCCAGCAGGGGTGAGGAGGGAGCAGAACAAAAGCTCAGACGTCAGAAAGGATTTAGAGTGATCGGGGAATGAAAGGAAGGACAATTTGAGTTGGGGAGAGGGAAAGGGAGAGGAGGGAGGGGGGCAAATGTCGGGAAAGGTTGAAAAAAATGGAAGGGGATGGAAGGGGGAGGGGGAGCAGCCAGGCGTGAGAAGAAGAGATTGCAAAGTGATTAAGACCAAACCGGCAAAGGGCTGCGTTGTGGGGGGTGGGAGGACCCAGAGTTTCAGGAGAGAGACCAACAAGTGCCGCTGGACAGGTCCGACCTCCGTGGGAGGCTCAGCCCGGCTGGTCCACAGGTAGTACCCGAGTACCGGCTGGTTTTAGGGACCAGAGCTGGTTTTAGAGCTGTTCCAGGGCTCTGTATTGGGACGCAGAGGCCAGAGTTTAGTTCCCAACATCTTTCAAAGCAGCGGTATAGCAAGACAACCTCCCTGCCCAGGCTCACTGCAGGGCTGGAAGGAAACCCTTGGGGTGGTTGAGCCTCCTCTGCCCTCAGAAGTGACAGGAGGCTCATTTTGCAGAGGAGACTTTTCCCCACCACGTTTCCACATTCCCTAGGACAGTAAAGCCCTACCTTTCAGCTCTATAAATAATAGAGGTGTTTCTCTCTCACCTGCATGTTCCCAAGTCCCTGCAGTAGGATTACCACCTGCCTCTGCCCGTGTTACATTATGCAGAAGCATAAAGCTCTTATTTTGTACTGAATTAAAATGAGATTCCTGGATTATGCATGAAAAGATATCTTAAAGGTGAGAGCCTGGATGAAGAGCAGGGGACAGGTTGTGTGCTGCTCACAGGGTGAGGTGCTGGAGTCAAGGTCAGTAAATCAATCACCATCCAGGAGACAGAAAAGAAATTGGACATTGCAGAGTTTCTCTGACATGCAGATCCTAAACACAGTCTTTTGGCCTGGCTCCTGTGACAGAAATAAAGGGTTTCATTCCCTGCAGCCCCCTGGATGCTTCTTCTTTCAGCACCTGGGCAATTCTTCTTCCCAGAGTCGAGACAGCTTTCATAATCCATCATTGCACTTGCTTGAACTTCTTGCCCATCCATCACACGTGTCAGCACTCACAGCAATGTGGACCTCACACTTCACATCCCTCAGATGCTTCTTCCCCTCGCAGGGCTGACTTGCCCTCAGGTTTTTGTGCACAGAATGTCAGCACCATAAATTATTATTGCCAAGTGAAACCTTGGGGCTGCTGAGATAGGCCAGCAGCTCCCTCTTCCACCCTTTACCTTCAGCACTGTATAAATCTAACCTTCATCTGACAGCTGAAAAACTAATAGTCCACCACTGCCTGTTGGGTTTTGCCAGGACTAGAGCTCAAATACTTCATCGACATGACTTCTGTCTAACATCTGTATTTATTTAAAATCCCGGCCTGCCTGCCCTCTGCTAAGAATAGCTCCTGTTGACACCAGCCCTGCTAATTGTATGTGCAAACAAACCCAAGTATCCCCCCAAAATACACAAAAATCAGCAGGTAGTGTTTGCAGGGATCTGTAGAGCCAGCCAGGGAAAGTACATGGGGGATTTATTGTCCAAATTCTTTGTTGTTATATAAAACTGTGCAACTCCTTCATATCCCGTGGGAACATGATTCATAAGGTCATATCACTGTACCAGGGCTCAAATGTGTCATGCAATTAAGTGTGATTAACCATCTCCCCCAAATCAATTCAGACACTTCAACCCATTTCAGGCATTTTTAGTGTGAGTGTTGGGAAAAAAAGATTGTTCTAAGGAATGGCTAACCATGGGGGAAGAGGAGAAAACATCTTCATTTGCTTTCAGAACAGATTAGCTGCCCAGTGGATGGCAGGGACTCAACTGGGCACTGGGGCCACCTGACACCTGCAGTAGGACACAGCCAGTTCTCCAGCTGCTGGGACCAAGTGGAGCAGTGCTAGAGAAGGCAATGCCAACCTCTGATGAGCAGGTAAAAAAAGACAAATGGGTCCTTAGGCTGCTTCGAGTTTGGGTTGGGTTTTAACCCCTCCACATCTTTGGTTTCTTTCTGTCCAAAGGAGGGGAAAAACTTTTTATCCTGCTGACTAGATGGCAAGTGCAAAGCCTGTGCCCGTCCAGATGACATGGACAGAGTGTTGTTCCAGCAAAGCCCACACTGGTGTGTGGTTTCAGGGGGAGACCAGACCCAAAAAATGAAAACCACAGCTGCATTTCCAGCTCAAACAGCAGATTGCTCTGCTTGCCTATTTTGTTTGCCCTTGCCTCAAAGTCAGGTTCTAATTAAGAGCTACGACGTGAGCATCAGAGAACTACCACAACCTTTATTTTCCAAGGTGAATAATGGTAAGTAATTAATATTTGTCCAGGGGACAACTTACTTCAGAACCTCAACTTTTTTAAGCTGTCATTCAAGAAGCATATTTGTAATGGGCTTAACAGTTCCTTCCCCTGCAATTCCAGGAGGGAAACCCTGGATAAATCTGTACTGCCAGGTCTAAAAAGTAACACAAGGGTGATGTGTAAATAAGGATCCAGCAGTCTTCTGGGTGTGGGAGAAATCACTGGTGCAGCTGTGCAGAAAAAGGGCTCCCTTCCCACAGAGAGGTGTTGTCTGTTCATTGACACTCGCAGATGCTCAGAGGAACGTGGAGGGGGATCAGGGACGTGCATGTTGTAACAAAGGATGGATTTGGGGTCGCTTTCTCACTCCCCATGCACTCACTCCTCTTCTCCATGCCTCCCCAAGTGAATCCTTAAGCCTGCAGGATCTTGCCATTGCCCAAACACGGCTAGAAAGGCTTGGAAACAGATAACCCACTGCACCCCCTCCTCCCCTCATCCCCTCCTGCACATCTTGAAAGACAACATGGCACAAATTGCCAGCAAAAGTAGCTTGGAGAGCATTCAAGCCACATCTAATGACACCACTCAGCCCCTAAATGGTTGTCACTCCCATTACAGAATTAGTCCTGACAAGGAGTCATTCTCCCTGCAGTAAACACACACAGAGTGTGCAGCAGGCTGCTCCCAACTTCATTCCTGTGATGGTGCTGCTGAAGCAGGCTGATGTTTGCCACCTTGATGAGGTGCAGTGAAAGGGATGGTGATTTTCCATATTAACAACCCCCCAGTTCTAACTTCCTGCTGAGCCACAAGCACAGGGGTTCAGTCTGTTCTTTCCTGCCATAAATCCACCTATTTCTTTGAAGTACACACTAAAAGGGTCGTTATTTATCACCTTGGCTCGCCTGTCTTTTTCTCACGCAGCCCATTTCTGGAAATCCAAGTGCTTTCTCCTTGGTGCCTGCCCCTCCTCCGGGGCTTCAGGTTACTGATCCCACCAGAAGAGAGGCACCTGCATCTGTGTGAATCAGCTTCCTCTTGTTTCGCTTGTAACAAACGGAAAATATTTGGAAAGGCAGATTTTTGGGGAAAAAAAGATTGCAGAAAGGACAGAACCCTCTGAGTAGGTACTATCAATGGGGCACTTAGAATAGAGAAGATCCACAATGTTAGGCTCCATCTTTCCAGGTTTTTCCTGCCTTCATTTCATGCCCTCAAAGCTGTTGTTCCCCACGAAATTTCCATTCTTTAATCTTATCCCTTCTTTTATTTTTTTTTCTTTTCTTAACTTAGAAGAGAAATAGAGCCAGGACTAATAGAAAGCTGAGCTTGATCTTCTGCCTGGCAAGGAAAGGGTGGAAGCAGCTCATTGCTATGCTGTTGTTGCATGCCAGGGAATGGCTGATGAATATACAAACTGGCCCATTCCTGCAGGGCAAGGTTATCTCCCTGCTGCTCGACCCGCCCTGGCCTCAGCAAGTTCCTCTGCAGAAGACAACCAACGTGCTGCTGAGCCAGAGGAGGAATTAGGAATACTCTTCTGCCCAGCATGAGCAAACAGCTCAGATCTGAGTGTGGTCCTCTCTCTGAAATGCCCCAGGCTTTCCAAGAAAACACAGCACACAGAAATCACAGTTCTCTGCTGCATCATAATCCCAGCCAGCAAGGTCTGAGGGTTAATAAACCCTAAAAATCTCGTTCTCTCCATGCACATCTCTATAAAAGTATATGAAGCTTTGTTAACCCTGTTAACACAGACCTCACAATTTGCATAGATTCAGCGAGTTCCTTCTCTCTAAAGCCTTCCTTGTCTCCTGTTTCCTCTTCTAAGAGGTGGAGAGTTACCCTCAGACTCTGTTCTGCAGCAGATCCTGTGCACCATCCTCTTGTGAGGAAAGGTCTCGCATTTCTCAAGATTTTAAATCCACTGCAGACTAAGTGTGGCAATGAGTTTATCCAGGCAGAGACTGTCAAGTAGCTCTGCTAATTATTTTCATTATTGTTGAATTGTTTGGAATTTGCATCGTGCTGCAGAAGTCAAGTAGGTTGGTCATAAAGCTGTGAAGTGAGAAAACAAGCACGGCTGGTGTCCAAGTTTAAATCCCACCATTCCTGTCCTGTCTGAGCACTCTGGCTGACAGCATTTTGTATTTAGAAGTACCTAGATAAAGAATTTTTCCTCTGCTATGTGCAGAGAGCAGATGAGCTCTGTTGGAAGCTGAAAAATGCTCTTTCTGGAATCCGTTCCTGCTCACTTGCAGCTTTAAATTCCATGTGGATGGGATCAGGTGAACCAGCTTTCATCCATCTCTTGCCAGCAACGTGTAACCAGCACTAAATAGGAATGATTCACCTGGTGTACAAGAAACAAACTTTGCACAGCTCTTGAAGACCTGGTGTCATTGACTTCATGGGATTTCCCAGCCCACCCCAGTCTGGGGTGGTCCAAACAGTTCCTGTAAGATTGGACTTTGCAAAACTGATCCACACAAACAAAAGAAGAAATTGTATTGACTTTCTGAACTCCTGAGAAACCTCTGGAAGAGTTAGACATGACTTTGAAGCTTGGTTCCACTTCATTTCTCCCTTATCCTATTTGGTACCTTTTGAAGTTTCCTCTCATTGTTCCTCATGGATCAGTCTTTGGTGTCCCTCTCAGTGAGTGACAATAAAAAACAATATATAAAAATGTACAAGTGTATATGTGGGTGTTATATTTATTTATTTTTATATTTATAGATAAAATATATTTTGAGTGTCTATATAAATATATGGGTCTTTTAAGTGAGGCTTTAAAGAGTTTCTACTGCCTGCTTAAAAATTTAAAAAAAAAAAAAAGCATTTATGGAAAATGCCAACCTATAATTTCTTATGACAGTAAAGTTATGTTTATTTAACCTATTTCCTGTGCTGGCTTTCAAGTCTTATCCTGGAGAAAATGTTTTGCCAGTGTGTTATCATATTTTCACAACTTGGACTTTAAAGGAAATAATCATCTGTGAGCTTTTTTTTTTTTTTTTTTTTTTCAGATCTTCAGAAAATTTAAATAGCATTTTTCTGCCTTCCTCACTAAACCAGTTAGGCACTATCTGACTAAAAGCACGAGCAGAAATATCTCATTTCTTTCAAGCTTTTAAACTCCCCTTGTCAACAAATGATTTGAGCATCTCTGCAAAGTGTACTGTCACTCCTCTGCCATCTGTCACATGTCACTCTTTCTCCCTCATTCCCCAAGGAGAAATGTCAATCGCTGATTTATGTTTCATGTTTTCCTCTACAAAGGAAAATCCTGTTAGGATAGGAATGAATTTTGTGGCTCTTACTCAACTTCTCAGAGGCCATTAATTGTTCTCTTCCAGGCATGATGTAATTCTTTCCTACTGCCATATTCTGCCTCTTTTTTTTTTTTTTTTGTAATTTTTTTTTTTTAGGAGGCCATCCCTTCTGTTCACTTGAAAGTAAAGGCAGCATAAACAAGTTTCAGCAAAAATACTAATTGTTTGTTGATAATGCTGGGAAGATGCTACTGTGGAATCAAAGGTCTGTGGATAAGATTAAATTAGAAGGGAGAAACATTATTATAACTTCTCATGCCTCAGACTCACCATCTCTGCTTTTGGAAAAAATATTTTGGTCACAGTCTATACTTCACTCTCAAAAGTGATTTACTCTTTTTGAGAGAAGAAAGTTTTGGACACATCAGGTAAAGAACCCAGTTTGCAAATTTTAATGGTTTCCAATGTGTTTATGTCTTCTCTATCTGCATTTGATAATTTCTCTCAAGATCTTTAGAGTCTTCAGCTGATGGATAGGATTTTAGCTTAGAAAAGCTGATGGTTTCAAGATTTAATTAAAAGTAGCATTTATGAATTTTCCCCATTGCATAGGAAAGTATCTGCACCAGCCTGGTGCTGAAGAGCAGATGATGCTGCTCCAGCTTTGAGAAGAGCCTTGGCTTGGCTCAGGAGTTCTGATTGTGGCTACAAGGTGAAATGGGCACTCAGGAGTGATTACTCACAGCCCACCTCCCCTGCCTCACATTTCTTCCTTTATTGGAAAATACCAGTTATCTTTGGTTTAAAATGCCATTAAGAGAAGCTCTGGTTACCTTCAGTTGTATCCCTATGGTGGGATCCACTAGGAGAGAGTCACCCAACACCCTGTGGCCCTTCATGGTCCCCTCCATGAGCATTTTCTTACTAAACCAGAACTATACTGGAGGTGAACTGAGCAATTGGATTTTTGAGCCGAGCATCTTCAGCAAGAACAGGTGCAAGGTGAAGCTAAATAACAGATGAATAATTTTAACAGAAAAATGTAAAACATTGCCCAGAGGTGCCTGATGATGTCATTTGCCTTGTTTTCCCCATGCTTGAGATGATGTGCTGTTCCCAACAAAAGGTGAAAGACTACTCACCCCTCCGGATTCCTGCACGTTACAAATTAGATCCAGATGAAGCTGACTTTGATTTAAACACCCTTGCAGCAGGAACATCGGAGAGCTAATTAAACTTGCAGCAGTTCACCTTTGTGAGAGCTTAATTAGCTGAGATACTGCCTTCTCTATATTTATCTCCTGTAGCTTCCAGAGGTACGTGTCGAAAGGGGGTTTGATTTGCAGGTTGCGTAACCAGGAGTGTGCAGAAGCTCTTCAGTTCATCTCCCTGGAATGATGGGTGATGTGTGGGGTCAGTGGTAATTTTTATTGTTTTTGTTTTTCACATGGAGCCTGAATATTCAAGGTCTCTCTAGGTTTTCAGAGGCACAAGTCCCATAACTTTAACCTGAGTGGCACCACGAGATGTGTCAAACCCTTCCAGCGCTCGAATCGCGAAAGCAAAGCTGTTGCG
>JAWWES010000051.1:8139631-8162447 GCA_035583135.1 Lophotriccus pileatus
TGATGCTGGGTGGGAGAGGGACATACTATTCATGTATAGCACATTTTCTCCAAACCCATGTGTCTGCCAGTTCCATGAAAATCTTGAGGAAAGCTTAGAATCATGAGGCTCTAAAGAAGGTTTGTTTTCATGTTTGATCTGCTTGTGTTTTCTTAACCTCCATTTTTTTAGTTTAGCTGCAATTATCAGATTTACAAGCTTACATTGTAAAATAATAAAAAATATAGATTGTTTTATGGCTCAACAATCTGTAGTTTTAAAGCAAGGGTATTTCACAGGCAAGCTTGGTGAGAGTTGAGTTTGGAAAGTTTTGTTCATATGTAGCACTTTTTTTTGGGCAGTTATCACTAAAATCCTCCCAAATCCCACCTTGGTAGCCCAGACTAAGCCCAGTGACTCAGCCTTACCTTCTCTCTTTGGATGGTTTAAAGGCTCGTATCCCAAACACGTGAGCATCATGACTGTGTTTCTGGTTCTGGAAACTTTCCACTCCTCCTGAGAGACTGATATGACCAGTGGCTTCACTGAGCTGGCACAGAATGACACACACAGCCCAGGGTGCAAAAGAACACCTCGATTTCTCCATTTATCTTTAGATAGTTTAGAAATAGCAGGTGAACCACTATTTTTATTAAGATCAGGTCACCTCTCATATATAGTGTGAGAAAAGTCATTGCACTTGCTGTAAAATTTAAAAAGTTATATAAAAATCACATAAGTGCTGCAGCTCCGGAAAAGAATTGCTTTAAAAGTACATATATCACTGCCTTCCCTCCAAAAATATCAGTGCTATTGGACAATACCTGTGAACAGTCCATAATAGGGCAATAAATATTCATCAGGGCTTTGGTGGATGGCTTTGGAGGACTTCTAATTACCTCTAATTAGGCTTACAAAGCCTCCCTTGTGCACACTTAACTAGTTCAGGCTTTTCTGGTTGTCAGTTCTTTCCTCCCCTGAGGGCCAGCTCTGGGCTCTGCTCACACCTGGCACCTTCACACAGTGTCCTCTGCCAGGAGAAGGGATCCAGGGAAGGGAGGTGATAAATTAAAATGGGAGCCTGAGGAAAAGGGACTGTCCTGCTGGAGGGGAGGGACCAGTGCCATATCTGGGAAATGCAGGGAAATCAAGCTTGCTCCCAGCAGTGAGGGGAGCGTGGCTGGCACCACGTGGGTGCAGACCACAGCCTGGAAACACGGATTTCCTATGGAAACCAAAGCCCTAGGAAGGGCTAAAGTCAGCACTGAGTTAAGCCTTGTTAAGAAAGTTCATGGGTGGCTGTGTCACCCTGAGCACAGACCTCACGAGGTAAGGGGTCATTCCCTTGCTCCCAACTCCATGACACGTCCAGGAGGCACCTGATCTTTTGTAAGGTGACATCAGAAATGCTTCTTATGGAGCACTATCCCCAAATACTACAGTCCAGCCTGAATCCCAGATTTTCTGGGCACCAGTCCTTGGCGATGCTGTCTCACCACATCCACCACCACCACCATTATTATCTTGGATAACCACCAAGAAGCTGAGGTGCCCTCAAACATTTGGAGAATTGCTTGTAATTAGTTGTTGCTATGACTCTGGACAGATTTCTCTGTATCCTAGCAATGATTGTCTCTGACTGAAGCTTTGACTGCTACAGTTGGGATCCTGATGGAAATATTCAGACTGCCAGCCCCTTGCTTGCTCTTGTGCTGTCTCTTCCAGGACTAATCTCCTACCCCCTCCACCAAACTGATAGCTTGCCTCAGGCAACGTCATTCCTTACAGCCAAGCAATTTACACCTTGCTGGAATGATTGTGATATTAAAATAACATCACCTCTGCAAGGGACCTGACTGGATTGTTAATAAACCGTGGGGCTGGTGTGATCGGTGTTTATGAATCACCGGCTGCAACAGAGAGGAGCCACTCGCTGCCTTCCCAACCACTGTCAGTGAATTCCCTTTCAGAAGCCTCATTGATTTTTTTCCTGCATAATTTATACATTTGTGCTTTCCTTCTGTGTGACTAAAGGACCAAACAATGGCGGTGCTTTGAAGCAAATATCCCTCAACGAGAAACACATTCATGAATTCCAAAGCTCCTTCACTCACAGAAGAAGAAAATACTAAATAGCAAATGCCAGCAATAAAAAAATACCAATGTTATGTGGGTTATCAAAGCCAGAAAGTTTTCCACAGTTCCAGCAAACAACATTTTCCAGAGTAGAACAAGCCACGATGAAATGGAGCTGGAGGTTTGCCTTTCTCAGCTTGCTTCCCCCTGGAATTCCTCAGCAGCATCACTGGCAGAGGCTGAATGTTGATACCTGTTTAAGAGCTGAGGTTTGGGGCTGCCAGCTCTTGGGGTTACAACACAGGGCTGGTGATGACTGCTCAACAGCCTCTGCCAGTGAAGTCAAATAAGCATCCGACAGCCTCTGGTTATTTTCCTTTCCTATGGCTGGAAAAAGTCGTAGTAAAGAAATGAAGTATATGGTGGCTGTAGGATGGGGATAATAAAGATTGGAAACAACCCGGGATGTGTGTATCATATCCCAGGATTTTTAGGAAAAACTCCTGCTCTTTGGACTGTTACTCATATTTGCAGGCACTTTGCTACGTTAAGTGGTCAGCACTTTCTTCCTTGCACAAAGCAAAGCTCAGCCCAGTGATTTGAGTCTTCATTACGGACCAAGATGAGAAATTTCTCTCCGGCAGAAAGGAGATGCCCCCACAGGAGCCTCTCCTGCTGGAGGTGTTTGAATGCACAGAGCAAAATGGCTCTTCAGTCCTGCAGCACAGCCTTTATATTTGCTGTTATAGCTGATTGATTTTTCACTCTGTGCTGCGTGGAGCTGATTTCCATTTAAAAACCCTGTTGCTCACAGTATTTATACGTGTTATGTGATATATGTTATATCATATAAATCCTAATCTCAAGGATCAAACTCAATTGCTCTCACATAGGAACAGCTTTGTATCCACCAAAATTTTCAACCCACAAAATGGACATAATCTGTGATTTCAGTGTTCTCCTATTCCAAGAACCTGGCTTGATTCCACTACCAGTAACAGGATCATGACTGAGAATGTCTGAGGATTGCAAATATTCTATTATAAGCACTCTCTGAATCGGCAGAGGGAATAATTTCTCCAATGCCCATCTTTTTTTTCCTTTACACAAATTTAAATTCTTGCTACAGCCCACAAATTATTCAACCCCTCTCTGCCTGCAGGAAAATGCTTTCGTCAGGTTTTCAAGACAAATAATGTCAGCACAAGCCTTGCTATTAATAAGAAGGGGTATTGTTATTTGCTGCACATTTTCACGTGTGAAATAGTCTGCGGAGTTCTTTTTAATTCCTCTCCTAGTCCATAATGGCAAAATTTGAAAGAACAGATGAACTTTCACTCCAGATGGTCTGGATAGTCCTGAAGACTTCAAGGAAAGTAAGTAGAGACAGGTTGTTGTGGGTTTGGAGATTGTTTACAAAAAGAAATGTGCCAGTGTCCTTGTCTTCAAACTTCTAACCCCAGATCATTCTGTTGACTTTGGTTGCATTTCCATCATGACAGATTAGAGGAGGTGGTAGATTTTGTTCTTTGGGTGTTCCTTGGGTGTCGGTGTGCCATGTGAGAGTTTCAAACCCATGGAGCAGGAGATTATTCATACCAAGAGTTGGGTTCCATAAGGGAAGGAGCCATTTGATTTTTAAACCCAGAGGCCAGAGATGGGAATGGATTTCTGATTCTCCAGGTTCCATCCAGAGCTGAACCTCTGATCTGAGACCCGTTTCCAGTGTGAAACACACTGCAGGAGACCAAAAGAGGAATATTTCATACCCTTAGAGAATAAACTTTTATGTGTGTTGTTCAGTGTAGAAAATGTCTTCTTCCTGTTGAACAGTGAAATAAAAATGACATGACTGTTTCCATTTGCCAAGAGCGTTTTCAGCCTGAGCCAGCCCAAAGGCACCACTTGGTATTTTCAAGTGTCAATCAAAGATGCTTTCCCTTTCAGCTGGTGCAGGGTCCAACAATGGGCCATATGGGACACCAGTCTGTGCCAAAAGAAGAAGAATAGAATCAGGAATAAAATATGTCAAAGTATCTTCATGCTAATTCCAAGCTCTACAGTCACAGTGATGTGAGTTGTTGTAGTCACGCCAGCCCAATCATCTTCGCTGGCAAAATTAGAAGCAGCCCAGGTATAAATATCCCTGAACTTTTAGATGTTTGGAGTGGCAGGATGAGGCCTAAAGACATCACAATAAATTGTTTTTGTAGACAAGTGCAAAAAATAACCGAGTTCTTAAATAGCATGAGACTGCTGTGGTTTTCTGACAATTTTCTGGGCATGGTCCAGATCTCCAAAGATATTCAGGCACTTGAAATCAAATGTTTGTGTTCCTCTACTCAGGCTGAGCAGTGTGTAGTGCTGTAAATAACTGCTGTGTAAATACAAGTGTTGCACATGAATCTGAACCCAAGTAAAGGCCAGTGTGTCATTACCATGAGGGACAAGAAGCTGTAATTTTAGAGGAAGACACTACAGTTTTTTGGAAATCAGTGGGAAATGGGTTCCTTTTGGAAAAACTTCCTCCTTAATCAACAAAACTCTTGTGATCCAGAAAACTGTGGGAGTAACAGATGGCTGATGTTTCTTTTCATGTGGGCCAGTCAGCAGGAAAATAATAGAAGCATGTGTCTTAATGAGCAGAAAGAAGATGTGAGCCTGAGGGTACCAGTAGTGTGGGAGATGGATGCAGACAAGTCAGGTTGTACCTTCCTGGTTATTGAAAGACTTTCTCATCAGTTGCACAAAAAGAGATGTGAAAGGAGGAAGGATCTTTGGCCCTAATCCAGACTTATGGCATCTTTTTCTGGAGCTCTTGGATTGCCCCCTCTCTGCCTTCTTAGGTGCACACTGGGGAGATGCAGCACCCACACCAGGTACCAGTGAGTGTGGCCACAGCCTGTCTGCAGACGTAAAAAGCTCTAAACACCCTTTTAACTTATCTTTTAACTATGAACATAGATTTTATAGTACATACTAAAGGTATCTCATCTCAGTCATAGCCAGGTGGGATGGTAGCATCTCAACAACTCCCAATTCTATTCATTTCCTAAAAAAAACACCTTTCTTTTCCCGCTTGTGCAGTATTTCTGAAGATTCACATCCTGAGACTGTCTGTCATTCATATGAATGAATCCAGCCAGTAATAAGGAAACTGATGGAAAAATAAGAAGCTGGAACAGAACTGTCATTACAGCATCTACTGCAGGAAGCTTTTTGATAGAGCTTAAGGAATTATAAACATGTTATTTTTTTTTCCTCCTATCTCTTCCTAACTTAAGAAGGAAAAAATTGCTGTTGAACTGTGGAAATCAGAAATCAGAGTTTCAGGGTTGCTTCCAAAGCTGTGGGAAAGCTGCCCTTATTTCCCACACAAGCAAGGCAGGACCCTGGTGCCAGCGAGTGTGAGCCAGTTACAACTCAACCATAATTGAGATTTAAGGGCTATCATTTCCTATTGGTTAACCAAGGAAATATTTATGGCCAAAGCTTTGTGCCAAGCACAATATTTATGACCAAGTTTTTAGCACTGGCTGCATTTTTTAATGCTGATTCTTGCACAGAGGACACAGATCACATTCACACTGATGTGGGCATGAAAACGAAGCCTGAAGTCAGCAAGGCAGAGCTTGGAGTGGCAAGAGAAGCTCCCAGCTCCTGCTCTCCAGATGGATGGACAGGTCATGCACTGCTGAGCCCCTGCCCTTCATAGCCCAGGGTGTTGAGCAGATTTATGACACTTCACATCACTACATCAGGCCAGGAGCTCAGGGGAGGACAGGTTTGTACTGGTTGGGAAGTTGTGGTCTGTAGCTGCTGCTGATTATGGAGAGGAAAGGGAATGGATTTGTCAATCAGTCAACTCCAGATTTCCTTAGCAAGTAAATTGGGCAGCGTTTGCCCTCTGGTGAGGAAGGACAAGAGCCTAATTTAGATCTAAAAGCTGAGCAGTGAAACCAAAGCTATCCTTGGAGAACAAACTTGTCTGGAGAAACATGCTTCTGTTCTCTAATTTAAAAATCCATCTTCTTGGATCTTAGGAGAAGTGAAAGCTGCCTCCTTGCTCTTTAGGGGCTCTTTACAATGAATTCTGGCATCTACAAATAAGACATAGAGGTTCATCTGATCTGTAACATGAGCTCTTTAATAGTTGTAGAGCTGGAAGCCTTAATGAGGCCATGACTTGCTGCTCTGCTTCCTTTCCTCTTTCAGTGGTTGGCTCACTTTGTTTGTTGCCTTGTTTAAGCATAGCCAGAACCACAAATCCTCCTGTTGCTTTATTAATAAAGAACCTTATTCAGAAATTCCCAGGATGTGTTTGAGTGAGCAACAGGAAGAGGAGAAATCCAGAGCAGAAGAAATGTGTGGATTAGTGCATTTTGTTGACATGATGAATCATTGGTCAGAAAAAAATTATCACCATGTTACAGAGCTGTGGAGGGGAGAGGTGGGAAGAAGTCAGGAGGCAGAGAGGGTGAGAGAATTCCCACTACTCTCCTTCAGCACAGCCTGTTCAGAGGTAAATACAACTGGATTCTCCCCAGAGCTTCATTATGGAGCTAATCCTGCAGGGTACTGAGCTCCCTTAACTCCCAGCTCAGCGATGCCTGAGAATTCCAAGGCAACACAATAGGTTAATGCTTTAGGGGTCTTGTGCTTGGATTCAAATCTTAATGAGCACAACAGAGAGGAGGGACAGATGCTGCATTAACCCTACTGCCCTGCTGTGAATTGTACATATTATCTGCTCCCATCCCCATTGAGCATCTCGGCAGGGCTGGAACCGAGGGGACTGCCCAGGGTCAGACTGGGGTGTCCTCACAAGACAATATGTGCCTGCAGTGTCCCAGGAACCCAGGGCTGGCTGCCAGGGATGGGGCTGCCAGTGTTTTCTCACTGGGTGAACTTTGAGAGGGAAACGAGTCTAGGAGGGAATCACGTGGGTGATGCAGCTTTGGAGCATACAATGTCAAACGTGTTGCTCATGGCCAATGGCACCTGGGTTCCTCCTGTGAGTGCTGTAGGTTTTGCAAAGCCAAGACACTGCCTTTATCTGCAGAGTCTGGACATTGCCATGAGGATGTTCCAGGAAATAATAAGAGGCTACATTAGTTATTCTGTGTTTGGAAACCCACCTGCTCCACAGCCAAATTCCAAGAAGGCAAGAAACCTGGGAGAAGCCTGGGTTGCATAGCCATATCTACTGCTTTACAAATAACCATTACTACTTTGCTGCTTCACTCTGTTTTGTTACTGTTCTTACTCCCACGCAGGTGTCTTGGCTCCCTTGAATGGCCAGAAGTCTCTTACACAGGAAAAAATCTTTGATTTAGCTAAAAATGTCTTTCAAAGTCTTCTGTCACTTCAGAGACAAGCTGAAATAAATCTGAATAAATCAGAGTCACTCTTGGGAGGCCAGCAGTACCTTGCAGATTTCCCCAGAGGCAGATCAAGCCTGCTCTGCTGAGAAACAGCCTTGCACATCCCTCTGCTCTGCTCATTTCAGTGCACATTTCACTGAAAGGAGATCTCTCCCCCTTCAGTGTTGGTTTTCTCCTTACTGCTTTGGCTCCACCTGAAGCTTCTGTTGATGACAAAGCAGTTGGGAATAGGAGAGGGAAATCTTTATCACAGGAATGGTGACACAGGAAAAAAAAATTCAGATCACCTTTGAATGCAAAGATGGTGTTTCTCAAACATTCCATTAACCCGCTTTGTCCTCCGTGTCAAGCCCAGACAGGGAATGAGTAAGGAGATATTATCATTATTATGTCTCACTTCTGTAGATTTAGACATTCAGATGACATTTTACAAAATAAACAGAGGTCAAGGGCTTGCCCTGGAGAGCTGGCTGTGACATCCAAGACAAGATCATGGAGAGAGAGGGCAAATTCAAAGGAAGAGTGCTGTCCTAGGGTTCCCTGTCAGAGCAGCTGCCTCTGCCTCCTGCAGCAGCTGATTTTTTTTCAGTATTGAACCAGTGCAGGTAGGAGAGGGGGCTCAGACACAGTTTATGTGTAGGCACCCACTTCTAAGGGACATTCAATCCCCTTCTGTCGGTGCCTTTTATAGGATAAAAATTATTTGAGAAAGGGCTAAAGTAGATAAGAGATTTACAGGAGTGCAAAATGCAAGATAGCACAGTCAACATTTACCAGATCCTTGCAAAATCATGGAATTCCATTAAATGACCCAAACCACTTGAAACTGAGCTTGTTACTGGTTTTCCCTTATTCCAAGGGCAAGTTGAGATTTCATTGAAAACCTTGGGGAAAACACTGCCTTGGTTCTATTTTGCTCAGTCTACAGTCTTCAATAGCTGGGATTTTTGCATCAGTTTTTGTGAACATCTGGATTACCCAAATTATCTACATCTTTATCAGACAAAGGAAGATAATAATAATGAGAAGGCTCGGAGCTGGGTGCCTGGAAATCAGGCTGGAGTCACAGCTTTCTACCACAATAAAAAAAAAAATCATTAAAGCCTTTAAATGGCATCTTTTGTTCCAGAGTCCCTTGCACATGTACCAGTGGAAGCCATCGCCTTCCAAATACACACGGGAGCTGATGGAAATTTCGTTATGGCCCAATGATGCAGAAAGAAACTGGCAGTGAGATTTAACAAGGTCACTTCAAGGCACAGAAACCTATGTAAAATATGCTCATTTCTCCACATGGCCAGAGAGGTGAGGGATAAACCTTTCACTTATAGGAAATAGTGATTTACTATTAATTTCCAGAAGAAGGAAATCCTTTTTTAATCAAAATAATTTATAGGGTTAATCTAAAGGCAGTGTTTGCTCGCCAGCACAGAAACCAAGGCAAGGTGAAGATGGATGGGGTTTGTCCATGGGATTTGAATCAGCTCAGCAAAGGAGGGCCTGTAGTCAAGGATACCTGTATTATTTATGGCCAGCATTTTCAAAAGGGAATAGATGGACTTGGATCCCCTGGGTTTGGTCGCCCAACGCGTGACCTGTGCAGAGCACCAGCCTCCTTGAAAAAACAGCCTCTAAAAGTCCTGTTTCCCACTACTTCCTTTGGGATGTTGTAAGATTTGTTGTATCTGGTGCTTGTTGCTGGCTGTAGATGGGCTGAAATCCAGGATTCCCCCATTTAATGCTGCTGGTTCAGAACTGAGCATGGCTGGACCCAGCGAGGAGCAGAGGAGCCTGCAAATTCCAGCTTCCATAGGGAAAAAGGGTTTAAACAGATGTTGGTTTGGGGGTATTTTTTTCTGGCTGTTTTTTGGGATTGTGTGGCTGCAGAAGGTGACTGAGTGATGGTGTTTTTGCCCTGACAAGGAGTGATTACCCCTCTGCTGCCCTGTTCCTGGCTGTGGGAGCGGTGCTCGGTGCTACACAGGACCTGACTCTCAGGATGTAATCCCACGCTTCAGCTTTGAGTTAATTTGATCTCACATCTGCTGCTTATTAAATTAATGCTGGATGGTTCCCTAAAATGAACACTGTAGATTTTTATAGCAGTATCACAGGTGCTCAGGTGCTGCTCTGAGGGTCAGGACACCGAAAGCAAAGCAGGGAACTGTACAGGAGTCCACACAGACATGGGAAAACATGCTGTGGTTTGTCACTGGAAAGGCTGACAATTGTTGAGGAAGAGATGAGATAAGAAAAACAAGACAAGTTGAGTTTGGTACTACACTGATGTTATTTATAATCTCACTACAGACCTAATTTCTCTTGTGACTGTAATCCTCCCCATTTGCAGCAAGCAATTTATTATATTGGAAGATATTTGAGACGCTTTGCGAGTAGGGAAATTATTATACATAAAATATGTAGCTAATACTATTAGAACAGACTTTGATTAATTTTGGAGCTGGCAACACTACCCTTGCCTGAAAATTAAATCCATTTGCTATCCGTGTGGAAGTAATTGTGTTAATATCAAAGCTAGTTTTAAACTGAAATGGGGAGAGCTCTACTCTGTGTCTCCCATGCGAGGAATCAGGGATGCCAAATGAAGGGCTAGAGTGATAATTCCCTGCTAACACAAGGAATTATCCTTTCCTCCATAAAATTTTCAAGACTTTAACAGAGGTTTTTTTGTGATATATTTAAGGTACATTCAAGCATATAGATAAATTCAAGTGACCTTTCTCAATCTCACCTTTGATTTGCAATATTGCCCGTGGGGCAGAGACTAATATTTGTATTTGTACTACATGTTTGTACAGCACCAAGCACAGCAGAGCCCTGTTCTCATGGACAGGTTCATCACCCCAATAAATATCGACAGCAAAGGTACGTGCCCAAGCCAGAAATATCTCAGTCTAATTACACTGGAGTGATTTTGAAAAGCAGTTGGACGAGATTAAAGAGACAGCTTTCGTTAATTAAAGACTGTTTGGGCTTCCAGTGCTATAATGATCCCAGCTGTCCCCGTATCCACCACCTCTGGCCGCAGTTGGGCTCTGGATATCTCCCCCTTTATTGCTCCTGCTAAAAGTTTTCCTGCCTGCAGCCTGTTTGCTGGAACGCAGGGCTTCTCTCCTCCTCCTCCTCCTAAGCAGGAGGTGGGCAGGTCTAACGACATTAAATATACAAACATACTGTGCTCACTCTCTGCTTCAGAGGCATCAGTGGCCCATCAGCATCAAAATCCGAGCAAAGGCTGCCCGAAGGGCTGGGGGAAGGCTGAAAGCAGCAGCAGCGGCAGCAAATAAAGCGAGCAGCCAAAGCGCCCGGTAGGAAAGGGGAGAGGAGCAGCAGGAGAGCCCAGGGAGGTTGGGCATTCCGGACTCTTTACAGGAGCTCTCTGCAGCCCTTATGCATCACTTGTGAGTGTATGAGCATCAGTGTCCCAGGAAAGAGCATCCTTCCAGGAGGAAGAGCTGGAAATCTCTCAGAAGAGAAAAGAAAAAGAAAAAAAAATCAAAAAGCGAAGCACCAGCTGTTATCCCTTCCCTGAGGGAGAGAGAGAGTGTGAAAGGAGTTTAGGGGAATGAACCTGGAGGATCCAGAGACTCAGAGTGGAAAAGTTACCCTGACGGGAGACTCTGCGTACTAGAGCTCTGCTCCACGATGGGATTTCTTGTGCCTGGAGGAAACCTCCTCCTCCTGCTGTGTGCCAGCGTTTTCCCTGGTAAGTTTGAGAAAGCCTTTCTCCCCTGCTCTGCTCTGTAGCTCTTTTCCCCCTTATCACTCTCAAAGACATGCTGTGGAGACCAGTTTCTGCCACCAAGGAATTTCCCTGACTCCTCCATCCCCCTGCCCCATCATTTCTGGTCCCTTGAACACCAGCCTCTGCTGAGCAATGCTTTGCCTTTATTTTCTGCTCCTTGTCTGAAAGGGTTAAAGCCGCGGTGAAAGGGGACAGGAGGGAGAACCAGGCAGGGGCTCAGCATCCTGCTTCTTGCCTGGGTTTTTCTTCCCTGGGTAAAGTGTGTTAATGTGTCTCGGGGCTACAGCTCCGGCTGGGGAGAGCACAGCCGGCGCTCCGCTAATGCTTCCCTTTGTATAATCCAGGGCAGCTAAAGACTAAGTAGAAGCCATATTCCACGAGGGACGTGGGGAGAGCCCCCGGCTCCCTCTCCCCGCTGTCTGGTACAGCCGGCACAGGAGCTCAGCTCCTCCGGCAGCCCCTGCATGAAACGTGGCTTCAATTTTTAACAACCGTCAGGCACCTCCGAGGGTTCCTGTAGCCTACGTGCAGGGGCGGGGCTGCTCCTTGCAGCCTCCAACTTTTAAAGTTATGCCTGAGGAAAACTGACGTCTTGTTATCCAACCTGTGCTCTCCCCCATCCTCCTCCTTCCCCCTTAGTTTTTGTGAAATACCAGCTATGAAGGTTAAAGAGCTGAATTTCAGTTTGCCTCTTTTTTCCTATAAACCTGATCCAAACTCCCTATCTCCCAGCAGGAGTCTGCTTTTTTCCTTTCATGCTTGCCCTCCTAGTATCACTCTTCCCTGCTTGCAGATTTCAGTGCTAGAAACTTGCCACAAAGTGACCATAAAAATTAGATTCAGGGAAGAATGGCCCACGCAGTGTTTTCCAGATTGTATTAATGGTGGCCCCACTTTCTTCAGACCAGCCCTGCTCTGCAATAGAAACCCAATGTTAGGAATTGACCACTGTGGGTGAACAGAGTGAGAAATGCATGGAGATGTTCAGCTGGATGGCAAGTCACCCAGGCGATATCCCGTGTCCCCACGTGCCCGTTGCCGGGGTTTGCCACAGTTTCCCCCTGGAGAAGGCTCCGGCTGTGCCAGCCCTTGGAGCTGCAGGCGTTTTATGCCGCTTTGTGCCCCGTTCCTTCCTTCCCCACAGCTTTTGGCCACGTGGAGACCCGAGCCCACGCAGAGGAGCGGCTCCTGAAGAAACTCTTCTCTGGTTATAACAAGTGGTCCCGTCCCGTCGCCAACATCTCGGACGTGGTCATTGTCCGCTTTGGCTTGTCCATCGCCCAGCTCATTGATGTGGTGAGTACAACCAGTTGGTTTTGTGCAACAGGAGGCCGAGATTAGCCAGGCTGGGGCTCGGGGAGAGGCTCCTGGTGCATGTGGGTTTGACTGGCTTATCCAGGGTTGGTTTGGGAAGACTTTGCTCTCAGCAGAGGATAGTGACTGTGCAGCCAGCTCTGCTGAAAGAAGGCATGACTCATGTGAGTAGCTGGTCATCAAAGTGGATCCTTTATTCTTCATTTACTATATCCTAAATTCCCTATCAAACCCATGGGACTGATTACAGCAGAGAAGCGGAGCAATTGGCATAAATGCCAGAGAATTCTGGCTGAGGAAAAGATTAAACACCCAACTTGGAATTTGAGCCATAATTACTAATTTACACAAGCTAATAGGAACAGTGCTTTGCCTGGGAAGAGAGCTTGCCTGAAGAAGTTTCTGCAAATTAAAGTTTTGAGGGCTTTTAGCTAAACTGGCAGATATTAATGAGAAAATTGTTTCTGAATGTTTGCTCAAATAGAAGTTACAAATGTGCAAACTCTGTGTGCTCTGGACAAAATGACGTGGTCTGCAAGCAGACTGATGTGCACTGAAATGGTATTTAAGGGATTATTCTGTCACAGTATGTTGGGGTCAAGGGTTGGATCCACAGGACATCCCTGCAGGGCTGCAGATGTCAAGCACACTCATGGGCTTTATAGCCTGTGCAGATCTTGCTCCCAATGCTTCTCCCTGTCCTGTCCTGGCATTTCCCAGGACAGTGTGTCTGGGCATCTGCACATTTCTTGAGCAAGTATCAGCCTGCCTCTCAGAGAATCATGGAACTGTTTGGGTTGGAAGGGACCTTTAAAGGTCATCTAGTTCAATCCCCTTATTTTTCAGGAGAGGAGGCTCCCTGACACTTTTTACTGTATTGATGTGGCAGAGTAAAAAAAAGTGACAGTGCCCCATCCCTGGAAGTTTCCAAAGCCAGGTTGGACAGGGCTTGGAGGAACCAGGTCTAGGGGAAGGTGTCCCTGCCCATGGCAGAGGGTAGTATGAGATGAGTTTTACAGTCTCTTCCAGCACAAACCATTCTGTGATTTCTACAACAAAGGAAAATATAATGGAACTTAAAGACATTATTTCTGTGGGACAACCATAGCAGATGGCTCTCCACACCATTTTCTATTTTGAGATCACCATTTTGAGATGCAAAGCAGACAGAGCTGAGGTGCTGCAGGAGGAGGGGAATCATGCCACCAGTTGCTGGAGAGTTGCATCTCCTTGGGCAGAAGCCATCAATGTTCAGCTTTTCAGCACAGAAATGGCCTTCCATTCCCCTCCTCGCTCTTACATCAGCCTGAGGGATCCAGGGCTGCTTGCTGTTGCTGATGTTGAAGTGGTACAGCTCTCATCTGAATAATTGATAAGACTAAAGATGAGACATTAGTGACTGTGGAAGCATGAAAGAGATTTTCCATTATGCAGCTGCTGAATTGTGGAAGAGGGGGGATCGATACACCTGCTCCGTAGTGCCTTCCCAGTTTACTTAAGAAGAATTAATCTTCTTAAAATCATGTCTGTGGTTAGAAGGGCAGCTTGCAGGCAGATCTTTGCTGAGGCCTGTGGGCATGGCTGGAGGAGAAATCTCAGCCCCTCCTGCCCCAGTCTGTGTGGCTGGGACTGGTGACACCCCTGTCACCACTGCGGCGCTTCAGCTGTGTCTCTCCCTTCCCGACAGTGAGCAGTTTTGGTGCAAACCCTGCTGCAATTGTTAGACCCAACGTTCAGCTCCCGAAGACAAGGAGTCTGAAAGAGAAATCAGAGCTGTATTCAAACCCCAGCTTCTGCTGACAAAAGCTGGGGGCAGGGGAACAGAAATCAATGGGGAGCTTGACATCCCTGCATGTCCTTACCTCACCCTGGTGTGCTGAGGGTTTTCTGAGCCCACAAGTAAGTGGTGAGGGATCAAGCATGTGCCCAGGAGCAGCCACTGAGAGACACAGTTGGAATCCTAAGCCTGTGTCTCTGCAGGACCTCATGTGCTGTGTTCAGCTTGAGAAACACAGCAGGAACTTCCACCACGGGTGGCTCCAGGGAGGAAAATTTCAAAGAAGGGCAGCACCTGAGAGACTGGGGCTGTGGTGGAGACCCTCAGTGCTTGAACTGCAAAGTGGTAAGAGAAGCAGGTGTTCAAGGATCAGTCCAGTCCAGGACATGCAGCCTTCTCCAGAGGCATTCCTCATCTCCCATCAGCACCCAAGGAAGTAGTTGGATATTTTGTCCTCCTTTGTTGCTCACTGGAGTGGTTTTTGTGCTTCTCCTTCCTCCAGGTGTCTCTGGTTCCTAACCCCAGAGGGGAGCATCTCTGATCAGGTTTTACACTCGATGCACAACAGCAGTGAGGGGGCTCAGGGAGGAAGAGGCACAGCTCCCCCAAAACCTCCTGGTATTTAATGCTCACAATCAATCCTGTACTGCCACAAGAGCAAGGTTAATGATGAGCAGTTTGCTTCCAAATGAGCCCTGCCAATTCAGCTGGGGATCATGCCAACCAAAGAAGGAGAGGAAAGAAATAAACACACAAATAATCTCTGAGCTCTGATGTGACACTTCAATCAGACCAGCACTAGGCTCTGCCCGGGGTAATTCATCTCAGTTACTTACAGAAAAGTTGTAACAAGCACAAAAGGCGAGCAGCAAGCCATAATTAACTCTACTACAAATAAAAAATGCTACCAGCATTATATCTGCCTTACATTTTTAAAATATATATATACACTCCTACCTTTCCATACTATTTGCAGTCAGGGAAAAATCTACCTGTTGTCAGAATGGGAATACACCAGGCAGTCCAAGTGTTCCATGTCAGCAGAGCGGGCTGGATTTATTCAGAAAAGCCAATCCATATGTTCTCCTTCATCTATTTGGTAGAAGGGAAAATGCTGCTGAGCTTCTTGTTTCCAGAGCTGTGTTCATGGATAATGTTTCCCAGGTGAAGTACTAAACACCACTTGCAGGTGAAGCTGAGCATCGTAATCCACCACACGTGTTAAGTCAGGGTGTATATTCCCAGAACCCCCTTCCTTCAGGGCACAGGTCAAAGTCAGGCTGTGGAGGTTTTTCCTCTACCTGGCGTCATCATCCTAGGCTGAATCCATCAGCACCGAGGAAAATCCCAATAAATTCCAGTCCATCTGCTCACAGGATTGCTTAGGTGCAGGCTCAGCTGTTCGGTGGCATCAGGCAGCTGTGCCCTGTCCCATGTCAAATGACACAAACATCTGCTTTTTATTTCCGGGGTGGAACTTACATTTATAGCGGGGGTGATTTGTAATTGCAGAAATGATGTACAATTAAGAGAAACTTAATGAGTCCTTTGGGCTGCTTTGTCTGCTTCCATAACCAATATCCGATCTTGCATTTCAGGATGAGAAAAATCAAATGATGACCACGAATGTGTGGGTGAAGCAGGTGGGTGCACCCTAATATGTATTTGTTTTTCTGTGTTTCATTTCAGTTTTGCAACTGAACCCTCACAGCTTTGTAACCCCCTCATTTTTTGGCAGGAGTGGCACGACTACAAGCTGCGCTGGGACCCCCAGGAATACGAAAATGTCACGTCCATCCGAATCCCCTCGGAGCTCATCTGGAGGCCAGATATTGTCCTTTACAACAAGTGAGTTTGGGCGCCGTGGCCAGAGGGCAAACCCGCCCTTGCAGATTTTTCTCTGTCCGTGGTGTTAAAATGCTTCTTGCAATTATTCCTCTTTATTCTGTCCTTTGTGGTTGGATTTCATGCAGGTTCTATAATATCTGTCCCAGATGTGCCTTAAATGATGTGACTGACATTTACTACAAGGGCTTTGCTCTCCTAATGATCCTTTCTCTGGGCAGGGAGTTTTGTTGGGGGATGCCAGGTATTGTTTTCTCTTCACATGTCAGATGCACAATTAAGCTGGATTTGAGCTTTCAGTCCTCTTCAATTTCATTTCACCCAGGAGCTCTCCCCTAATTCATCACCATCAACTGGAAAAGCCAATTACTCAGGATGGGTTTAAATAAGGAAAATATGCTAAAACATGTCAGGCTTGTGTGTCTACAAATAGCGGTGTCAGGTCAGCCAAACAGCATCCTAGAATGATTCCTAAACAGCTATTGGCTCCTCATCTCAGATTATTGGAATCTATCTCTTGTATGGAGACTTCTTAGGGAGCAGGTGATGGTTTTCTTTCTTTCCTTTGGAGCCTGTTGATATTCTTAGAAAGATTGCCCAAGTGCCAAGACTGTTTTCTCCTTGGCTTATCGTACCACAGCTCTCCAACTCTCCCAGGATGTTGGATATACCACTTTCCCGCCCCAGCACAGGCTCCAGAGAAAACACTGCAGGCATCAAACAAAAACATCTTAGCATGTGGCTAACACTCAGAGAAAACACTCACAGCAGCAGCCAGGCTCATTTTTAATAAACAGTTGCCTGGTTCTAGCTTGATACGATTTTGCTGCTGTTTAAAAACAAAATAAATGACTGAAGCAGGAATCTGCCCAGGGAATTGTGAGCTCTGGAGACTACAGGAACTGTTATCTTTCCCATTAGCTCATTTCTGATCCTCAGTGGTGTGGAGTGATTGCAAACCTCTTGGAAACCACTGTATCCTCACTCAGCACCTTTCAGAGATTAGCCCAATGGAAATGACTAATTCATAGGCACTTGGACCTTCCTGCCTTACAGGGACACACTCTGAACATGAATATTGTATTACAAATGCCTCACACTGCAGCCAAGAAAGGTGTTCACAGCTTCCACTGGAAAAAAAAAGAGAATGTCCTTGTCATTTTCATTGCTCAATTAATGACAGCAGCCAGGATTATTATTTTTGGAGCTACTGGTTGTTGCCGTGGTGGACCACGGTGCCAAAGGAAATAGCATGGCACAGATCTCCATGGGCCCTTTGTGCTTCAAACCATCCATCTCCTGGATGGTGCACAAGAGCCCGGTGTGCCATCTCTGCTTCTGCTCCCTTGGCTCAGCAGGCTCATCACGGCTGATGCAAGGAGGGGCCTAGAAACGAAGAATCAGAGAATCCTGGAATGTTTTTTGGGTTGAAAGAGATCTTAAAAATCATCTCATTCCAACCCCCTGCCATGAGCACGGACTTCTTCCACTAGACCAGGATGCTCAAAACCCCATCCAACCTGGCCTTGAACGCTCCTGAGGATGGTGAGGCCTCCAGAAGGAGACCTTGGTATCCTTCTGTGTTTTGGACATTTTGGGACTTCTTGTTGAAGGCATCCCCCAGAGATCCACAGGCACTCAGACCTCCAGTCTGGATAGCCCCTACATGCTCTGCCCCTCTGCTCTGTTCTAGTTCACTATCAATTGAGCATCATCAGGGGCTCACAGCAGCCTCTCCAGAATGTCCTTCTTACCCTCTCCTGGGGCACAAGTCCTTCAGCCTTGCCCACCTCATTGCTCTGACCTGCAGGAGGTTGCGCGGGTAGCAAATCCAACTGTACTGGGAACCTGCTACCACACAGGGGAGTTCTAGTGCCCCAGCTACCCAAATCCAAGCTGCTTCTCTCCCTTCATCCACACTTACCACTAACAATCATGCCTTCCTCTGTTGGTTGTCATGGATCTGTCATGCATTTTTAATTGGTTCCTTTATCCATGAATTAAACATGGATGTAGATGCCATCCATTAACCAGCCAGTAATGGACACCAAGATGAGGCAGCTCACCAACTTCCCCTTGTGGGCATAGAAATGATAATGATAGTCCTGGATGATGCTAACAGGGATTCCATCTTATATTTTACGTGCATATATAGTTTAGAGGGAATCCAACATAGGTGCCCATAATTCTGGGTCTCTAAGAGCAAGAGAATGTGCAAAGGAACCTTGGTGGAAGAGAGAAAGTGGCCACATTGGCCTTTTGCACTCTTCAGGCTTTTTAATGTGAGCTAATTCATGCTTATCACATGGTATTTCTGTTTAGGGTGGAATCCTTTGGAAAAGAGACATTCTGGGCAGGAGATTGTACAAACATCCCTTCTGTTTTTATTTTGTGTTATATACATATATATATATATATAAATGGTAGAATTTACATTGATTTCAGATTTACATCGTTAAGGAAACCTAACCCCTTGCTGTGAGGTTATTCTCATATCTTGGCTCATTATTGTTGAAAAACTTCCATTTACCCACTCTAGAGGCCCAAATTAAATCAGTAAACTCACTTGGTTTGGCCTAGAGAGTATATGTAGTTGTCAACATTCATAAGGAATCTAAAACCAAATTAATATCCTACAGGGAAATTAATATGCTGTTGAATTTTCAGGCTTGATGAGATAAGTTCCAAGACACTGTAAATAGTTTCTGCTAGATGTGACAAAACATATGTATAACAGAGGAATATGAGTTCATGGTGAAGTGACAAAGCCTCCTCTTTGCCAAGAAAACTGGCTGTTCCTTATCTGAGTTTGTAAAGGCTCTTCAGGCATCACCCAATCACTTATAAATGAATTATCTCATCCTCTGCATTGATTTATTTTCCCATTCATCAATGGATTTGAAGCACATTTTAGTTTTTCTTTATATATTTTAAGTAAAAAAAGTATGGGTTTTTTTTTCTCTAAAAGGAGAATAAGCTCTTGGAGGCTGCATTTTTTTTTTGCTTCTTCACAACAGTGTTTGAGTCCCTTGGCCACTGTGCAGCACAGGAGCTCCAGAGCAGAAACCCCTGAAGGTGCAGGTTTGCATTCAGGTGCTCCACTCGCTAAAGGCTGCCCAGGAAAATCCAAGACATGTCCTTGAGATCAGTGGATGGGCAGGGAACTTGAAATGTGAGCTTCACTGGCTGTTTTTCCACTGGATGTTCATGGTAGCATCATAGCATTTGTCTTTTCTAGCCTGATGATTGTAAAACCTGTGAGGAAGCCACTGGAAACACTGACAATTCTAAAGTCCTCGGTATTTTCTGGTATTAACTGTTCCAGAAAGTAATCCCTGCCTTAGACTCCACAGTCACAAAAAATAAAATTAAATAATAAAAAAAAGACAAGATCTGAAGCGAAGGGAAATCAAATACAAATTTCTGTAATTAGGAGTAAGAAATGTCTTGAGGAATTCACCCAGTGGCAAAGTGGACACAAAGGATTACTGGACTGGGTTAGATGACCATCTGGCAGGCAGCTTTTGGAAACCATGAGAAAGCAAAGATTCCTTTTGAACTGTACTGCAGCAGCTTGTTCTTTTGAACTGTACTGTGATGTTTGCAACCAGTTTTGTTTCTGAAGTGACTCATCCAAAGCTCTTTGGAGGAGAAATACCAAAAGATGCCCCAGTCTAACCTTTAAAATATTGGAAACATTCTTGACATTTTTCTTTGTGTGGAGTGGCACAGATCTCATCACTGTGCACCAGATTGCACTTAACTTACAATAGGCCAAAAATCACCACTTCACACTTCAGCTTCCCTGATTCTTCTGGGAGTTCCAATGACTGTAATTCTGGAGAGGGATTGTATCTTTAGATGTTTGGAGGTTTTCTGCCAAAATCTATCCAGTAATACAGGAACTGATGCAAAAGAATCTATAGAAGGGATGTCTCTCCTGGGCTATTGCTGTGTTTCCATCCAAGGGCTTCTCCTACCACTGTGCTGGAGGACAGAGCTGGAGTTTTGCCTTCAAAGTGCTGACAAGGATCCTTGGCAAAGGGAAGAAATGGAGTAAAATGCACCAATTCAGCCCTGTTAGACCCTTTTGAGAGACTTCTGCTCATTCCATGGGCATAGCACAGGCATTTCTGAGACAGATACCTATTTTGCTGAGGGACAATCAAAAAAGATTAGTTATCACCAGTTCTAAACATCCAGAGCAAGCAAAAACTGGGATGTGACCTAAAGAAGTGACATCAGTGCACAGACACTTCCATCTCTATACCCAAAATGTTTTTTATCCAATTTGCCAAGACCTTGGATATACTTAAAACCCAACTGGATGAGGTCCTGATCCTCTTGTAGCTGACCCTGCTTTGGGCAGGGAGCTTGGAGCTTGGGCAAGACAATTGCAGAAGTCCCTTCCAATCTGTGCATTTGTAGTTACAATTTTGGTAGCAGAAACCAATTGTTTAAAACAGCATTTTCTGGTTTGCCTTTGGAGACCATTTTAATCAGAATATTACAGAAGCATCTCTCAGTGTGCACTGAAAGGGTGCTGGGTACATTCTTTACAGGGGTCTTAAAACTTCAATTTTTCTTGGTTACTGCTGGTTGATGAAAAATGCTTTAAATGAGGATATTCTACTATACCCATATATGTACATAGCTAATTTTCAGGTTTTTAAAGCTGTGTTTGGATTTAAATTGTATCATCAGAAATTAAAATAAATGTGTGCCTCATTTACATGCATTCTGAAAACATTTAATTTTGTGAGATGGTGTATCTCCCAACTAAAGGAAAATAGAAACTCACACACACACAAAAAAAGAAAGATTCTCCATCAGCAGAGTTTTTAATGAAGCATGGATGATGGCTGCCAGTAAAACAATGGCATCCTTGAACCCTTATAAACTTAGGAGATTTAGAAGAGCAGCCTTTATTCTGGAAATGAGAAATCCAAGGCTGCAGCACAGAGCACAGCTTTTTCCTTGAAAAATCAGCAACTTTCTTTCTTGGTGTGCAGTGTTGTATTTGGCATGAAAATAGAAAAGCTCCAGTATTTTATTACTGATATATTTTTAAAGCTGTCAAGTCAGAGTAATCAGGAGAGCCTGACTATCTTAATTCTCCAGATCTTGTGTTGTTTGCCTTGCACTCATGCCTTCTTCCGAAAGAGTTTTCATGACAACTGTCACAACAGAGTGGTCTCGACTAAACGAGACGAAAATGTGCTACTGCTATAAAGGAATGACTTCAGATTTTCTCTGTCCCACTATATCAGGTCTCCCACCTTCCTGCCCAAGGAAACACTCACGTTTGCAGCCAGGGCTGTCTTCCCACAACAAAGCTTTCCACAAGGAAACAAGGTTTCCCCAGTCTCCTAACTGCAGACTGTGTTGGCAGTTGGTTGTCTCACCTTCATACCCTGGAGGAGACTGGGGAAAGACTTTGGAAGACTGTCAACAGCCAGGTGACCTTGTTTGCTCCCTCTCTCATGTGGGGAGGAGCAGAGTGAAAGTCTCACCCAGGATGAAAGCATCTCTGGGCTCACACCTGGGATGAGAGCATCTCTGCCGGTTCCCCCTCACCGGCAGGGTGCCAGCAAGAGTAGCTTCCAACCCAGCAAACATATGTTTGAAGGTCCAGTGTAGGTGGTAAGCTTGTGGAAGGAGGCAAAAATATGTACATGCATGAAGAGTTAAGATAACTGAGAACACTGCCTTTGAATGGTGTAGCTGGCTGGGATACAGTCCATGTACACAGCACGGCTAATTTACCCTGCTTATAAATTCCTCTACGTTGAACTGCAATGAGAGGTTCAAACACACCCAGGAGAGGCAGGAATTACTTTGCAGCCATGTTAGGTTGGTGAAACAGGAGGATTCCAGGGTGTTTTATGGCTCCTAGTAGTCAATAGCTGACTAAGAAGCTGTTCTGCTGCTGATTTCACTCCTGCCATGGCACTGCAGGCAAGATCCAGCCTGAAAGGCAGTAACAGCATAATTTATAATACCATGTGAGCCAAAGAGGACCCAGGATGAGGCTGGGTTTGTTAGGCACGCGATGAAAAAATACATTCCTCATCAAACATGCAGATCATTTATGGAAATAATCAACACAAAAGATCTGCAGCACCACACTGGTTCCATCCACACTTGCAGAAGAGACATGTGACTGGTCACACAGAGACGGTAAAACTGCCAGGCAAGGGGACTAAAACACAATTACATGAATTAATATCATTCCTGGATGACCTTTTAAGAAGAGTTTCGTGCCCTTTTCCAACAGTTTGCAAAGGAAAAATGCACACCTGTGTTGTTTCCCCAGCCACTTACACATTGTTCTACCTAAGAAGTGAAACACTAGTGGATGCTCATAATCCCTTTTCTGTAATAAGATCCAATTATAAACATTGTTCTATTAATGAGTGATTTAATCATGCCCCAGAGATATCATTAAATGCAGAATTGGATTCCATATTCCTATTGAGATTCAGAAAGAAAACCACTGAGAAGAGCAAATGCTGGACTGTCACTCGCTGAGCACGTTTCATGTCTCAATCTGGTTTTACAGTGCAGGCAAAACCCAGGAGAAAAAAAAAAAGAGAAAAAGAGGTGGTTTTCATCCAAAGCACATGTTCTCAGGATGTAAATTAGATTTAGGAAGGAAGAGGCAAGAAAGGAGCT
>JAWWES010000051.1:8162547-8200220 GCA_035583135.1 Lophotriccus pileatus
AAGAGGTGGTTTTCATCCAAAGCACATGTTCTCAGGATGTAAATTAGATTTAGGAAGGAAGAGGCAAGAAAGGAGCTGGGTGGATTGTAAGATGGCATTGCTCAGGTTTGTTTGCTTCGGAATAACTCACAGTGATGGTTTTGCCTTAATCCCTTTGAGGCAGTCTGGGTTTATACACAGTTTATGATTCTATGGTTGTATGAAATATCAAAAAGTCCTTTTTCCCCTATTTGGCATGTGAATGAATGGATGTTCTCCAGAAGAAATGATTTTAGGGGAGCTCCTCTGCCTTCTGCAGCTCAAGGAACTGATCCTGCCAGATCATTCCTATGCTGCTCATCTTGCTACTGGTGAGAAGGAGCAGAGATGTGACTCCTCTACACCCTGTCACTGTATGGCTGCTGTCAGGGCACATCTGGGCACTGAAGCAGCAGAGCAGGGCCAAGGGATTTTGCCAACTGCTGGGAAAGCGGCTGCAGGCTGGGCCGGCTCCAGCCAGAAGGGCTGGGCAGAAGCAGGGAGCTTTCTGTCTGCATCAGCCTGAATAATTCATCTCAAGTTTTTAGCAGGAGCTCTTCTTCCCCTGCTCAGCTTCCCCTTTGTCTGGCAGAGCTGCTGTTTGTGACTTGGCTTCTTCCTCCAAAAGCCTGGAAAATGGTTTTCTGATACAAAATCCTGGGCCATGATCTGTTTATCCTACACTGCCACACAGAACCCAAATGAGAGTCCCTCTAAGAAAGACCATAAAAGACAGTTCTCTTCCTGAGTGGGAAATCAAGAGATTAACTTTCATTATTCCTTTTAATAGGATGCTCCTGCTGGTTCATGTAAGAGACTGAACGATTACCCAACATTTTTTCATTTTTAGCAGCTGTCACAATTAATTTTGCAGAGCCCACATCTACACTACCTGATAGTTCTTCCTCCCAACCCTCTAAAGCAAACTCAACCCATTCCAGGGCACTTAAAACTTGTGCACAATCAGCTCAAGGAACTGACTTATGCCAGGCAAATCCAGGGCTTGTATAAGCCAACGGAGTTGAAAATCCACTGGATGGAGTAGATGGATACAGTGTTTGCATACAATGTGCCTCTTGCTTGTCTCTGAGTGTATTTTTGGAAGCCAGGAACTAAACATCCTATTTCTTTAGTAGAGCTGATGTGTCCTAGAGAAGTCTCAGTCTTTTTTTATCCTCCATCTCTCCCCAGTGCTGACGGTGACTTCGCAGTCACCCACCTGACCAAGGCTCACCTCTTCTACGATGGGAGAATTAAATGGATGCCCCCTGCTATATACAAGAGCTCCTGCAGCATCGATGTCACCTTCTTCCCCTTTGACCAGCAAAACTGCACCATGAAGTTTGGCTCCTGGACCTACGACAAAGCCAAGATAGACTTGGTGAGCATGCACAGTCATGTGGACCAGCTGGACTACTGGGAGAGCGGGGAATGGGTCATCATCAACGCCGTGGGCAACTACAACAGCAAGAAATATGAATGCTGCACAGAGATCTACCCTGATATAACTTACTCCTTCATTATCCGGAGGTTGCCGCTGTTCTACACCATCAACCTGATCATCCCCTGCCTGCTGATCTCCTGCCTGACCGTCCTGGTCTTCTACCTGCCCTCTGAGTGTGGAGAGAAGATAACCTTGTGCATCTCCGTGCTGCTGTCTCTCACTGTGTTCCTGCTGCTCATCACAGAGATCATCCCATCTACCTCCTTGGTCATCCCTCTGATCGGGGAGTATCTTCTCTTCACCATGATATTTGTTACCTTGTCTATCATCATCACTGTCTTTGTGCTCAACGTGCACCATCGTTCCCCCCGTACCCACACGATGCCTGACTGGGTGAGGAGGGTCTTCCTTGACATAGTCCCACGTATCCTGTTCATGAAACGTCCCTCCACAGTGAAAGACAATTGCAAGAAGCTCATTGAATCCATGCACAAAATAACCAACGCACCCAGGCTTTGGTCCGAGATCGACGTGGAACCCAACTTCACTACCTCATCCTCCCCCAGCCCCCAGAGTAATGAGCCTTCACCCACATCTTCCTTCTGTGCCCACCTCGAGGAGCCGGCCAAGCCCCAGCCTATCTGCAAGTCACCTTCTGGGCAGTACTCTGTGCTGCACCCAGAGCCTGTACAGGTGACCTGCTCATCTCCACAACCCTCGTGCCACCCCCTGAGTGACACCCAGACCACCTCTGTCTTGAAAGGCAGGTCACTGAGTGTTCAGCAGATGTACAGTCCCAATAAAGCAGAGGAGGGGAGTATCCGCTGCAGGTCCCGGAGCATCCAGTACTGCTACCTGCAGGAGGACTCTTCCCAGACCAATGGCCAATCCACCGGCTCTCCAGCATCCCAGCGGTGCCACCTAAACGAAGAGCAGCCCCAGCACAAGCCCCCTCAGTGCAAGTGTAAATGCAGAAAGGGGGAGGCAGCTGGTACGCCAGCCCAAGGGAGCAAGGCCCACGGCGCCAAAGAGCAGCACCTCGTGCTGATGTCCCCAGCCCTGAAGCTGGCAGTGGAAGGGGTTCACTACATCGCAGACCACCTGAGAGCAGAGGATGCTGACTTCTCAGTAAGTAGGCAAACTTCACCTGCTCTCCTTTAGCAACCCAAAAATTATCTGCTGGGGAAGCCCCACCAAACCTCGAGGCTGTACAGAGCATAAAAATGCTGATGTAAGCTCAGCCATCCCTGATATTGTGGCTTTTGGACTCAGTGGCCACTGCAGACGCAGCTGGAGATGTGCTTGGGGTCTTGGCAGGCGTGAGGGCCAAGGGGGCAGACCGGACCATGCTCAGGGCTGCTCTAGGACAATGCATTCTCTAGCAGAAAATAGGAATAAAGTGGTTTTCAGGTAGGGAGGAAGCAGGTAAGATTGTTAAAGACACCCAAAACGCAATCATCTGGTGGGAACAGAGACATTCTTTACAGAGAAGCCTCTGACAGACAGGGATCTCACACTCTCTGTTATTTATTAAGCATTGCCTTTTAATACGGAGCCGAGGAAAGCGAATTCCCCAAATAGGTTGTGGATGTGGGAAGCGTGTAGTAGCGTGGGGATAGTGCAGGGTCTGTTGGGCTCTGCCAACACATGGTGATGTGATTCCTCATTAGTGGACTTCCACTGGAGCAGTTGGCTCTGTGCAGGGACGTGGGCGGACAGACAGATTTTGTGCTTACTCTGTGGGGGGAAATATGGCTACAAATAGAGGAAGGAAATGGAGGCTGAAAGAGTCTCTTTCAACGGAGACAGTGATAACAAATGCCACATCCTTTCACACCTCCTGTAGCTCTTTCCTGCAATACTATGGATACATGTTATTAAAGAAAAGTTATTAAAGAAAAGTCTCTCTAGCTTTTCCTAGACAGATCCATAAGCGAAAGGTACTTCTTAGCTGTGCCTACAGTTCAATTTTTTTTAAATTCAACATTTAGGAACAGTGCAAGTCATGGTGCTTTTATGCAAGACTTCCTGGGCAGTAAGACTGTCTTTTATTTGCACTTTTCACAGCACTGAGCACTCAGAAGCAGCAACAAAATGTTGAATACTACTGTCCTCTTTGATACCATAGTTAAAGGCTTCTGTTCTTTAATGTATTTCACTTCACAACATCCCTTTGAGGAAATAACTGTTTATTCCTCATGTTGAGGAGTGACAGCCAAAATACAGAGATGAAGTGACCTGTTCAAGGTCACAGAACAAATCTGTGGCAGAGATGGGCTGTGAATCCTCGTCTTTATTAGCTGACAGCCCAAAACTCTTTGCCAGGCTAAAGCACTTCACAAGCACATTAGGAGTGCAGGAATTAAACTTTGCTCTCTCCCTCTGGCAATAACCACAAGTAAACCCAGGGATGTCAGCTGAGTTTAACTCACTCTTTTCCCCGTGGTGCAAATGAAAGAATATTACACCAATATACTTCCCATTTCAACTATTCTCTCTGAGAATGGTTGGTATGATCAAGAACTGAGCCAATTAACTTCTTGAGTTCTTTCCTTTTAATTCTTTAAAATGAAAACAGTCTCAAGAAGCCATGAATTTTCTTCTTATACCTCCTGCTACTCTTCCCTCTTGAAATGATTATCCTGAAGAAAAGCAATTTAGAGCACTAAACATCAAAAGCAGAAGAAAAGGAGCACTTTGAGCCTTTGGTCTCTGACCCAACCTCCTGCCAGCCCAGCCTCTGAGCAAAGGCACCAAGAAATCATTCAGCAATGAGCTGTGGGCAGGTCTGTGGGCTCCTCTTGGGGAGTCTGGAGCACTGGTGTTCCTGGGGGTGACCTTTCACTGCTCTTCCACACCAGTTGTGGTTGGCACAGTAGGCAGAGCTTGGGTTTTCATATCTGGGGGAATAATGCTGACCCCAGTCTGAGGCCATGCTATTTTCTCTTTCTGGATCCAATAGATATCAAGTGGGAAGGCACATTTTCTTTCTCCAGGTGTAAATGAAAAAGAAGGAGGAAAAACAGCTTTCTGGAATCGAAATGTGCTGTGAGGAGCAGAACTGATCGAATAAAATGAGAATTTAGTGGGGAAAAAGTCAGTACTCAGGAATTTGCTTTCATCTTAAAATCAAATTGTGGCACTTCTTCATGGAAGTCTTCCATAAATCTATCAGGAGGCACCTCTGATGCAGCTGCTGAGACAAAGTTTGCTGTCTCATGGGCAATATGTCCTTAGACACGCACCTTCCCAGAACAAGAATGGAGCTTCTTTTGAAGTTCCTGTCTTTTTTGTCCTTTTTTATTTTTTTCCTTTTATCTAAAGCTCCATTGCCACGGGGGCAGCGCTTCTAAATTAAAAGTAAATAGCTCATTTAATTAAGTGCTCCAGCGAAGAGAAAAAGGGAAATGCAAGAGGCAGTTGTTTGTTACAAAAAGATATCTGCAAACAATACAGGCACGGTGGGACACTGGGGAAAACGCAAGGCGGGAACTGTCCCGGCAAATGATGGAAATGCCATTAGAAATTAATTACAGACTGAAAAGCAAAACAAGTTGGATGTCACACGCGAGCCAAAACAAGCAGACACCAACAGCACCATCTGGGAAGCCTTGCTGTCCATGCCTGTGTGCATCTCTGGAATGCTGTAATATGAAGACTTTCAAGACAGCTTAAAAATAAAATGGGAAAGAACAAAGCTGAAGGGGAGGAGGCAGAGGATAATCTCACTGGTTTATTTTTAACAAAGCACAGTGAAACCACCTGGGACTGCTCTAATCTGTGCTGCAGACTCCAGGTCCCGGGGATCGGATGCCACCAAGTCACCTCAATCCTCCACTCAAATCCTGGGGGTCAGAGCCGCGAGGAGTCTGGACCAGGGAAGAGCTGCAGATTCCCTGACTTCTTGGAAATTTGAGGGTGGGGGAATCAGTTGCCCCTAACCCTTTTCTGAAAATAGTTTTGAGTGAGCTTCTTAAAAACTAATCAAAATAGAGCTCAGGAGTTGTGGTGGCAGATGTTGACAGCTGCAGAGATGTCAGAGCGACGTCTGCGGATCATGCCCCACGTGAGGTGCTGGACCACAGGGAAATGCTACAGCGCTGGCAGAGCACAGGACACAAAATCCAGATCATTCTTTTTTTTTTTTTTTTCCTTCTTCCTCCTTTTTTTTTTTTCATTATCTCTCCATAATTTCCAATTTCACCCTCTGTGCTCTCGGTCTGAAGCTGGATATTGATTTTACAAACTCATCTGATGCACTCTCAGCCATCATTTTCAAGATGGGCTGAGTGTTTCTGCATACACCATTACATTTGAAAGCCAATTTCTGTCAAATTTTCAAGTTGTTCCTCTTCTCCAATTTCCCCCTTCTTTTCTCAAAGAGAAAATCATCTAGTTTCTTTTCTTTGCGTGATCTGGCACTTTTACTAGCCTGAATATCTAAAAATGCTTATTTTGCCAGAATGGAGCACTATTAACTCAATCCAGCTTTCCGGTTGGACATCAGATGGCAAATTTCAGATTTTCCTTACACATTGCTTACGTCATGAGACACTAAACACATAAATACAATCATCTAGACCTTACTTAGCTGCCCTTCTCATGAGGATTTTTAAGCATTAGAGACTCACTCCAACACTCAGCAAGTGATGAACAAATCAGAAAAAAAGGTGCAGCAAAGGGGACTTATTGACGGAGACCTTATCTTTGGGATGAGATAATTACTTTTGGTTTCAGTGGTCACTATTTCTTTTACCCTAATTATAGATAGTTATGCTGAGGGCTATGTAATCATAAAATAACATGATTTTCCCCAAGAAGGTGCCAAGACACAGGATGAACTTCTGTTTGTTTCCTCTACCTATTCAATAGTAAAGGCTGGTTTATCTTGGTGCTGGTTTTATAGGGTATAAACCTATCCATTGCATGAAAATATTTAACTGATTCTTACACTTTTGACAATGTTCAGGTGCTCCTGAAATTGAAAATGCTTTTTTCAGAGGAAATATGATTTGGTTTCCAGTGCATGCCTCGTTTCCCAGTCCACAGAGCTGCTTGCTGAGCCAAGGAGCTCAGTAATGCCGCTGTACCTGTGGAAGCATCATCTGCTGCAAATGGCATTTCGCTGATACTTGGGTTGCTTCCTCCACCAAAATGAATTTTTGGCAGCCTTGGCTTTGCTCTGCCTCCTTCTCCTTTCACCACACTCCTGACTTGTTGTGCTCACAGCCACTGAAGAGGTTTGAGCAAGATCCTGCTGAGATGTTTTCCCTGAAGAGCAAGGCACCGTGCCAAATTTCAGCCCTCGGGTCTATTAATCACCAAGTGGGAAATTGTAGGAAATTATAATGGGTACAGTCATATCAAATAAAACTTTGCCATCTGATCAGTCCTCTTCCTCGGAAAGAAATTATTAACAGCAATGTAATAAAAGAGGTTTTCATATGTGTGTGGTTTCTTAATGAAACAGCCATTTACAATTTCTGCCTGATGGTATTAATAAGTACTAGACCTCCCCAGAGAGGAATTGCTGGAAAATCCTCCCACAGCAAGGCAAAAAAGGAGAAAACGGAGGATCAGGGACACCACTGCTTTTATTTGCTGGTTCATTTTCACTGCTTACTCACCCAAAGCTTTAAATCCCTTCACAGAAAAGAGTCTGGTTTGGTTAATCTGTAAGCAAATCTGTTTATAAGCATGGGCAGACAAGTCATTTCTTACCCCTCATGCTCCCCAGCTTGAGTCTCAGCCTCATTTACACACCCAGTTACGGCTGTTGCTGATGGAGAATGGGGTAGTGAGTGTGAGAGGAGCTTAATTATCCACGGGTGTATGCCATCCTTGGGGATCTGTGACCAGGGTTTGTGAATGCACATGAACACCCACACACCTTCTGGGAATCTGTCTCTCACATCAATAATAGCCAGATTAATCTTTGCCATCTTACAGGACCAATAAATATGAGCGAGACCTTTCCCCTCCTATCTCTGGAATTAAACAAAAATATCCTTTTTTGGAACAAAGCACTCCTAGTTTCCATAAATTTTGATCTCAGATAAGTGTTAATAATTGGCCTTTCTGTGTTCCCAGGTGAAGGAAGACTGGAAGTACGTTGCAATGGTCATTGACAGGATCTTCCTCTGGATGTTCATCATTGTGTGTTTGCTGGGAACTGTTGGTCTCTTCCTCCCACCGTGGCTGGCAGGAATGATCTAAATATAGGCCCAGAAGGAAGAAAGAATTATCCCACTCTATGGATTTTAGTTCACCTGGAAGGAGAGGAACAGAGAAGCAGAGGAAGCCCTTTGAATAATTCACTCTGTGTCCACACCTGAGTTGCTCCAGAGCTCTCGGGGAATACTTTCCGAGGTCGCATCATCTTGCCAAGACATTTTCATCTCCTCCATCTAATTTAGGGGAAAAGTTCTTATTAAAGTCTGTCCATAGCATGGTGGCATTCATTGGCATATACTCAGCAATGTAAGAACACGAGCTTGTCCCTAAAGCAGCACATAAAGGGGCTTTGCATCCTCAAACCAGCCCCTGGCAATTAGCTCCAGTCGTCCTCAGAGGTCTCAGTGTGCCCTGCCTAGTGATTTTGCCCTGCCAGTCTGAAGTGGTTCAGGGCTGTGTGTCCGTGTATGAGTCATTTTATAAATAAAGTTCTGGATTTGGGATACCTGTGGAGGATGTGGTCTGTGGTCAGCTGGTGGAAAGGCTGAAATAATTGCCTGGGACCAACAGTGATCATTAGCACAGCAGATGCAGTTTCTATATTGACAGATTTTACTTTGGCCAATCCCCTTCAGAAGCTGTGGGGACCAGAGCTGAGTGAGGATCATGCAAATGGAGGGAGGATTTGGGGTTAAGACTGGGACCACATTTGTAGCACTTTAGTGTGTTTTCAGAGGAAATATCCCGGATCCAAGGTTTGGTCTTTGTAAAATAGCAGAGGTTCACCCTGAGCTGTAAAACCCTTGGCATAGGTGAGGAAGGCACTCAGACAAGTGGAAGCCATAACAGAAGTCCAGGACGATGTTAGGATAATAAGGAAATAGGAGGAACCCTGAACAGGACACACAGTCAGGCTTGGGAATTCAGGATGGCACTTTGCAGAAATTACAGGCCTTAAACATGGCCAGCTCTCTCAGCAGCTGTGCTCTTCCCAGCTCTACCCAAGCTAACCCAACCTTTTTGCACACCTTGCCCTTGCTTTGGGACCTGCAGCAAGAAGGCAGGGACAGGCAGCAGCAGCCAGAGAGAGGATTCCAAAGCCCTGTCCTACTGCATGTAGGTGTTCAAAGGCACAGCTGAGCCAGAGGTGTGGGTGAAAGCCAAGAACACAGAGGGCAAGTGTGGGCTTCACCTGCCTTCTGCCTGTTCTCTGTGTGCAAATGCAACTGCAGGAGACTGACCGCACTGGAACAGAGGCAGGTAAAGCCAGAGCCAGGTGACACTCCCCAGGTGGAGTGTGTGCCACTTGCCTGTGCCACATGGCTCAGTGAGCAGCAGAGAGCTGCTCAGGCTTGTGACAGCAATACTGGAACTGAAACTATATGGTTTAGAGACTTCTTTGAAATACAAGTTACTGCCCTCAGTTCGAACAGCACAGGCTAAAAATCAGTGCGGCGACCAGCCTGTGTGGCCTCATTTAAGAAGCTACAACTGACCTCCATGTTCACAGGCTCAGTCAAGTCCTTAAAATCTGTTCAGCTCACAAAAAAAACCCAGAGTAGTTGAGGATTGGGCCAGTTCCCAAAGAGCTGTGCTGGCACAGCACGGGGAGGGAGGATGAGGGAGCCTGAGCTGCTGCTCCTTCTTGCTTGTTTTCAGAAAAAAAAGAGAGCCTCGGTCTTTGGAGATGCTAATTTATCCCTTTTCACAGTCAGTGAGTTTGCTTATGGCAATGAAAGGAAAACAAACAGTCAAACATCTTCAAGGTCTAGTGCATAAATGTACCAGCACAGCTGCAGTCTGTGTGCAGGGCTGGGAGTGGAGGGGACAGCGGGGCTGCCTCATGGTCTGTGTGACAGGCACGCCGGGCTCACAGGGGCAGCCTGAGCCCTCTCTAGCACCTTTTCACATTTTGAGTGCACCAATAAACACGAAAGTAGAAGATTTGTGGCCCTTGGGCACTGCTGGGTCAGGGGCATCATATCTCAGCAATGCCCATGACAGATGTGCAGAGCTCCCGCTGCCTCCTCCTCCTCCTCCTCCTCTCCTGAGCCCATGAGGATTGCTGGCAACGAAGCAGGTGGGAGGCTTGACTCTGCATGCACATTTTTAGCAGTAAAAACACGCTCATTTTCCAAGCTAGGATGGAGTCAGCAGCACCTTGAGTCTCTGCTCACATCTCCCAGCAAACACGGGCTTGGGCAGCAGTCGAGTGATGCTCAAAGGCAACCCACAGTGGGGACCCGCTGAGGAGAGGGGGTCTGTACAGCAAAAGTTGCTGTTGGGTCCCTGAGAGCAAAAAGGAATGATTTGGAGGCAGCAGGAGAACTGATAAAGATGTAAGTACAGGATAAGAGGCAAAAGTTTAAGGCTGCATATTGGGAAATTCAGCAGGGACAGGCATAGGCTGTACTTCGTTCACAGCCAAGGGCCCATCTCAAATCTTCAGCTTTTCTGCTAAAACTTATTGCCAGTGCACACAGTGTGAAGTGCAGTGTCTCAAGGGGAGCATGGCACTGTGACAGCAACAGAGCATAACATGAATTCCCTGGCAGAATGGCCCTGCCATGCAGGAGGAGGAGGAAAGGCCTCCATTAGCACATCAAAAGTATTGGGTGTGATTAGGAGTGCTAAGGATGTGGTTGTGTCCCTGAAGAGTCAGTGCCACTTTGGGATCATGGAGTTTGGGAGGACAAGATGAGAAGTGACAGCTGAAACCAGTTACAAAGGTGTTAGTGGTGTCTGGGGAGAAGCTGGGGTAGATCTCTGGGATCCCCTGCCTTGCTGAAGTCAGAGCATTTTTCACACTCCTCATGTTGCATTGATAGTTCCCCAGTTTAAAGTTCAAATAAATCCTTCCTTCTGCTTCTGACGTGCCTCCTTGTAAATTCTAAGGGGAGAAATTAGGAATCAACACTTACCACCCTTTCTTAGACAAGTTATTCCTTCTTGGAGGTTGTTTAGGACGATGCTATCTCTCTATAGGATTCAATGATCAGAAACTGGAATAAAACTGGGACATGAACCAGACTATAACTGTAGAATAATGAATAATTCTGCTATTCCTAACCCATGAAACACAAAGAGAAGTTTTTAGCATATGAAAGACTCCAAGAAAATGCATGCAGCCAGACTGTTAGCATTTATAATGTTCCCATCTCAGAAAGGATTCCAAGGGCTTGACTGAACAAGCTGACATCAGGAGAAGAGTGAGGAAGCAAGACTGGGATACAGCAGGAGTTCTAAAACCATCTTGGAAGAGACCCAGAGAAAAGTAATGGGTTTTCAGGCTCCAGGAGCACAAAACTGAGCTCAGAGACACCAAAGGCACCACAAACAGCAGATATAGGTGTTGATTTTTTCTGTTTTACTTGTGCAGGACAGATTGTATCCTCAGCATGGTGATTCCTGCTTTTCCTTCCAGTACAGCTCCTTTGGGCATGAATGGAAGAAAACTGACTGTAATAACCTCAGTTCCTACCATTGCTCTCTTTTTCCCCACATCCTCTTTTTTCTGATTCCCTAATGCTCACTTTGTCTCGATCATCCTCCCAGCCACAGAGGATGCAGGGTGTTTTATCTGCAGCTGGATGGCAGGATGATCTTGTAATCCCCTTTTCCCCAGCATTTTCAGGATTGTTCTCCATCTCATTCTCCAATGAGCTAATCCACATAGTTTATGTCACCTCCCTTTTGGATAAGTTTCTGCAGACATTTTGCAAGAAACTGTACTTAAGGAAATCCACTGGTGTGGAGACAGACAGGCAGAAAGATGCAGGTGTGAGATGCAAGATTCATGTACAGTACTAAGAAAATCCCCCCCATAACAGCCCCACCTGGCTCTCCCCCACTACAGTGATGTCCATTTATGAGACCTTTCATTCTTACCCAGAATGTCTTTTTGTTTCCAGCCCTTTAAATCTGGCCCAGCCAAGCTGTTGAGCCCTGGAGAAAGCCTTTGCTCATTGTATCTTACTCCTGAGACCAATTCAATACCTTAACACAATGCTTGTAGCAAAAATATCTGTCACTGAAAGGCCTCTGCCAGAATTCAGCTGCACCAGGTGGGTCAAACTCTGCAGCAGGAATAAAAATCTAAATTTATTGCAGTTTAAAGATTGGAGGACAGAAGGTTTAAAGAAAATGGACAGATGATGTCACACTACAAATGGTACAAAAAAAAATTCTCTATGGCACAGATTACTTCAGGGCACTAATAAAAATGAGCAAATAAGTAAAAAGGATCTTAATAAGGACTGAGGAGAAGGCAGGGAAACAGGCATTGATCTGCAAAGGAGAAAAAAAATTAATCTGAAATGTGGGTTTTCACAAGGATATGTTAAATTTTTATAATTGAGAGCAAAGTCCCCGCTAAGGAAAGACCTGCAAGAGAATTCTTTAAACTGCATTTCTTATGAATAACACTGCTCTGAACTACAGTTTGCATTAAAACTGATAAATTGGAAGGGAAAAGTACAAAGCACATAAAAGAACAGCACAAAAGGGGAAACAACAGGTTGTGTTCAGCAAAGAACGCTGAGTGTTGGTGTTTGCAAAGGGCTGGTTTCTGTACTCACAGACAGGAGGAAGCTGTAATTTGGGCTGGGGAGGGTCTCTTGACTTCCCTGTACCTTCACCTTTCGGGCTGCTGTGATTCTTCAGCTGCTGGAATAATTTCTTTTAGGATTAGGACACTCTCAGTGCCCAAAATCTCCTAGCAGAAATGCTCCTTGACTCAAGGAACTGGGTCACAAAGCACTGGAACAGGCTCTGTGATATTACATGGACTAAATAGCCGTGATTTCAAGTAAATAAAACCACTCATGGGACAAAGTTTAGGAAGACAAATGGACAAGTTGTTTGTTCAGGTTGTCTGTCTCCTAATCAATAGCCCTTCTGGGACCTAATTTTGTTAAAGTCTGACCCTTCCTGTTGTATCTGAAATAACAAGACAAAAGCAAATGTCACTTGAAATTCCAACCAACAGATTAAATCCCGAGGCAGGCAGTGAGGGGATGTGAGTAACTTTCAAAGGCAGTTGATAAAGAAGCATAAAGGAGCTCTGTCTCAGTCACCTGCAGTTACTACACTTGAACAGGCAGAGCAGCAAGTCCAGCACTGGGTATTTGGCTGCACTGGTTTAGGACAGAAAGGAAGCAGAATTACCTGCAAATGCAGATGTTCCTCACTGAACTGCTCACCTTCCCCAGGTTGTGAGCATTTCATGGGAATAATTTTCGGTCCTGCTGTGCAGGTACCTCTTTTACCTCCTTGCCTTTCCTTTCATCTGCCAGTTATCACAGTTCTTGGGGTTTATATCCACGGCTAAATGCAGAGCCATTCCGAATCAACTCCATGCAGGTTTGGGTTGCTTTTTTTTACTTTGGTTTAGTTGTTTTGTTTTGTTTTGTTTTTTTTTTTTCCCAAAGAACAGTGAAAACACAGCTCAAAAGCTCTTTGACCTGTAAAAACAGAAACACCTGCAGCTCCACAGCACCTATTCAGGGTGTCCCAGTGAATGTGTCTCTTCAAACACTGTGTTCCCAATGTGCTGGAACCTTCAGCTCTTCTGACCTCTCCTTTTTCTTCCAACTGGAGCTTTGTCTGCAACAACACTTCATCTGAACCACAAAGATTTCTATCTTACACGTCAAGGCAGCTCAAGAAAGCTCCATAGTGAACAGAAATGTTACTTCTATGAGAGTGCATACTTCTATGTAGGAATTTCCATGATGCTCCATTTTTTTACCTTTTAACACCTTTGAAAAATAGGTATTGATAATTTTTGTGTCATTCTGCTTTAGCAAAAAAAAAAAAAAAAAAAATTGAAATATTTTGTTGCCCCAGGTTTAAATCAGAGCTCAGGAAGGATTGTTTCTGAAGCAGGGGCAGAGTACAAGCAGTGATCAAGCACAGCCTGAAGTGGTGATTGCAAAGGAGGTGCATTTTTATCAGTATATGCATGGTCTGTTGTAGACATATGTCAGATGATGGCAAAGAAAGGGGATGTAACACGACAATTACCTCCATATCATATGGGTAAAAGCCAGACTCAGAGCTGTTCAATATTCTAGCTGATAACATGTAAAGTAGCTACTCAGACTGCAGGAGGGAGAGATGGAAAAGGCAGTAGGTTAATCTCCAGCTCCTCTCAGCACACAACTCTGACTCATATAAGGCTTTGCTTGAGTTACCAAGCCCCAGAGAAGGAGGCTGGACAGTGGAGGGGTTTGTCACACCACGGGAAGGTCTGCAATATTTGTGTACATAACAATCCCATAAGGAAGCCACCAGCATTCTGCCAGAAACAGAAACAGGCAACATGGTCCTAGACTTTGTTACCTCATCAACCAACAGAGAATTCAGCTTTTCTCCAGTGGATCTGCATCTTTGAGCACAAGGTGCTCTTTTTCTCTGTGCAGGGGACCCAGAATAACAAACTGACAAAAATAAACCACGAGCAGACAAATGGGCAGAAATTATCTGTTATTTCTGAGCATTTAAATACAGTATATCTTTTTTCCTACAAGTCTGTCAGCCTGCATCTCCAACCATGCCTCTATCTTGCTGTGGGATGTGAAGTTTGAACCCTGCAGGGGTCCAGTGCTGAGAACCAGACAAGGGGCTCACCCAAAGGCAGGCTGGTTTGGTGGCTGTAACGTTTGATTGACTTGTCCATATAGAAATGGTGGGGCATTAAAAAAACATGAACAACACATTTGGTATTCAGGTTGCTGCTTCTTTTGGAGTGCATGGAGTCTTCAGCCAGAGATTTCCAGGGAAAAAGCAATGTCTTCATCTGCCTCCGCACCAGCCATCAGGGGACGAAATCTGTGTGTGGAAAGGATGAGGCCACTGAGCAAATGAATAAATAAGTGTCAAGATCTGAGAAAGAATGGCACAGAATTAATCCTCTTCCCTCGTAAATCTTTTGTTCCGTGCCAGTGAATTCCTTCATTGCCCAGGTCTTTGCAGCACTGAGCCCCCGTGAAGTGTGTGTGTGGGAAGTGAGGTATTGTTCCTGTCTATCCACCGTGGAAACATTGCTGGGGACACTGAGAGCTGAGGGTACCCCCGTGATCACCCCACCTGCTCGACTACTGATGCAGTTATGTGTTAATGCATGAAGGATGGCTGAGGAGCACTCAATGGAACCTCCTTTTATCCACATGGACTGCACTGAATCACCCTGATTGCTTTGCAGAGGAGGCTCTTGTGGGATTGATGGTGCCTGAAGGGTGAGCAAAGGTCTCTGCCTGGCTCAAGAGGAGTAACCAGGGACCACAAACCGATAACTTTTGTATGGAGATAGTCAGGACTTACCTCTTCCACCTGCCCCATAACACCCAGAGATATCACAGCCCCCTGGATGTCCAGGCTGCCCAGGCTGTCCTCTGGCACCAGGAAAACCTTGAGGACCAGCATTCCCAGGGTAACCCTTCGGACCTGGTTTCCCCAGCACAACTTCTCCTGGTGGGCCTGAAGAAGGAGAAGCACTGTAAGCTGTTACACGTCTAGTTTGGCTCCTTCAGTGTAGTATCTCTTCTGTATTTTCCTCCATCCTACATGGCAGTTAATTTTCTCAGTGTTGCTTCCTCATTTTGGTGGACAAATAGGACCTGCTAGTTGGAAAACCTGTTCTGAATCCAAAGAACTAGAGGGCTTATTCTTGACCCTAAGGGTGCCCAGCTTGGCTGAAAACAGGACCTGGTTATGAGAATCCAAAGTCCACTACATGCCAATGCAGAAAATTACTTTAACCTCAGGATCCATCTCAGAGTAACTCCTTTCTGTGTCTTTACATCTCAATTTTAAAAATTTAAAAGAATATCAATATGTTTGATAGTTTGTTATGTCAGTGGCAAAGCTCCTGCTGACTCCAAGTAACAGGGATCAGGGTGGAGGAGCATGCCAAATCCTAACAGATTACTCACAAACCCTTACGTGTCATGAGCTGAATTTTCAGAGTTTCTATCCCCAGAGCATCTGGCCTTGCATGCAAAAAATCAGCAAAACTAAAACTCTCTGGATGTGTCTCAGGTCCTTAAAACACATCATCACCTAGAAAGTGGTACCAGAGGGAAGAAGCTGCCTGGAGTAATCTCTTTTGTCTTAGCAGAGAGGAACCATCCAGGCTGCTGCCAACAGTGCTGTGGGGGGAAGGTCAGTCCACCCCACCACAGTGGTCCTACAGCTGGACAATGCTTTGAATCTGAGAGCTGGTGGGCATCAGATGGCCCTGCTGGGTCAATGCAAAGAGGTCATATTCACTCTACCTGTTCTGCCTCTGGGTCCTTGGCTCCCCTCCTCACTGGCTCCAGACATTCCTTTTTCTCCTTTGGGTCCCGGGGCACCTAATCACAGATAAGAGATAAATGTTTCTTCACTGCATTTCAAATTTCACTCTGAATTGGTGCTCCTGGAGTCTCCCCACCTGTTGAAGCAGAGTCCCAGCCCTTGGCAACACCTGAGGAACATCCATTTCCTTTAATTCAGTCTAGGCAGATACTCTCTTGCTGTGACCAAAAGGGCATTTATTTCTTTGATACAATTAGCATTGATTTGCAGCTTGGTATGGGTGGAAATGAACTTTTTTTTCCCCGAGAAATTCACAGTGATAGTGTTAGTGCACCAGCCTGAGGGTGAGACCCACCTCTGTGCTCTTCACACGGAGCAGACAAATCACAAAGCTGAACCGTCTCTTCAACCAGGTGCTGGTTAGTCAGGATTGCTGGTTTTGTGTGAAATTAGTCACAAACCCAGTATATCTCAGAGAAACAGGTGCATTTTGACAAAATCCCGTTTTTGATTCTTTTAAGATGGAAATATTTTGATCAGCCATGTCCTCAAGATGGTGAGATTCATCTTCTCCCATCTCCTGCTCGACAGGCTGGAAACACCTGCAGGTTGATACTCCCTTTTCTCTGAAGTGACACTTTGATGAGCTTTGCAGATACCAGATAAGGCTGACTAGTGCAGGAGTAGGGAGCTAAACAGAACATTTCTAGTTACTCAGAGGTGTTAGGACACTGCTGAAACCAATGTTTTTCATTTTATTTTGACAGATAATTACTTGAGCCACTGCCAAACATTGTCTGCGACTCCAAGCAAAGCATCTTTCCACTATTCACTCATTCATGTGCAGTAACTGATGCCACTTCTGAGATTACATTAATCCATTTCTTTAGTCATGTGTGAGTCTTTCATTGTTGAAAATACTGCTCCAGAAACCTACTTCCACTTTCAATATTGCTTCAGCTGCCTCATGCCTTCAGTCAGTATTTTCCAATATTTTCCTCATTTCTGTCCAAAGGTGATCTGTTCCACCACCATATGCTCACCCAAAGGGCTGTTTCTTTTGCCTTTCTGCAGGGAGAGCCTCCTGCCCTCTAAAATTAAACTCTCCATCCCCCAAAACCTACACTGGTCTTCCTCTCAATTCAGAGCTTGAAAAAACAATGGGCTGTATCTGATTTCTACCTACTCTTCGAGAGGAGATGTCTCTTCATAGAATTGAAAAGTCCAAAAGAAAAACAGCAATGAGATGAGATAATATCATGGATTATCTTTACAGTACTGCTTGAGGCACTGAAATGTTTAGTTAAAGTGGCAAAGACACAGCAAAAGATGTTCACAAAGGCTTCTGTCCATACCTCCCTCTCCTGGATACCCATCTTTGCCTGGCCGTCCAGGGATGCCGTTTTCTCCTCTCTCTCCATTGCTCCCAGGGGGACCTGGAGGACCTGGTGGTCCTGGTTCTCCTGGTTTTAACCTTTCTTCCCACATGGGAACTGGCTTCCTTGCATGCTCATGAATGAATGAGTCAAATTTCAGCACATGAGCTGAGAAGGCAAGACAGAAAATTAATGTTTCCTTGGCTGGGAAATTCAGAAGGGAGATAAAAATCAAAAGATGTCTAAAAAGGTACTTAAAATTATCAGCTAGTGCTAAATAGCTGTCAGTCCAAACTGAGAAAGCCAGAAGATGAAGATGGGCACCTCAGTCATGACTTTGCTGCCTGACCTTGGTCAAACCACTACTTCTCTTCATGAATCACAGCACAGGAGCTTTATAAAAAAAAAGCCTCATCTCAAGAGGAATCAGCACATATCACCAAAAGAATTATTTCTTTCAAATTAGTTTCAAGCTTTTCCATTTAAGAAATAAAGAAGCCTCTGCAAAATACCAAAGGACTTTACAAAGAAATATTTCACAGGTCTCTGTGCCAATGCCACCCAATAAAGCCACGTGGCACTTAGAGCCTGAGGTGGGAGATTTGTGGTGCACAGTCCTCAGCACAGCACAGGATGGAGGAGCTCCTGGGGTCACTTACAGCTTCATGCTGTCTCTCCTCTTGTTTTTTCACTACTGGAGAGTCACAAAACCATAAAATAACAGGATGGTTTGGGTTGGAAGGGATGTTAAAGCTCATCTTGCTCCACCCCCCTGCCACAGGCAGGGACACCTTCCATTAGACCAGGTTGCTCCAAGCCCCATCCAACCTGGCCTTGGACACTTGCAGGGATGGGGAGTCCACAACCTCTCTGGGGAACCTGTCTCAGGGCCTCACCACCCTCACAGAGAAGAATTTCATACTAATATCTAAAATAAATCAGCTTTCTTGCAGCTCAAAGCCATTTCCCTGTGCCCTGCCACTACAGGAACACACTTGGAAGCTGGGCTGGTTATACTCACTCTGAATCATCCGCTCACAAGCCTGGCTAACAAGCTGGTAAATTGTGGCCAAGGACTGTGGTTCCCCCTAAAATGAAGCAGTTTTTTAAATTAAGAAAAAAGGGAAGTATTAATATCTTTTAAAAAGGATCGATACCATAATGCATGATAGCTTTCTGCCCATTCATTTCCTCAGCTTGAGCCTCAGAGATATTAATTACTGTGAAATGCAGCTCTATTTATTTATCACAAAGCTCTGAAACCAGAAAATTGAAATTGGAAACATCAATAATTGCTTTTCTCCTGCACATCAAAAAGCCCAGACCGAATCTAAATAATTACCGAAGCTACCAAAAAAGGCAGAGCAAATTTCACCCTCAAATTTTATCAGAAAAGATGCTAAGTCTATAACTCGATGCTCTGTGATATGTAAAACATTTAGTGTGATCAGATATTACAACATCCTATCTTTGACTCGATCTTTTATGAATATTGATTCTTACTGTTACTGTATTCTGAATAAATCATATGTGAGGGGTCCTCTAGAAAGTTCGAGCAAAGTAAGGAAAAGTGGTAAAAATGCAAAAAAAAAAAAGCTTAAAAATAAACACTGACTCAGTGAAAATTCATACCTAATGCACTGTGTACTTCCAGAAACATTTACAAAACATACGTGTCTGTCTGGCTCACAGTGCAGATCACCCAGATTTTAAGATCTGCTCTGCCCAACAACCAAGGGAGGTGGAAATGGAAAGTTCCACTGGAAAAAATAAAAATAATTTAAAAAATAGAAAACAAAGAAAGTATAGAAAAGGAAAAGCTGGCGGGATTGGAAGGACAATGCTGTTAAAAACTGTAATACTGAGGCATTAACTTGAGACAAAAGCACCTCGGTCCCATCTGAAGCCTAATTTGCATAAGCCAGTCTTGGCAATGAACCTCAGCCTCCCAGAAAGTCACGGTGTTTCTATTTAACCAAAAGTCAGGATGAGGAAAAAAACCTTAATTTCCCAACAAAATAACCTTCCAAGGCAGTGTGGATGTTCTGACCTCCAAGGTTCTGTGCTGGGGCAGAGCTGACAACGATTACAAATGAGTTCCCTCGCGCAATGGGTTAAAACAGAATCATTCAGCAAAGAAAAGAGGGTTTGCTTTTTCCTTTTCAGCAAAGAATGGATTTTCTGTTGACATTTCTGCTTCATTGCTACAAATGATACTAAGGAGCTCTCAACTGCTGTGGGATTATTTACATCCCACCAGCCACAGCCCATGCAGGTGAATGGGAAGGGAACAAGCAAAAGGTACATGAAGTTATTCAGCACTAGAGAGGTCTGGCTCATGTTTGTAAGCCAAGGTTGCAAATCAGGTTACCAAATCCACTCTTTTGAGTGTAGGATACAGTGACAGTGTTATCTGGCACCAGAAAAACTCACTTTCTCTCCTCTTTCTCCTTTTGGACCTGGCAACCCCTATAGGAGAAAAAAAAACAAGATAAGGAAGAGCAGAAAAAAAAAATCCAAAATAAATAAATGGGGATATGGGTTACATTAGTGTGACATGGAGCACAAAGTTTATTTCTCACAGTCTTCTTGTTTCCTTGACCTCATGGCAGTGACTGGAAGAGCTCTAAGTCCATAAGAACATTTTGTTTTCTTTATAAAGAAAAATAAGCAGCAACTGGAGCAGTGGCATAAGCACCAACAACAGTGATGCAGAAATTTCTCAGATGCAACCTTAGAATAGATTTCCCAATGGGGAGGGTGGTTTTATCATCTGAGAAGAAGAAATATCTGTGACATCTTGATCTGTGGCTGCACCTACAAATTCATTTGGATGTTGGATTTTGTGTAGCCTGTGAATCTACAGAGGGCAAAGGGAGGTGGGATTTGTCGAATGCCTTATCAACAGTTTAGTAGCCTGGGCTTTGCATAGCCAGGCACCTGCTTAAGAAGGATGAGTGTGAATTTAAGCTGTTCTTTAGACTCTGAGGGAGAGCTGCTGTGAGAACAGCTCGTTTCCACTCAAGTATTCCACATCTTGGCCTTCTTTGAGACACAAAAGCAGACACTTACTGTTGGCCCAACATCACCCGGAGGTCCCTTCTCGCCACTGCTGCCTCGGGTGCCTGTCGCTCCTTGGAAACCCTGCAGAGAGCACAGATTAAAAATCCAGTTATTTCCTTTCTTCTTCTTCTGTTCGAGGAGCTCCAGGGGCACCACCAGTAGGAACACAGAGGACTCTAGCAAGGGCACTGCAGCCTTAAGTTTCCTGTCAGTGCCTCATCCAGCCATGAGCCTGATGTTAAGAGGATATTGTGCGTGAGTCATATGGGCATCATTTCCTATTACTGTCTCAATTATGGCCAAGCCAACAAAGCTGAGTTTTACCAACAAACTGTGATGTAGTTTATGCCTTACAGGCTTTAGATCCTTCATTATATATTCAGATTTAGGCATAGCCTAGAGCACAACCCTTTTCTTCAGCCTCCCAATACCATGTGGTTGTTTTCTTTTTCCTTTAAGACCTGTGTTGGCCTCTAATACTTTTCAACAGTGGCAACAGCTTAGAGAGTGGGAAGTTTCCTCTGTGGTCATCTCCTCTTTATCAGGTTTTTGTGTCATTTGGAGCCTTAAAGGGAAGAAAAAAATAGGCCAAAACCAACTAGCAAAAATATATTGTTTTATAATTTTCCAGCTATTACATTTAAGCTCAGTAAAGATTAGCAACTGTTCTGAACAGTGAACATAAAAGAATTCTTCAAGGCACCAGAACAGCTTTCAGAGCCTTCTCTGAAGGCTACAGTGTTTTCCTTGTATTCAGAAAGCTGAGGTTCAACTCTGACAGCTTCACATCTTCCCAAGATGCACAAGTCAAAGTTATGAGCTGAATTCAACTTTAGCTCCCATAAATAACTTAGCACAACTACTGCCAAATTCCTTGTAATTCAGCAGAGAGACTCAGCTGTGAGAATCAGTAACTTATCAGGTCCACCATCCATCAACTAAAACCCAATCTGGTTCAGTTTCTCATGTACAGTGAAGTGTACCTGTGGTGCCTTCAAATTAGCAGATGTAAATCAGCAGATACTAAGGTTCTGCTACTCTGGGCACAGCAGAGTACAAGACACTTGCCTACATCCAGCCCTGGCAGCCAGGTACTGGCAGTGATGTGGGAAGTAAACCTTTCACACCTGCCTCCATCCTCCAGCTCCTGCTGGTTTCAGTCTAACAAGCCAAATTAACCTCAAACTCATCCCAAAAGTTGGAAAACAGTAGCTCTAGGAAAGCCAAAATAGCACAACAAGCATCACGTTGCTGGGATAAATCTTCCTCAGGACTTGCCAGAAGAAGCCAAGGTTTTTCTTCTCACACAGAGAGTGGGGAAGGTGTGACCTGCACAGTGTGCCAGATATTCCCTGTGGTGCCCCAGGAAGGGTTTTTGCCCTGACACTTCCAGGTGAAACCCCAAAATTCTGTTGAGGAAGAGATTGTGGGCTGGATCACTCACAATGAGTACTCACCCTTGGTCCAGGAGGTCCTGGAGGCCCAGCTGTGCCTTCTAGTCCCCTCACCCCCTGCAAAGCCAAATCCAGTCATTTACCAATGAAAGAATTCCGACAGACCTCATAAGCAGTGAGATGGTTTTCCCATGTGCTGCCTTTAACAGGAACTTCCTAAGAGTGGCTAAAAAATGCATCTGCCAAACAGCAAGAAAGGTGGCACCTGCTCAGAGTTGGCCAAACCTGAGATGACCCCATTTTTTTCCCCAATCCCTCTGGCCTTATGAAAAGACTTCACTTCTGCACTGAGTGCACTGGGACAATTGGGTGTTTTGGTACGCTCACAGCAAATTTTTAGGCATCCATGCATGAAAACTCAGAGGTGAGGTGTTTTACCTTTGCACCTTGAAGTCCATCCTTGCCTGGAGCTCCCTGCACACCAGGAATGCCCTGTAAATCAGAATTGCTGGTTAAAGTTGGCACCTGATTATCATTGCCTTAATTCATCTTGTGTCAGTGGAGAGAAGAAGAAGAAGATGGACAAAGAAACAGTTATTCTATAAACAGAGCAAGGACTGTTATCCCAGCTTTAATTCCATTATATCTAGCTTCCAGATTGGTCTATCTTTCTCACCCAATTGACTGTTTCACTTGGGAAAATGATGACACTCCAAAATGAAAGGCAGTTCCCAAGCAGACAACAGCAACAACTCCATGGCTTTTCAGTCTTGTTTAAAGTAGATACTGGGACAAAAGGGCAAATCTCTGGGACAAGAAGAAATGGTGTCTTCCATTACCTGCATGCCAGGATTTCCAGTGTCTCCTTTCTCTCCTTTAATTCCTGGTGGTCCCTTGGATTAAAACAGAAGCATTCAGTTAGGCATGTGGCAGCACCCTTCAAGGCAAACAGCATCCTGCTGCTCCACATCCATGTCCCAGGTTGCTCCTGCTCCCTGCAGTGTTCCAGGGTAATTTGCAGCCACAGCTTGTGTGTGGGGATTCTGCCATCCCAGACATGCACACAGAGGCTACTCCCTGCCAGGCAGTGATGATCATTGGAAAGGAAAGTGCCTGAATATTCATAGAATATCCTGAGTTGGAAGGGACCCCACTGGGCTGTTTTCAATAAAAGCCCATTAGTGGGAATCTGGACAAAAGCAGGCTTTGGCCAGAATGAGTAAGGGCAGGGCCTCATCAGCACAAAAAATTATTGATCGTTGTCTCTCCCTGGTGCAGCTGTTCAGCTGCTGGTAAGGATGATGTAAATACACAGATCACAGCACTGAGACACCAATTTCTGAGACATGTTCTCATTGCAGAGAGCAAGTAACAAAAAAAGGCACTGGAAGAGATCACATACCACCGGACCCTGAACTGTGATGCCTTGGGAACCTGGAGAGCCTTGCTGGCCACTGGGACCTGCTGGTCCTACTTGTCCAGGTGGGCCTGGTTCACCCTAAAACCAAAGACAAGAAAGCAATCATAAGGAAAGGATATGTTTAGTGCCTGCTCTCCTCATGGGCTGCACTGCTGACCTGGTTCAGCATGAACCATCTACAGGATTCAAGATGAAGTTGGGACAGTGAGGGGATCTGTAGTAACCTCAGCTGCCTTTGCCTTTTAGGTCCAAAGTTTTGGTTCATCTTTCTTGGGAGCAGAGAGCAAAGCTGCAGAGGGTGCTTTGCAGAACATGGTTCACCTTCCCAAGCAGCAGGTCATTCCTGTTATTCAAGGTGGTCTGAGAACAAAGGGGAATGTTCCTTAACCCATGGCCAAGATCTGCATCCATTCTCATTGCTTCCCCAGAATCTTTCCCCTCTAACCACGCTGCTTTCCAGGAGGTCATCCCAAAGAAGGTGACCATTGGGCTGCTCTGGCTCTGCCCTGTGTTGATCCATGGAGCCATGAATACTGGCACCAGGGTTGGCTTCTGACCCCCAAGGTGTGGGGATTGAGACCCAGCCGTTCCTCAGGGCTCCTCCTGAGGGCTCCGTGTGGTTTTTGCCCTGCCTTGCTCCTCACACTGCTCTGGTCCAGAGGCTTGGCAGCCAGAACAAGCACAGCACAAAGACTGACTGTTTTCTGGCAGGGCTGCTCTCAGAGGACATTGCTGACCACATTAATTGCCTTAATTCAGCACAATTGGGCTCATCACCTCCATTTCCAAAGCCCAACTGAGCATTCATAATAAGTGATCAAATCCTTCGCAGTGTGTCATTGAGGCTCTGTTTGGGCTCAGCTTGGTGCAGTGAGACAGTTCCCAGCCCAAGGAGTCCATCTCAGACCAGGAATGAACACACTCAGCTGCACTAACAGAGGGTCTGCTCTCTTGCTCCCACACAGCCCAAAGCAAACACAGCCAGAAGCAGTGCTGAGTATCAGGACTCACCTTGGGTCCTGGCTCCCCCTGCTCCCCCTGAGGTCCTCTCCTCCCAGGGCTGCCCTGCCAGTGGGACACAAAGAACATCATCATATTTATTGCACTGTAGCCAGGAGCCTGAGGGACAGAACTTCAGTGTACACAGTGAAAGGTGCTGAGATCAGGGACAGCAACCAGGGAGACCTGGCTCAGCTCTGCCTAACTGCCGTGTGGGGAGAAGAAACAATCCTTCTGGCATGAACTAATATTGTGTGAATTGTCAACACCTGAATCTGAAAGTTGCTATTCTTGAGTTTAAAAAAAAAACAAAAAAAAAACAAAAAAAAAAACAACCCGTGTTTGAAATGAGAAGCACCTTTGGGAAAGGTGCTTTCAGAAGTGCCCAGAAAGTCATTTCACAAGTCAGCTGGATGTGCTCAAAAACACTCAGTAGGACAGCAATGAATACAGGGTGGGACATAGTCTTGCTAACTGGAGTTTTAAAAATAGCAGTGAGTGCTGTTGTAACTGCAGCAAATTACCAGGGGTTTAGTGGTGTGAGGATAAGGTTATGTGTGAAAACCCGATTTCTTCTAATGCTTTAAAGAGTCCTGCTCTTTAAGGAGTTGTCTGTGGAGATGCTTAAACCACAGGGCAATGCAAGTGGTAATTACGCACTTAGGATATTGGAGCAAACTGTGACAGTGGAGTGTGCTGTTAATTAAACTTCCACCGGAATGAGCAAGTAATTACTCTGCAATGAGAAGCTGTTCCTTGCACGGAACTGAACTCACAGCTAAACCACGGGGCAATGCAGGAGGTGATCTGAGACCTTTTCACTTGAGAAAGGAGGTAAATGGTTTTTTAATGGTTATTTTCCAGGAGAAAAGCACCTGGAGTGGTTTAACTGAGGTGCTCTGGAGAAACTGTCTGTCAGGTTTCAGCTCTTTTGTGCAAATAGAAGTGTTTTCCCCCAAACTTTCAAAATGCAAATTTTTTGATAACCGCTTCCTAGTGTTTAAGTGGAATATTTTCTCCTGGGATTTAAGCCCATGGTGACTCTCCAGCATCCATAACGAATAGGGTAGAATACTGCATTTGCCCTTTATCCCTGAGCATATTGCATATGTAATGACTGCTTTCTCTTCCCCCTCTTTTCCTCAGGGTTTTCTCACAAGTGACATTCGCTGAAAAGAAAGAGAGCTTTGGGGACAGACAAGATTGCAAAGTCTCCCCTTTCTCTTTACACTGCCCACCCACACAGACACTTAAAACAGTCCAATTTAATACTGTATCCTCATAGGAAGGTTTTGCAGTGGGTTGGGCTTTTTTTTTTTTTTAAATTTGAAGAGTTTCAGAGCCTACAGTCCATGAAATCTCTGCAGGCACAGAGGGTGACCTGTCCTCCTCTCCTAAGAGGATTAATGTGGTACCAGGAACTGCTCAGCCTGTTCCCAGCTGCAGCTGTTGCATTGCCAACTCACCACCTCCCCGTTTCATCAGCATCTGGAATCTGAAGGGCAGCTCTCAGACTTGCCCTGGCACGAGCAGGACCTCAAATCTCCCTGAGATAGGATGTGAGGAACCGGCTTCAAGTTTCATCACGAGAAGATGAGATTAGGTATGAGGGTAAATTTCTTCACCAAAAGGGGTTTTCAAGCACTGGCCCAGGCTGCTCAGGGCAGGGGTGGAGTCACCATCCTTGCAGGGATTTAAAAGATGTGTAGATGTGGCACCTGGGGACATGTTCAGTGGGTTTGGCAGTGCTGGGTTAATGGGTGGATTCAATGATCTTAAGGATCTTTTCGACCTGATCGATCCTGTGACTCTAAAGCTTCACAAAACCCCAGGAGCACTTCCCTCATGCCCATAATGCCCCAAAACCATGAAGCAACAGCAACCTGTGTAATATTCTACATGGAAGGGTGAACTCACAGGGGGCCCTGGAGGTCCTGGCAAGCCTGGGCGGCCAGAAGTACAAGAGCAGGCAGGAGCCAAGGTGGGGCAGGTCTCCTCATCCCTCTGAAATGGAATCAAACCAAAGGGTCATGAGCAGCTGCATAACAAAAGCAGGAGTGATTATAAGTAACATATTCAGTGTTTCAAAATTCAGTCTTTCAGCTGAAGAAAAGCAGAATTTTTTTTCCTACTTTTTCTACTCCACTGAGATTTTTGTGAGCAATCAGGAATTTTATTTTTCTGTCAAATAACAAGTTAAGACAAAAAATAATAAAAAAAAAGGAACCATCTCTGCCTGCAATGTACAAAACACATCCTGGAAGATAATTTTTCTTCTTGCTAAGTATTTATACACTCCATAAAGCAGCTTTCTGTGTTGAGAAGAAAAGTGAAAGGACGAGTGGGAGATGTTGTGCCCCAGGGCTGAGATGGCAGCAAAGCTGCAGGACGGTCAGGGCTGCTGTCACGGATGAGGTCGTGACAGGAGGCACAGACAATGCACCAGGATTTGAAGTTTTCTTTCTTTTTAAGCAAACATAGTTCTGTTTACTTCACCAAGAAACACACTGATATTATTCCCAAGAGAAGAGGAAGAAAAAAAATGTTTTCCCTCTCGAGTCTGTCAAAATCATTCTCAGTGTCACTTCAGTGCCATGGACTTGTTCCATCATCCCCAGTTTCATGTCAATAAGCTGAGTGGTCCCTCTTGTCTTACCAGTGCAGGGAGATCACAGCATCTGTCTTCCTCTGCCCCTGTGCTGCTGCACAAGATCTTCAAAGACTGCAGCTGGAACTGGGAAAAAGAGAGAGCTTGACAAGAAAGTACCATTGGCACCCACCACCCGCCACCAAATCTCCTGAAGTTCAAGTGATAAAAATAATCTTCAGTGATGATTTGCCAGGACTCTTCCATGTGATCCCAACTATAATTTGTGCCCAAAAAAAGCCACAGCATGAAAAGTATCCCCAGATACTGAGTGTTCCCCAAGCCCTCAGGTCTCTGTCTTGCTAAGCAAGTCAAGAAGCAGCTTCACACCAGCAAAGACAAGTCTCCAGTTTCCTCACAGCCCTGCAATAGCAGCAGGTTCTCAAGTAATTGGGCTTCAGCATCACCAAAATGGGAAAGCAGACTTTGATTCATTCCCCTTGGGGACATGGAGATAAGAGTAAATGTGGCAGCAGCATTTCCCAGGGCAGACGTGATCCCCTCGCAAGAAATCCCAACCTGTCTCTCTCGCTGCAACCCTAACAACCAACACATCTTCCCATTCTGATTAACAAAGGAGCACACAAAGGCAAACAAAATAATGAGGAACAGATTATTTTTTCTTTCTCATATTTCTCTCATTTCTCATATTTTTTTTCTTTCTTTTTTCTTTCACTTCATGCATTTAACAACGAGCACACTGTACAGCCCAGGGAGGGTGACAGGCAGCATATGGATACAGATGAGCCCTGTAGATCAAGTGGCATTTAAAGATATCTTAAATTAAATGAGGCTTCATGATAACCAGTAATGAGACACTGTCTTCTCAAGGGCAACAGAGCTGTGGAAGATGTGAAACGTTGCTGGGCTGGAACAGTAATGGGAGTAGGGACAGCACAAAGCTGTTCATTACTTGGCTAGACCTGCCTAGCTGAGCTGCTAGCAGGGAGAATTTGGGAGGAAGGAGAAAAGCACAGATTCCTGCCTTCTTTGCCATGGACTTGTGATCAAATTGCTACTTATTTAGGAATTAAGTGAATAATTTTTGAATACCCACGTTGCTTGATTTGTTACACAGCAGACCCAGAGCTTACAGGCATTTCCAGTGTCCATTTTTTTCCGGGTATATCTCAGTTTGCAGCTGGGAAAGCACATGGGACATGGACACTGTTTTTACTGTGCTGCCTTGAGACAAGGGAAGTTATAAATCACCTGATGAGCTGTTTTCCCGTGGACTTCTAGGTCTAAAAGCAGAGCCAAGGAGCAAAACCTTCATGTTAGTGGTGAATGATTTCCTATAGCCCCAGCAGCACATTGTGAGTGATGAACTTGTCACTGATTGTGCACATAATTAACACTCCTGTTCTGGGGAGTAAGTATGGAACAGACTGCCAGGAGAAGGCATACACAGGTGTTTTTGCCCTGAGGACTGTTCACTGGGCTGTCTCAGGGCAGGACACTGAGTCTACACATTCTCTTGCTCTTTCCCCTGGCAGGGAGCAGCTCCTGCAGTGCTGTGCAGTGGTAAGAACATACCCACAGGCTGCCACACACTGTTTGGGTTGTTTTCTTTTCCAAGCAGCAGCTGATAAAGAGTCTCAATACTGCAGATTATTTTCCTTTCATTTGCATGCAGCTAGGCAAGTCCAAACACACTGGAGACTGAGGCACATCCAGCCCTGCTGCCTTCAGCCACCAGCATTTCCCGACACCACTCCATGGGGGCTGATGTGCACAACCTCCCCTTGCAGAGGCAATTCCCAAACCCTCCTATCTGCTTCAGCACTCAGTGCAGGAGCTGTGCCTCCTCAATCCCCAGAGGATGCAGCCAGCAGAAGGCACCTCTGGGACACGCTCACACTGCTGCTTGTGATCAGCATCCCCAAACCCCGGCAGGAGGGACACACGCGCTGGGAAAGCTCATTAAAATCGCAGGGATCAGCGGGATCAGGGCACAGCTATGTGTCACAGCGGTGTTGGGAGGCATTCAGAGGGAGAGTGCTGTGAGATGGCACTCCTCTCCATCTGCCCACCCCCGCCAGTTCCAAATGGAGCCCTCTGGCAGCACACACCGCTGGGACTCACCGGTGCGGACCCGCTCCTGGGCCCTCTGGTCCGGGTCACTTTTCCCAGCATGGTGAAGCCGGCGGTGGAGATGCTGCCGACGGTGCTGATGGGTTTCTCCGCTATTTTCTTGCAGTCTAGGTAGAGTTTGATCTTGAAGTGGCTCACGGCCACGTGCACCTGGGCAGCAGGAGGAAAAAGGCGCGTTGGAGCTCTGCAACAAAATGGGGAGTATCTTACAGACAGCAACGCCTTCTGCTCACTTCCCAGACTGCTGCTGTTGATCCCCTCACCTTGCCTCAGGAGAAGCCTTTCTGCACCTGTGGTATTAAATACCTCAGTCTTCAGAACTCAGCTGAATAATGACCCTGCCCACAGATACTGATGGAAAGTACTCGTTGAACATTTGGGTGCAATCCTTTTGCTCTGAGGACCCAGATAGCCAAAACCCCCACCCTGCTACGAGTGATAAAGTGGCTTTCTCACAAGGCTGGGTTCTTTTTTTCCCTTCTTCCAGCACCAAATGCTCACCAAAATCCAAAATTAAAAAAAAAAAAAATTAAAAAATTGATTTTTCATTTTTTTCCTCATTAAGACCTAAAAACCACCTTGATTTTGAAGTTTCTGGGGAAAAAGTAATCAATATGTGAAAATTATATTTTGATCACAAGATAAACCTGAATTCTTTACAATTACAACTCTCAGCATATCAAAGAGGTCTGTCAGCTCCCTGGCAATTGGGATGCAAAGCATTTGGGTAATCACTCCTCACTTTGAACAGTACACATTGCTGGCATAACCTTCCCAGACCAGAGTGGGATTGTGAGCCACATTTCTCCCTCTTTTGATAAGGACCTTATGGAAGCTCCCATAGAATATCTTCTTGACTTCCTGCTGGTCAAAGGAGACTTCCTGTAAATCAGCCTTGTAGTCATGATTGAAATAGGTCAAGGATTTCTTACTGGCTACAGGGGAAATAGAACAAATAACAGCTTAGAATTAAAAGGGAAATTGATTTCATCCACAGACACAATAGTAAATAATTAGACTTAAATAAGGTGGAAGATTTAATATGCTATCATGAAACACTTCTTAACAATGGAAAACAATATATAAAAATAAAGAATAGGTTACAAGTAAAACGAAAATATGTCTTTTAATTGCACTTCAAGGCAGTATTTGAAATGCAAGGCAGGCAGGAATTGCAAATATTCCCACAAAACTGCTGCCGAGTAACAAAACCATTAAAACTTTCCAAGTGAACCCCAAAGCGGGTTCTGCTGCTCGCAAGATGCGTGCAAACACCTGAATTTAATGTGCTCAGCAAGAAACCTTACGGTCAAGGTTAACCCCCAGGAGAGGCTGGAAGTCCTCGTCCGTTATCTGCCACACGGCAAAGGGCTCCTTGGGGGTGTCGGGCAGGAGGCGCAGCAGGATGCTGATGCTGTGCTCGGGTGGGATCGCAAAGAGGTGGATGTCACTGCAATGAGACAAGCCAAGGAAGCACCAGTGACTTAATTCAACAGGCTACATCTCCCAGGAAGGGCTCATCCAGCACGTTCCCCGGGCAGGGCAGCCTGGAAGAGCTTCGATCCTGAGAGTTGATCATGATACGTTTGGAAAGGGCCTGGGCACTGTTTGTGCATCCCTCTCAGGCTGTTGAGGTCTGTGCTGAGCGATGAGCACCCACAGGTCTAACCCTCGTGCCTGGGGGATGCTCAGGTCAGTGTCAGTCCAGCACTGCCAGAGCTGCCCTAGGGAATGCCATGGCACAGCGAGTGCAGCCTTAATGATTTCCAAAACAGGCTTACAAAACACCCCTGCCAGGTTCCAAAACACTGCCCCAGGTCTCCTTTGCAAGAAGAAGGAATAATTGCCATATATCATGGGGTAAATCTTTAAACCCTGGCAGAACACTCTTGACTTAGGGACATGATTTAGTGGTGGACCTGGCAGCGTCAGGTTAAGGGGTGGACTCAATGACCTTGGAGGTTTTTTCTGACCTTAATGATTCTATTAGTCTAAATCAGTGTAAATATCCATCAGGGATAAGCACTGAGCCCACAGAAAAGCCCCCACTGGGTCCCCACATCCTAGCTGCAGGATTTAGGCTCAGCACTGAGAGGATACAAGGCAATTGAGGAAGGTCAAAGTGGTTATGCCTGAAACATGTCTGTAATCTGAAACAGGACACATTTGCATGGGCATATACACAACTCATTAACCATCTTTTCAGGACTGGATCATAAATAATAGAAGGTTTTTCTTTCTTTTTCAATTTCTGAAGGAGTAATGTCCTTGGAACGGCCTCTATAACAGCTGAACAAAAGGATTTGCCCATCGTTTTCCGAGTATTCAGACCAAAGAGTTCTCTGAATCTCCCTCACTCTGTTTACTCTAAGGAGCTTTGCTTCTTTAACTAAGATTAAGCGGAGCCAGTGCCTCAGTAATCAGACTTTAAACGGAGTAGCAATGAATGTCAGGAGTCAGATCACTCCTGATTCATAATCATAAAAAATGAATGAGGTCATGGGAGCTGCCTGGCCCGCCTGGGACCCTGAGGAGACGCTTCGTACGCAACGAAATGGGGTCAAGTCACAACCCAGAGTCAGTGGTTCCTCCCTCTCATCAGTACAGCCCGAGCTGCAGAGAGCAGCCATGAGAGTAATGCTTTCTAAAGCAAAGATCTCTCTCCAAACCAGAGATGTTGGGAGAAGGGATTGAAAATGAAAATGTGACCTCAAACTGCCATCACTGACGAGTAGGTGGCTGTGGACGGAATGCCTAAAGAATGGTGCAGCGTCCATACGTGACATGATCCTGATGTCCATCACAGCAACTAACACGGCTGGAAAAAGTGATTTTGTAGAAATGAAAAACATCACTGTGAAAATGCTTGGCTGCACAAAAGATGTAATAAACGCTATTGTGTCCCCCTAACTTCTGTGTGACATGTTCCAAATCAACTTGAGGAAAGTCAGAGGTTTATTTATAAATACATTAAGTAAAAAACATCTGGTATTCTTTTCAGTCTTAATGGTTTGATTTAGCTCATCATCTTTATCGTTTCATTTTGAAGGTGCCAGTGGGGGCTGCATCATTCCCCCCCAAATCAGTGACTTTCCTTTCCTATGCTCAAAGCTGATGTTCATGCATGACACTGAGCATGAAGGTGACACCAGCCACAGCTCTGCTCCCACCTGGTCCTCTGGGTGAGCTGAATGTCTCTGAATAGGGTGAAGGTACGGGAACCGCTGAACACGAAGGGCTCCATGGCCACGCCTTTAATGGAGGAGTATTCCTTCTCTACTAAGCCAAAAACTTCCATCATGTCAAATCCTGGGAGAGAAAAACAGAAAAACTGGTGATTAGAAAAGAATGCAAAAGAAGTGTGTTTGAAGAGCAGGTAGAAATAGCATGGAGAAGGCAATAGGTGTAAATACATGGCAACGTGACACCAGCAAGACTGTCCAAACTCAAGTGTACCCCACAAGTGGCAGCCAGGGAAAAATAAGCTTGTGTCTGTATCCTCTGTGCACATTTGCTGCAGTCTCTTCCTCTCAGAGGAGGATGAACTAAAGATGGAGACTTTCACAATTGTGTTTTCAAGTCTTCAGAATGAAAAACAAATGAGAAAAACGTTACTCCAACAATTTCTCCTTTTCAACTAGACGCAAAATATTATCTTCAAATGACATGGGATCAGTCCAGTAATTGCTAGCAGGGAGGGAGAATTATTTCTGCTCTGAAATGCCTTATGTACAAGCGTAAGAAACTGAGGAAAGAACTTTAAAATGCGAGCATTTCCATTTCCCTCTATTTTCACCAGACACCCGGGGGTGACCTGCCTTATGTGCTTTACAGATTCTCCTCTGACACCTCTGACACCGCCTCCCTGGCTCGTGCAGCTTCATCTCTCCCAGCTCCAATTAAAGCTCCAAGTCATTTTTTCATTTCAGTTTCCTTTTCACTGAGACAAGATCTCACAATTTGGATTCTTTCTTAGTTTATCTGAGTTTGCAGCAGTCTGGGTGGAGGAGATGGTTCCCTCTTTAGCAAATGGAAGGGCTACAACCTCATTTCAGTGCGGTGCTTTCAGTCCAGTTGGAAAGGACCTTAAAGATCATCTAGATCCAAACCCCCTACCGTGGGCAGGGATGCCACCTGCTAGATCAGGTTGCTCTAAACCTCATCTGAGCTGACCTTCAGTGCTTTCAGTATTCCATCACCCCATGAATCTGCCACAATTCAGTGAGCTCCTTGTCAAGGAGGAGAAGGAGAGGTCAACACTTGTTGTGGCTTTATGATTTGACTGCTTTGGCTTTTGCATCTGCATAGACAGTGCTGAGAGTCTCCCAGGTAGGGCTGCATGTCCCTGTGAGCTGCAAGGGTCACGGCTGGGAGCTGAGCAAAGATGAAGTGACTCAGCCACAGAGTAACCGGAGCTGAGACCTGGAGCCGGTTTCTCGGTCTCAGCTGTATCACAAAATTCTCTGGGAAGGAGGTGATACACTTTATAAGCAGAACTAATCGTCTTCTGAGTAAGAAATTCTTACAGCAACCCCAACAGCATGAGCAGCTGTTGTGGCAAAAACAGGACAAATGGGAACTTGCTGCCCTAGCAAAATCCACCCAGCCTGGCTGCAGAGAGCTCCTCAGGCATCTGTCCCTCCTCCAGAGGATGCAAAGGTGATCCTGGGGACAGACTGAGAGGTTTTGTGTTTGACAGACTGAGGAGCCTGCATGAGTTAGGAATTTAAATCCTCTTGACATTCAATGGCTGTTTGAAGCTACACTTCCTTAAGGCCAGTGAAAATCCCGGTGTTAAGCACTAACAGCAGAGAGCACGATCTGGTGGAGCACGAGCCATTGGGAATACCAAATACCACCGCAGAATATTCTTCTACCTGATAAAGGATATTTTCCAGTTTTGGTCCTCACACTTCTCCCCTTTTCCATGGGACTTTACTCCCTTCCCAGCTCAGCTTTTGTGTGTGTTTCAAAAAACAAGACCAGTGGTGTGTTCAGTCACAGCCCAGCAGCACCAGGGCTTGATCTGCTACTGTACCTCGTACGGAGCCCTCAGCAGAGGAGATGGTGGGGCAGGCTGTGAGGACAAAATAAAAGGGAAAAACTGTTAGAGGGGGAAAAAAAGGCAGTAAGTTCCTCTAGGAAAAGCAAAGGAAAAGCACAGAAGACCTCAGAATATTCTGCAGCTTAAATCAGAGTCTGGACTTCAGCTTTTTGTTTATCTATTTATGGAGAAAGAGAAAATTTATGCTTATACAAACATAAAAGTTGTTTCTCGGTTTGCCCATCACAAAAATAAAAATACTGCCTTTCATCATCAAACATCTTCATGATCACTTTCTTTTGACTGACTCACCTGGTACCTTCTGATATGAAATACAAGGGAGCATCGTGTTTGGCAAGTTTCTCTTTAAAAACAGACATCAAAGCACGTTTGGCTTTTTTTAAGAACAGTTCCTCAGTGGCATTGTAAAAGAAAGAAATCTGCAGTTCCAAATTTTGTAATTGAAACTCAAAATACACACAGCAAAACCATATATCTCAGCCTGAGAGTTTGGCTTTTGAATTCTTTTGGAGAAAATTCTTTTGGAGTTCTGGCCGAGTGCTGCAGTATGTCTTTCAGAAATTCCCTTGATGAAACCTCAGAGATGCCACAGGACAGAAAGCAAAACCAGAGGAGCAGAGGCTGGGACGTGAAGCTGGAACACGAGGCACCAGGGTTACGAGCTCTCTGCTCAAAAGGCTCAGGTGAGGGGGTGCTTTAGAAAACAGCTCACGAATGCTGCTTTCAATTATCTGCTGCCATGTAAATCCCAGGCCATGGATGCCAGATGGAGCTGGGACAAAGGGAGTGCTTGACGCAAAAACGAGAACTGTCCCTGAAAATCAAGGACACTTGACGAGATTGGCTGTTTCACGAGTGGTTTTCTAGGTCATCAGTATAATAGAATCTAGGAGATCATTATATTGAGGCTTTGTTATAGCCTTGCCATTCTTGCATCAATGCCATTTTGTATCCCAGCAGAAAATCAGACCTTTCAATTTTTTATACCTAACTTTTGTAAAATATGTAAGAAATTTAAAGTGGGTGACTTACCTTGCCCAAGAGACCTGAGATTCCTGAGTCTAGAGGAGTTTCAATGCCATTCTTCAGGATTGAGAAAGTGCATGATTGGGAATGACTCTGATAGTCATGAGACTGCAGAAGCCAGGATTTAAACCACAAAGACTTACAAGTGGCCATGACCTCCATTTTTCAGCCTGACTTTTAGTTTTATACATACATACCACAATTCCCATAGAACTGGGTATAAGCTACTGAAGAGATTTATGGAAATCAGTTAAAAAATCAGTGTCTGAAACTTGGGCCTCAAAACCACCTCTTTGAGCTTGACCAGCTTGACCCTGGTTGTGGAGCAATGTCCTGCATTCAGCGTAATTTGACTTACATCTCCTGCTTATACACTGCTCTCTCCCTTGAGCATGGGGCAGCCACAGCTTGTCTGGACAACCTGTGCCAGGGCCTCACCACCCTCACAGGGAAGAATTTCTCCCTAATATCTAATGTAAACCTGCCCTTTGTCAATGTGAAGCCATTCCCTCTTGTCCTATCACTCCAAGCCCTTGGAACTGAAGAACGGTGAAGAAAACAAAAAAGAAATGCCCCCAAAGTCACAGAAACAGGCTACAAACTTGTCCATTTTCCAGGTGTCTGACTTTCTTTCTTGGGAGTCAGTGAGCTCATTCTGACCCTTGTCCAGGCTCCAGGGTCCCCCTCACTGACACCCCTGGCAATTCTCACCTCCTTCCCAGGCTGGAGGCACTGGGATTGCTCACAGCTCTTTGATCTGGCAACACTCAGCTTAGGTGAACCATATCAGAGTCAAGGCAAGGACCCCCGGCTTTGGCAGTTTCACTTCTGCTTTGAAGATTTTTTCCCTAGACTTTCCAGCCTGGGATTCCTGCTGTCTTGTTATTCTCTTTGTTTTTCTGTTTTTCTCTCCAAATCCCAGCCCAGGGCAGTTATTCACTGTACAATAAACATTCGCTGCTGCAATGTCAGACCATTTCTCTCAATAATTTGGTTATATATCGATATTGGAGCCTTTTACTGCACATTCAACTGTTTTCTCAGCATTGCTACATATTTCTCCCATTCCTCAAAAAAAAAAGGTACTTTATAAAACATACAGAATTTAATACTTCTTCTCTTTTCTTTTCAGCTTTCATAGCCCAACAGCTATATTAAATTCTACAAGGTGACTCATCAGCCTTATGGGAAGATTGTTTTCTGCCTGGAAGTTCACAGGACTTTTCCACTGTGATTTGAACACCTCAATAAACCATTTGAAGACTTAATCCAATATGTTCTTTGTTGGTTAGAAACTAATCATCTTCAATCCTTCAACCTTCATCTAAGCTGCCTCATTCTTCAGTCTTTACTTCCCTCAATAACTTTGAAAACTGAAATTTTGTTTGGAATAGTTTCAAATAGTCAAGAAAAGCCAGCAATGACATAGTATCTGTATTCTAATATTTACTTCTTAACAACTTTTTATGACCCTGTAAATTCAACATTTCTTCTCTAACTCATTTCATAGTTTGCTTTATATCAGCTACGAGAACATATGCTCATTAAATTTAATAAGGGACTTTACAGGGAATTTTAATTTGAAACATGTCATCCTTCTCTTTGCTCCGTTTTGGTCAAGTTGTACAGAAATCCTATGAATACTATCAGTCTTCTTACTAAATGAGTCTGATTTTAAGAAGTCCTGTGGTTTCTAGTTGTCCTTGGAGAGCCCCCAAGGGTGTCTGTTGATAACTAACTGACAGACCTGCTCCTGCTGCTCTGCAGAGCCCACACTGTGCCGTTTGCTACTGAATGAAAAACAACAACAGCAAAGCAGAACTTTAGAGGAGATCATTTACCCTCTGGTTTAGGTGGAATGAATCCTCTTATTGAAGGGAATTTAGACAGCACCGGAGCTGAAAGAGAAAACAGTCGTAGCATCACAGAGTCACTAAGGTTGGAAAAGACCTCCAAGATCATCCAGTCCAACCTTTGACTGAATACCACCATGTCCACTCACCCACATAGCAAAGTTCCACATCTACTTGCTTTCTGAGCATTTCCAGGGATGATAACCCCATCACTTCTCTGGGAAGCATGTTCTGATGCTTAACCACTCTTTCAGTGAGGAAATTTTTCCTAATGTCCAACCTGAACCTCCCCTGGATGCCACTCATGAGCTCTGTTGTTCAGGACTGTGATTCCTGGCTCGAGACCCAGAAGGGTCTTCACCCCTTCCCACTCATCCCAGAACTGTCTGGAGCACAGAAATTGGGGCAGGATTTTCACTTTTCAAGGCCCATAATCTATCCTGCTGAGCAAAACCCTGGCCCCAGCCAGAGCCCAGTGCAAGTGAGGACATTCAAGGTTGATAGATGGAGGGCTGTGAAGAACATGCCTTTACCTGTCCGTCCTGTTGTGGATGTGCTCTCGCTCTCCCCCGTGTAGTGGATGGCAGAAATGGTCACTTTGTAGGCTCTGTCAGGCAGCAGCGACTGCAGGGTCACACTGCTGCTTTTGCCAGAAGCCATGATCTAAAATGGGATGATAAAAGAGCCAAATGTTTGGGCAGGCTTCTCATTCTGGCTCTTACTCACACCCCAGAGTTAGGTACAGTTCTGGTGTCAAGTCCTGGGATGTGGAGCAGTATCCCTGCTCAGTTCAGCCAAGGAA
>JAWWES010000051.1:8205313-8267900 GCA_035583135.1 Lophotriccus pileatus
GACCAGGTCTGAGTTGCTGGTCTGTGATGAGCTCTGAGGCATCCCATGGCCTGTTTGTTATCCCTGGGCTGTGGATACCCAGCACTCATCACTTACTGGTCCTGTGATGAACAGAAACGGTGTCGCTTCGAGCACCATCTTTGTAATAGGCCCAGATGGATATCTTGTAGTCAGTGTTCTTCTGCAAGCCTGGCAGGACAGCTGTTGCCACATTTCCAGCAATGGAGAGCTGCAGCAGGGAAAGAAATGAGTCAGTCACATTCCCAGGCATCCCCAAGCTGCGTCACAACATCCAAGTGTCAGGCTCAGTGACTGTCCATAGGCACAAATGAGTTAGCACTGGGCTTTGGGGACAAAGTGTACTGTTTGGGGTTGCACACATGTCAGCAAAGGCAAAATTCCATCCCTAATTAATGCAGAGCAGATGCCCATGCATCACAGCCCAGTTATATTGAGGAGCTCCTTCAGTATCACAGCACAGTGCTCTGACACAGTCAGCCTGCCTGGGGCACAAAATCCCTTTGCTGAGTTTCCAGCTTTCAGGACAGCTGGGGACAGAAGCCCCAATACACCCCTGTTCCAGCCCAAATGTGAAGCATTGCAGGAGAGACTTGTGTATTTAGGCCACCATTTGCTGTTTGACTTCATACTCAAACTTGAGGTTTGAGATGGAAAACATCACCTGGTCCATCCTTGCCCCTCCTGCACCAGCTCTGTCCCTATTCATTCTCCTCTGTCTGCTTCTCACTTGGACCTCATCCTTCCTGAAGATCAGTATCCCAAAATATCAGTGCTTACTAGCTCTGAGGAGAGAAGAAGTAGTTTCACCCGTCTTAGAGGCAATGCCTCTAGCTAGAAATACTTGAGGATTGTCTTTTTCTTGTCCACAACAACTTGACATTGTGGACTGGTGATTCTCTGCAAACCCAGATCTTTTTCTACTGAATTGCTTCTTAGCTATTTGTTCTACATCCTGGATACCTGTAGTTAATTATTCCTGCCTAAGCTTAATACTTTCTGCTTGTCCCTATTACATTTCATCCTTGAGGTTTTCCAGAACACTTCTGCAATCTTCCCAGAGCCTGTAGGACTACTCCCTGCTGTGCCTTCTGCTTCCAGCACTCAAGGTGACTGTGCTACTAAAAGCCAGATCCAGGACAGACCCTGCTGAACTGTTCAATTGTTTGAGAGCATTTACCTGAGTAGTTTTAGACTCCATTGTGGGTGAGTTCAGAGCCATCAATCAGGCACAAAGCCACCCCAGCTCCCCAGAGCTGTGTGTGGGCCCATACCTCCTGAGGCTTCTCTCCACTGGCTGTGCTCCACTTGATCTGATAGACAACCACATCAGAGGCAGCGACAGCTTCCCACTGCAGTCGGAGGCTGTTCCCAGAGAGCTCCGCAACCTTCAGAGCGCGCGGCGGGGGGACCTTTACTGAGGGATGCAGGAGGAAAAGGAGCTGAATTGTGGGCTCTGACAGCGCCTTGTCAGAGCCAGGGTGGGGAGCAGATGGCTGGGGAGCAAAACATCAACCAAGCAGATGTCTGAGACCAGCCTGTCTGTCACTTCTTCAGACCCATACGACAACAGTCGTCAGGACAGAGAGGGGTAAATTATTTCTTAAAGCCCTAATTAAGAAGGATTATTATCTTGTTTATGGAGAGGACACAAATCACATCACTTTTGTGAAAGGGAGAAGGCTAGGAGGGCTCTCAAGGACATGGAGGTTAGTGATCCATCAGGCTTTTCTTCATTTGCTTCTTTTCTTTATCTCTTCCACCTCATTTTGAACATAACACAGTTGGACATATTCCACACACAAAGAACAGCAGCCATCTGTGCTTCGTGCAGGGGTTTTGGCCATGAGTTGCCGGGATCAGTCTCCAAAACATCCTCCATAAGACATGCACAAACCAACTTTGCCACCTGTTACTGAGACCAAAAGTATTTCCATTCCCTACTTACAGGTGGTAACGTTGCCAGTAATTGGAAAGGAGTCCCCTTCATCATATGTAGATCTGACACTGATAAAGTATTGGGTGAGGGAGGACAGAGGTCTCAGGACAGTGGATGTTGCAGTGCCAGGAACTTCCACCTGCAGTGGAGGAGTTGTATGAGTATTGTACGAGACAGGCTGAGAGAGATGGGGTTGTTCAGCCTGAAGAAGGGGAGAGACCTTATTGCACCCCTTCAATACTGAAGAGGTGTTTATAAGAAAGATAGGAACAGACCTTTTAGTAGGGCCTGTTGTGAAATTTTTTTTACAAGGGTGGTAAAGCCCTGGCACAGATTACCCAGAGAGGTGGTGGATGCCCCATCCCTGGAAACATTCATGGCCAGATTGGACAAGGAGCTGAGCAACCTGATCTAGTTGAAGATGTCCCTGCTCACTGCAGGGAGTTGAACTAGATGGTTGTGGATGTCCTTTCCAACCCAAACCATTCTATGAGTCTATGATTTGGAGAGGAGCAGGGGCACAGCTGCAGAGAGCTCAGCAGGTGGGTGGTAACTGCATGGAAAGTGCCCATTTCAGTTGAAGTCAAAACACTTCCAGCAAACAAGCTCTCCCTGAACCATGAGAGGAGAACAAGGCATTTTCTGACCTCCCAGGTTTCTTCTCCCTCCCCCAGCCCTCAAGGACTCACCTCTCCAGTGTTGCCCCCTCTGCTAGAAACGTAGGTGACGTGGTGAGCTCTCACGGCAGCAGACGCGGCCTCCCAGCTGACTCGAACGGACGAGTGGCTGAGCTCGGAGAAGCTCAGGAATCTGGGGGGACTCAAGGCCACTGCAACAACAGTTACTGACAGCACTCTGAGGCTTCACAGGCTGCACAATGGCAATGCCACTGTTTGCCTCCTACTGCTCTTAGGTGATCCTGCCTTGAACTAAGAGGCTCATTCACCATGGAGGAAAATAATTGCTCTATGTCACTACCATACATGAGTTTGGGAGGCTGTGAAAAGCAACCTGGGCTCTAGGTGAAGAACCAGCCAAATAATTCCCTTTTTCTCCACAGACAAAAGAGACCTGAGGGAACAGCTCTTTCAGGAGTCCTTTTTTTACCAGGGGAAAAATCACTCCTTTTTTACAGCACACCACGTAATTAGAGATCCCCTCAGGGACCAATATTCACTTAAGATCAGGCAGGGAAGAGGCAGCATGTTTACAAGCCACATGCACAATATGGGAAGCACCTCATTTAACACATCTCTCCTGCCTTAACTGTTTAATAACAACTCAATAAGCAGCAGCAGCACTCACGGGTGGTTTCCTGGATGCTGGCGGGATCGCTCGCGTCTTCCCCGTACATCGCGTACACCGCAACGGAGTACTCGGTGTTGGGAGACAGCCCATCCAGCAGGACCTCGGGCTGGGTCACCTTCACCTGTCAACAGAGAGCTTTGTTAGGGTACCCTTCAGTTCTAGGGTGCCTGTCAATCCACTTAACAGAGCAGGATCTTACAGAAACACGGACTGAGGTCCCTTTGGTTTCACTGAGGGGACTTTTCCACCTTAGGTCTTAGAATCACAAAATATCCTGAGTTGGAGGGCAGCCACAGGGACCATCAAAATCCAAGACCTAGCCCTGAACAGGACAGCCCCAAGAATCCCATCATGTGCCTCAGACCATTGTCCAAAAGCTCCTTGAGTCTTGGCAGGCTTGGGGCTGTGACCGCTTCTCTAGGAAGCCTGTTCCAGTGGCCGGCCACCCTGTGGGTGAAGAACCTTTTCCTAATATCCAACCTAAACCTCCCCTGGCACAGCCTGGGTCCTGTCACTGGTCACCAGAGAGGAGAGACTGGTGCTGCCTCTCTGCTTCCCTCATGAAGGAGCTGCAGACCACGATGAGGGCTCCCCTCAGGCTCCTCCAGGCTGAACAAACCAAGTGACCTCAGTCGCTCCTCATGTGGCTTCCCCTCCAGAGTCCCTTATATAATAATGCTGCCACTGCCGCTGTTCTGGGTTGGATTGGGGGTATTCAAGGAATGTGATCCCACTTTTCTCAGGCACATGGAAAGCTCTGGCAGAAGAGCTGGCTGCTGCCAGAGGCCCAGAGCAGCCGGGCTGCTGCCATCTGCTGCTAACACGGCACAGTCACAGCTCTCCTCCCGCAGCCTGTTCGCTGCAGAAATTCACCCCAGGGACTTTTAGGAGTCTGCACACACTGGAGCACAGTTTATAAAAGGCTGGGAATGTTTTAACGCTGGGTTTTCAGACATCCTACAGCTCTGGGGCATTGCACCCTTGTAGTGAGTAGGTCAGGTAACTGTGGAAATGTTCTAATGTGCTGAAGTACAGTTTTAAATGTTGGTCTTGCTTCAAATGTTCTGAATCTTGTAAAACAAAAAACAGCTTCACAATTATGCACTGAAAGCAGAGCATAAGTATTAATTGTTCTGGTTCGAAAACCACCCTGCAATTGCCACTATTGCTGTGCATTCAGGGGGGGAATCTGAGTCAAAGGGGCAAACCATATTAGTCCCCACTCCCTTTTTTTGTTTTAAATTCACATCCTCAGCCTAGAGGTACTCCAAATAACTCGTTAAAATGCACAACAAAGGGTTCTTAAGTGTTTTTAAGGGTTTTCCATTCATCAAGCATTGTGTTTTTCATGTGCAGTATCGTAGGTCTGTTTCCAGATGTCAGCAAAAACTGCCCTAACACATTTCAATGAACATTTTAAAGATAAACACAGTAAAGACATTTATGTACAGCCTCAAGGATACAGGGATTACACTTGGGGCTGCAAAGATGTGAGTTCAGTGCGTGGGTTTCCAGGGCCCCATGAGTCAGTCAGATCTCTCCCATGCCTTAATTTCCCACGTGAAACCCTCACAGTTATAAATCACTCTGAGACACACCATAAAAAACAATAATCTTTTAGGAAAGATGTTTCTGGCAATAATTCTGATACACTTTTTTTTCTATGACCACATGATATCAGTTGACAGAGGTTTAGAACTAGCGCTAGACTCAGCCCAGGCAGAGAAAAGACGATATTATAATTATTCTCACAAACTCTACCTCTGCTGTATAGTCCTCTGCTCCATCAGGGGCTGCAGAGCAGAGCACCAGGTAGTGTGTGGCTCCCTGGGCTGCTTTCCAGCTCAGCCTGATACTGTTGTGGCTCAGCTCAGAGACGCGCAGGGAGCGAGGGGGAGACAGAGGCACTGAAGAGAAAAACAAGGCAGAAAGACACCTTCAGTGTTTGAGGGCTGCAACAGCTCAAAACCCAGAGGGGACCTGGCTTTGCTACAGCTACTGCAAGCTGGTGGGCACCTACCACATGTCTAAAACACAGTGCAGCAGTTGCTTTACAGAGAACAGGTTTAATTCTCTTAGAGGCCAAGAATAAAAAAAAAAAAAAACAAAAACAAACAAAACAAAACAAAACAAAAAAACAAACAAACAAACAAACAAACAAACAAAAAAACCAGAAAGGGATTGCAATATATTTCTAGCAGGGTGTGTTACTGACACATCCGTGGGCTGCTCTGCAAAATGACATAGGAGGAAAGGACCCCTGGAGGTCCATGGTCCAACCTGCTGCTCAAAGAGCAGTTTACTCAGGGTCTTGTCCAGTGGAGTTCTGATCACCTCCACAGACAGAGAGCTGTAGACAGACTGAACTTGAGGGAGAGGGAAATACACAATGTCAGGCTCCAGCCCCAGGTGGTCAGAGGATGAGCTGTGCTCACCTTTCACGACCATGCACCAGCACAGTTCTCTCTACTCACGACCTACATGTGGAGGTGACGCCCCTCAGCCCGTCCCCAGCCACGGTGTCGTACACAGGGAGCACCGACACCAGGTACTCCGTGTGCGAGGTCAGGTTGGAAAGCCGCAAAGAGGAGACCGCTCCATCCAGAACCACCTGGAAGCACAAGGGGGGGCTGTCAGCACAGGGAGGTGCCAGATGCTCTCCAGAAGCAGAATGTGCTGAACTGGCCATCCCTGGTGTGGCTTCTCTGTGGCAGTTCTGTTGCCCTCTGAATTTTGTGCAAGCTAGCACATTCCCAAATAGGGAGGTAAGAGGAAGTAAGGATTCCTGTTTTCCAGCTGGGATCTATGCAAACGCCAATCACCAGATTCTAATTGTGCTCTCACTGAAATCCATCAAGAATTTGGATTTGCCTTTCTGAGTCATATCCATCACAGATGAGCATCATCGGACAGCTCTCTGTACTTGAGTGTCCTCTTTGAGTCAAAATGCATGCCTTGGGGAGGGGATAACACTGTGTAAGAGAAAAATCAGCATCAGCATGGCTCACACTATTTCTAGCAGGTTGATATTTATCCTGCTCCCTCTTCTGTCTTGTCACCCTATTACCTCATCATATTTACACTCAGTGTGCTTTTAATTAGCTGACATCCCACAAGAATTCTCTTTCGTCTTTTTGTCCACCCAAATCTACTTAAAAATTCCCAGATACCATCTGGAAGTTGTTGCAGTCTCAAATGTCCAGAGAAAGACCTCTCACCTCTCTGGGGGTACCACCCTTGGATGGATAATACACAACCCGGTATTTCTTAGGTGGTCTCAGAGGAGGACTCCAGGTCAAGTTCATGCTCTTGGAGGTCACAGCTGATATTTTCAGGTCGGTTGGGCTCAGCTGGGGACCTGTATTCACAGGGAAATCTTTCACAGTGCTGCCTAGGAATTAAAAACACAGTTACTTTCTTATAGTCAGACTTCTAATGCCAAATGTACCTTCCAGCTCATAAATATGAGTGACATGGGCCATCCAAACCCCTGGTAGGAATGGATGTTGCCTATATTGGCTTATTGGCCTAAAGCAGATCCCTAAACCAAGAGCATCAAAATGGAAACATCTCCAGGTGATGACTTTCCGTAAAATGTTAGAGACAGCAGGTATTATGCAGCAGAGTGGAAGGACTGCAGCTGGAGGGTCTTGTAGAAAAGAACCAATCACAAGAGAAATCGATGTGGCAGCAAGAGGGCTGAGCAAGGAGACCAGCACTGAAGGAGACGAGTCAGGTGGTGCTGATGGGTGGTGGATCTCATGGAGGGAAAGGTTATGAGAAAGGGTCAACCCTGACAGCAAGGGAAGGTGGATGGTGAGCAGAGGGAAGGTCAGCCCTCACTGAGGAGGTTTTCACCTGCTGTTTCCTTGTTGCTCTTCTCTTTGATCCTGGTGCACAGGACCCGGGTGAGTTTTCCAACCAGGGAGCTCAGCAGTGGGAAGTCCAGCACGTTGTACACGGTGAGCTCCAGCGGCTCCGAGGCCACTTGTTTCAGCTCTGCCTCGTCCGCGTTCTTCACCCCTGCAACCAGAGACAGAACCAGGCTGAGAAACTCCCCAGAGATGAGCAGATGGACCCGCCAGAGATGGATTCACCATCACCCTTCCCACCAAGCAGAGCCTCTCACTCATTCCAGGGTGGTGTCTGAGTGGCCCTGGGCTTTCCTGCAGCAACCACCTCAGTCCAGCCTTGGGAAGAGCTTTCAGTTCTATGAGCTCAGAAGGTATTTAGGGCCTGGAGACAGCCTAGTGAATCCTCCTTCTGTTTTCCTGCCTCCTCACCAACTGCAGGCTGTGCTCTCAGGAAGGCAGATATTTTTCAATCTGAGAGGCAGTTGGCATAAATGGGCAAAGCACTGAATGAATAAAAAACAATTTTATATTTATGAGGTGCCAGCACTCCCCACAGAGAGTCTGTTGTTCATCAGAACATCACGTTGTGTTTCAAGAGTCAGGGATGAGTAAAAAGGAGCCTGTTTATATAGCAGAACTTCTCCATCACAGAGCATCCTCCATCCCTTTCCTTCTGCTCCCCATCCACATTAACCCTCTGCAAACCAAGCTCCACAGTACAACTCATTTCACTTACCAGTGCTACAATCAAGGTTCCCTAACAGTGTCCAAGCAGTAACATTGTCAGACCAGGATCCGACCTGATTTCTCAAGTCCAGGACCTTTACCTCAACAGTTTTGCCCTTCTTCTTTAGGAGAGTTTTCAGTGTAACTTTATTGCTCATGTATTAGTCTCTAGCAGACTTGTGTAGTCATCAAGGACAGAGTTGCTCAAGGCCATTTTGTGTCTCATTATTGCTGCTGGGCAGCGAGGACTAGATAATGTTATTATTCAGAGAAATGGGAAGTTGTGAGAGGCAGTAATTATACTGGAGGTCTCCTGCCATCCCCAATACAATATTCTCTTGCCTAATTCCACAGCTGAGAATATTGTTCTTATTGCACAGGTTCCTGGGGCTCCCAAAGGTCTTTAGATGGGAGGTGTGAAATCTCCCATTTCTCTAAACAAAAAAAAAACCCTTTGAAGACACTGCCAGTGCTGAATAAATGAGTTAATTTTCATCTTAGCCACAATGTAATGAGGTCTTACCCACTACCTTAGTTTTACAGCCTCAGGATGCTTCTGTCAAAGTTGAGGGAACGTCACCTTCAATTTGAAGATGACCAAAAGTAGGTGGGCTTTGTCCTGCTCCTCACTGATGGCTGTGATCTTACCAATGGCAAATATCTCTATGCCCAGGTTCTTCAAGGTCTGAGCAGCCAGGTTGGCATCATCCTGGGATTTCCCATCAGTCAGCAGTATTACCAGCTTCTCCGCCTCCAGCCGGGCACCAGCGTCTGGTTTCAGGTTCTGCTCCAGGACGTGGGTCAGTGCTAGCCCTGGGGAGAAGCAGAGGTGGATGTTGTGCCGCAGCCTCCCAAGCAGCCCCCCGTGCCTTTACCCTTCCCTCTGCTCCAGAGTGGCCTTGGTCCCCACGGAGCACGTGGTGCCGTGGGAACTGCTTCCCCCGCCGCGGCCGCACAGACCCGCCAGATGGAGTTACCTGTGAAGGTGTTGCCGCCCTTGTACCGCAGATTCCTGATGGCCTCCAGCAGCTGTTCCCTTGTGGAGTGGGCGCTCAGGTCCCACTCGGTGCGGGGATCGCTGCTGTACTGCGACAGCCCTGGGGAAGGCAAGAGCTGTCGGCATCGCGGCAGCCAAGGAGAGCTGCAGGAGCCCCGCTCGGGGCAGGGGGTGCCAGGCTGGACAGGGGAGGAGGCACAAAGCAATGAAAGGCAGAGGGGGTGGGCAGATTGGGTTTCTGACTCCACTTCTCTGCGTGGTTCTGAGGAAAAGGCATGGAGCTGTGTCAGGGGAGGTTTAGGCTGGATATTAGGAAAGGGTTCTTCACCCGCAGGGTGGTCAGGCACTGGAACAGGATCTCCAGGGAGGCAGTCATGGCACTAAGCCTGTCAGAGCTCAAGAAGTGTTGGAAAATGCTCTCATGCATGTGGTGGGATTCTTGTGCAGGGTCAGGACTTGGACTTGATAATCCTTGTGTGTCCCTTCCAACTCAGGATACTCTATGATTCTACAGTCCTTTTCATGCAGTCAGCAAAGCAATGCCTCAGACCCCACGTGGTACAGGGGTACTTACCCTGGTGTGACAATCAGGAGTGTTTGCTAAGGGCTCAAAATTAATTGGGGTCAAACTAGTCAGCTGCAAGGGGTGAGAAGGATTTACACAGTCCTATTTCATGCACATCCTGACTGTCAGCATCACTCAGAGCTGGAAGCAGCACCATTCCTAGCTGAACTCACAGCAGCCCCAGAGCTGCAGTGCCACTGTATCCAGGGTTGTGGTGGCTGCTGTAGGCAGCAAATCCCAGGAGTATCTCAGCATCACCACCCCACCTGCTGCTGCCCAAAGACATCACTTCTGTTCACTGTGCAGCTATTTTTCACAGCCACTAGAGGCCAGAGCTTGCTACTAGATAGGAAAAGCTTTCAAGAGCAGCTTTAGGACCCCATCCTAAAGGAAAAAAAGCTCCTCAGATGAGCACGTAACCACAGCAACAAGAGACTAAGGCCCTTCAAACACAGACATCCCAAGGTCAGGAAACAGGAGTGTGTCCTACCTACTCTTATCTTGTCTTGGGCAATACTGAATGGGGAAATCAGATTGCTCAGAAACTCCTTAATGAGCTTGAAATTGTTGCGCCCGATGCTCCAGGATCCATCCACAAGCAGGACAATATCAGTCATTGCAGGAGTGTCACACTGAAACTGGGAACCTGAGGGGGGAAAGGTTTGATATTGAGGGAAGCAATTGTAAGGAGGAAAAAACGCTTCAGTTTTAAGATAAAAAGTGAATCTGCCTTGTCTGGATGGTGGATTGGACCATCTGCCAGTCTGACACATCTCAGCATCTTGTGAAGACCACAGAGCCAAGGATAACCCGTCTCAGCACCGAGAAATTGCGTGGTGCACAGCTGCACTTCTGCAAAGAACGGGTTAAAGCTGCCAGGAAGCCTGTGCTAACCCAGGCACTGCTCTCTGCAAGCTGTCAGCTCCATTCTATCTCAGCCCCAGCCCGGTGCTTCCCTTTTATCTGGCATGAGTCTCCAAGAGTTGCAGGTGATTTCTTAATTCCATTCCATCACGAGATCCCCTGTGGGCTATAATTATTTCGTGGCTTTATATGAAGTCCAATCTCTCCATAAAAACCTGCTGGCATCACAGATACTCCAGCCCTGCCTTTCTCCCCACCCCAGGCCTGCAGCTTAACAGGGGATAAGATAGGGCATGTTGCTGATTGAATACATCTTCCTGGAATATTTCTCAGATGGGGGAATTTTCCATCTTTTGTGGAGGGAAAGAGATGACCCCATCAAGATTCAGCGGGCTCTAAAGAGGTTTCTCTCCTATCTCATTTCACAGATGTGGATTCATGTTGGTCTAAAGGGACCAAAAGAGGATGCTCTGGCCCATCCCATTTCAACAGCGCTGTGAGCCATCACAGTCTCAGCTGAATCTGAAGGATCATTATGGACCTGTGAAACATGAGGACCAAGTCCAGAAGGAGGAGAGGGTTGGATAACGAAATCCCTGATGTGCTCCTCTCCTTCTGAAGGCTTGGAAAGGTCTGTGGCTGGGGATGCTCTGCTGAAGAATACAAATGCTTACATGAATCTGGCAGAAGCAAGGGGAGATGACAACATGAAGAGAGAATGGTGCCAAATCAATAAAAGTCAATAAATTAAATCATCTGGAAGGAATTTTTGGCCCAATTCCCGCTTTCCTCAAAGTCCAAGTTGTTATACAGAACTCCAGTGAGCCCTGACAGCTCCCAAAGCATGACCCAATAATTGGAAGCACCATCATCAGGATTCTACTCTTGAAAATCCTGTGAGTAGAGAGTGGGACCAAAAGCTTGTATTCAGTGAGTGTTAAGGAAAACAGCAGGGAAGAAGGAGCAAGACATGTTTGAAACCCCTCTCACCTCGCCTCAATGAATCCTTTGTGGGTTTTTCTTTTCCTAGGGACTCCCTCTCTGAGTTTGCAGGAGCGCGCGGAGATGATTTGGGGGTTATTGATGTTGCCTCTGTCACTCCGGCCTCCACACTGGGCTGGTGTCTTGTGGTTTCTCCTGAGCCCTTTGGCTGAATCCCCTTCTGCCTTTTCTTTTCAGCTCTGTCCTTTGCTGTGCTCCAAAGAGAAAAATCCCATTGTCCTTAATTGGGTTATCCCCAGACAACTTGCCCCACTCCTCCACTGATTTAAACCACATTTGACACGGGTGTAGGGGACCCAGAGAAGGGAAAAGTCCTACAGGCTTATGCAAATAGGTAGCTAGATGGAGACCATCTTCAGCCTTGCCTCTCCGAGGGGGCTGCATGTGGGCTCATGAGTTAATAATGCATCACATCAGAAGTTTGCCCTTTCCATTATCTTTGGTGATGAAAAACAATGAATGTCTATAAAATATAAATCAGGGAAAACATACCATGGCACCTCATACTCAGTTACTCTCCAGAGCTCAGCAATCTGTGACTTGCACCCTGAGCTAGTGCAAGTCTTTTTAGATACAGGCCCTGATGGATCTTTCTTCCATCAACACATGTAACTGCCTTTTGAGCTCATGCAAACCTTGTTGCCAGATACGTGAGGCTCTCTGTGATTATATACAGTCCTCAGCCATAGGAGGTTGAGGAAATCCTTCTTGTAGACCACTTGCAGCCAGCCTTGGGACACAGAGCCTAGGGAAACCAGCACCATCAGCCCCAGCAGCTTCTTCTCAAAGGATCCACTCTCAGTTGAAAGATATATCTGCATCTGCTGAATTTCAATACCTGTCAGCCCCAGGATGTGCTTTTTTTAGCTTGGCTGGTGTGAGAGGCAAATATTTATAGGTTGTTTACTGTGTTTCTGTGGCTAAGAATTGTACACAAGGGATGAGACTAGGCTAGCACCTCTCACTGAATGAATGTCCCTGATGGAGTAGGTATTGCAGGGAGAGGGTGGGATTGGTTTTAGGGACAGCTGAGCTTAATGCTCCAGCCATGGCAGCACAGCACAGGCTCAAAAGCAATCCAGTGTGACTCCAGGATGGTCAGAGCACCCACCTGTCTGTGTCAAGGCAGTGTTCAGGGGTGGTGGGGTGGCCTCTTCCACCCCACTGTGCTCAGCTGCCGAGCTCCCCAGAGAGGTGAGATTCTTTCCTGGTGCAGCTCCTGCGTTTCTTCTGTTACTTCTAGTCTGGGATGCATTTTTGAGTTCCTCTACTGTAGGAAGACCAAAAACAGAGAAAGTGCCCATCTAGACAGGTCTGTGAGTCACAATCCATCCCTCATCCCCTGGGTCTTCACTGTCTCCCTTTCTAACCTTCCAACCAAAAGAGCTCTGTGACTGCCATGCAGTCTACAGGGGATGAGCTCAAAGGAGACACATCCCCAAGAGCCTCAGGAGCTCTCTGAATGTTAAAATGTAGCCCTCTCCACTTACTCACAAATTTCCTCTTGGCAAACAGGGCTTCCTGGGAGCCGTTGAGCACGTAGACCTGCAGCGTGTATTCCTTGGTAGGGCTCAGCCCTCCCACTGTGGCTTTGGGAGTCTTGGTTTTCAGCATGACTTCTTGCTCTGAGTCCCCTGGGGTGGGATGAAGCCGCAGTTCAGAGCCTGTTGGAGCTTAAATTTAAGCTGACAGTAGTGAAAGCACCACTGAAATGCAGGGAATGTTCTGCCTAGGGACTGCAGTCAACTCCTATTTATTCTTCAAGTTTTGAGGATCTCTGATTTTTACTCTTTTTCTCTCTGTAGAGTTGAGAAGATTTAAGTGGGGATTTTTAAATCCCTTATACATGCCCAAAATGCAAAATCAGTTCCCACCCAGTATTAGTGCAACTCTGGCAGACTTCCAAAGGAATATTTGAGTGAAAACTGGTCTTCGGAGGGTAAAGACTGTCAATTACTTATGAAAACATCCAACTGATTGAGGTCATATGTGACAAAATGAGGAAGTGACTTGGTGTCTCTGGAGGTCATTCTGGCACTTGGGACTCATCTTACTTATCCCAGACACTCTCACTGTGCTGTCTTTGCCACAGCTCTCCAAGGGCAGCTGCTCTCTGCAGGAGACAGCTCATTTCTGGGGCTGGCACTGCCTGCAGGCCCCTCCACAGTGATATCCCATGCTGTTGGAATCTGTCCTGGGACTGTGATGCCTTGGCCAGCCAAGCACTGGGGTGTTTCTGTGTTGGCAGGGCAGTGAGCAGATGGAGCAAGGCAGCAATTGCTGCCCCACAGGCTCTTTGCTACAGAAAACAGAGAGGGTCACAGCAGCTCCCTAAACCCCTCTGGTTAGGAGAAGTTTACAAGTTTTAGATTATAGAGATGGATATGTTTCTGACCCCTCCATCCCTGTGCTCTGCCTAGGGCTGGAAACTCCCCAGCCTGAGAGGGAAAGCCTCAGGCACGTGCCAGGAGTGCCAGTGGGGATTCCCTGCACTCCCAGGATGCTCTGCATTCCCAGGATGTTCTCTGCTGAGCTGAGGCTGTGGGGAGGAACAGGGAAGGAATGAGAAACCTCCTGCTCCAGCCTGGGAAACAGGTGGAGGCTGAGTTAAAAGCGGGTGGATGATCACAGGAGCCGTCCGCACGCAATCCCGCCCGGCAGCTCCCTTCTCCAGCTCGCTGGGAAAGCACCAGCAGCTGCAAACCAGATGCCAGCCAGGACTAAGGTTGCCTCCAGCCACTGCACTCTGCAGAGGGATGTCCTGTCCTTCCAACATCATCAGGTTCAGCACCTGGAATCATGGAGCAGGGGTAGGGAGCTGGGGGATGAGCCTCCCCACACACAGAGGGTCAAGGACTTCCCATCCCATGTGCAGGTGGTGGGAGAGTTGGGAGCTCTCACAGAAGAATCAGGCAGTGAACCTTTCCTCATCTTTTTCCTCACACAGTCCCAAAGAACAGCACTTTCTGGCTAATCCTTTCCCTTGGGATGAAGAGAGATGAATGTCATCTCTCTCTTATGAATAAATGGCAGAGGGACTGTGGACTGCTCCCATGGTGGCCATGGAAGAAAGACTTCTTGTCTGTACTGCATGTACAGCCCAGAGAAAAGTATTGATGTAGTTTGTAATCAACATTTGGAACCAGAACAAGCTGTGGATTATTCCCTCTGACTTCTTTCTATCACCTTAAGGTCTAAATAATGCTCTTACTTAGGTCCTGTTGTCGACCAGGAAAAAAATGTGGATCTCAGTCCCTCATTCATACACAGATCTCTGCCAATGTCCAGTGTCTCAGCACATACCTGCCATGGGCTTTACCCGAACTTTGTAGCCACTGATGTTCCCTTCAGTCTCTTTCCACTTCATCTGGAGCCTGTCTTCAGAAAGGACAGTGAGTTTCAGCCGGCCTGACCCTGGGGAGGAGGGGACATGTCCATGCTGTTATGGATGCAATTCCTCCCTCTGTGTATGCACCCACAAAACACCATGTGCTGTCTCCTCGAAGGACCCCAGAACAGTAGCAATGCAAACGAAGCCTTCACCATCCCATGCAAGTCCTCACTGAGGCTGCACAGCAGCTCCTGCTGTTCCCCTGCACCTCTGCAGACCTGTATCCCCCACCCGTGCAAAAAGGAGTTTCTCAGGTGCTCAAACAAGATTATATACCCCCGAAAACAGGAAAAACAGGCTCCCACAGAGGTGGGGGCTTTCTCTGCACCCCTCACACCTTGGAGGACTCCCCCAGGAGGTTTCCTGCAAAGTGTTTTGTTTCAGCAAGTGTGTTCAGTGCAAACATCTGAAATGGGAGGGCAGGAAACAGATAAAGGGGGCTCAGTGAGGGTCTTCAAGGGGCTTGGGCTGCTGAGAAATACAGAAATTCCCCAGGTGGTGGATCTTCAGAGAGATCATTTCAGAAGCAGCTTCAAGGACCAGCAGGGCTTGGAAAGAAGGAAAAAAAAAAAAGAAAAAAGAAAAAAAGGAAAGAAAGAAAAGCTGATAAAGTGTAAATAACAGCTCCTGGCAGGACCATAACTCATGAGCACCAGCTTGTATCAGTTTGCTGCAGGGAGCTGCAAACTAAATGACAAATCCCAAGGAAAAAAAATAGTAGCAGACAAGGAGGCAAAAAGAAGAAAGAGCACATTGCCTTATCACCTCCAGATTTCACAGCTATCTGTTAAACCCCAGCTAGATGTCTGAGCTCGTGTGTCACTCCTGGAATCAATGATTCCCGTCGTACAAATGCCACCATATGAAACTTTTTCGCTCGGCTGGATGTAAGATGGCAACTCAGCAGATTTCTCTCCCCTCCTCCTGACACTGTGCCCAGAGCTGCCTTTCCAGCAGGATGCCCTGATTTGCAGTGAGTGAACAACACTGTAAGCACCTGCACTCAAGTGCCCTCCCACATCATTTGCAGCTGTTACCAATCTCTTTACTATTACTCATTAAAACAAAAGCTTAGGGTGACCTGGGGTCTCCACTCGGTGCTGCCAAACTGTCACTTAGGACTCCTCAAGCCCCTAATCTGGTTTTGCATGATGTCCAGACACCTCCTGACATCCTTGCTGTGGAGTGACCACCCAGGAAAGCAGTGAGAGCCGGCAGTGAGGACTTGCTTGTCTCAGCCCAACATCTGTGCCTTAACCTTTCCTTGCAGAAGCTTCCTGCAGGCTGCCCAACAAGCAGAGAGCTATTTTGGGGAAACAAAGCTCAGATTCACAGCTCACCCCAGGCAAATATGAAGGGGAAGAAAGAAAACTTGGGAAAGAGGGGTGAGGGGGAAAAAAGCAAATCCCAGAATCTTGCCTAAGAGAAATGGTAAAAGATCATGGAACAATGAGGGGAATTCACAGTTCGATTAAACATGGAGCTGTCTTCTTTTGGCCAAGTGTGGTCCAGCTCCTTGGCCATCACTCTAGGAGCCCAGAAGCTAAAAAGACAAGAATTTCCCCAGACAGACCAGAAAGGACAGCATCCTCTAAAGCACCATTATGTGCTGGATGCAAATGATCCCCAGTGCCATGAAAGCTCCACTGTTTCCCTGCCCTGGGTTGGATGTGCACCATTTGATGCTGTAACCTTGCTCTCCAGCTGATGGGGAGTTAAGCCCAGGCTTAGCTGCAGAGGCTGGTCTGGAGGATAACACAACATATACACATCTGAAGCATCAGGAGAGAGGCAACCCCCTTTTCCTTCCTGCATCTCAAGCTCCATCTGCAGACCACATAAGCCCCTTCACTGCTTACACAGGCTGAAATGCATCCCTGCTGGGAGGGAGTGGCAGGTTGAACCGCTGCCAGGGCTGGGGATGGGCTCTGCAGGGTGGGGAGGGATCGAGGTGCTCTCTCCAGATGGGCCTCCCAATCTCTCATTGCCCTTCAAGCCTAGGAACAGGGTTTGGAGCTTCACCAGCAGACACCACAGCACAGCAGGCCCCCAAAATCCTGCGTGTCTTTGGGAATGCCCCTCGCAGTGGTGCCACTGCCAATGCCTAGGGTTTGGGCAAGGGCTGGGCTGTCTCAGGTGACAGAAAAACCATAAGGAACAGCTTCAGCAGGGGCAGGCAGGCTCCTTACCTTGACCCACTCGTCCCCAGACATGGCTCACCACAGGCAGGCAGGCAAAAAAGAACCAAGTGTGAATCAGCATGGTGACCAGGACCTACAAGAAGGCAAATATCAGGAAGAAACAGGAAAAGTTACATTTCACAGTATCAAAATCCATTTTTTTGCAGTCCTCAGTTATAGCACCACGAGCTGAGATCTGCAGCTCTGGGCATCACTGATGGCACTGAAAGGGAGGATGGAGAATCACATGTGAACCTTCCTGTGTTATTTTATCTTCTTGGTATCTCCAGCATAGCTGTTCATTGCCTTGAACTAAATTGTGATTACAAACCTGACGGGGAGCTGGCTTTTCCCCAGCACTCCTCTCAGCCTGCCTGGTCCTGGGAACTGCTCTGACCTCAACAGTGGTACTGTAAGTGTTGGGTTCTGCTCTGAGCATGGAAATTAGAAACACTGGCAAATGATTGGGTAGACAGATTCCAGAATAACTTCTGTTTTAAATTGTATAGAAGTAAATAATTGTGATTATCATGACCAAAACCATTGCAGGTATAGAGACAGCACCTTTCTCATGTCCCTGCCATGCAGGCACTTGATCATAAGAGGAAAAGCCTTTAGAGAAGCACTCTCTGACAGCCAAGCTCCTCACACCTCAGTGGCTGTGACAAAGCACTCCTGCAGCAGGAGGGATCCACAGACTGAATGGAGTTTGTATGTCAAGAATTTACAAAGAGGAGATTTGTTTCTTATCTCCCAGTGGAGTTCCCAAGAAGTTACACTCAGGACATGGTTGGGATAGTCTTGCTTTAACTTGTTCACCTGCACAGACTGAGAGCAGAGGCAGTTACAGACTTAATTGTGGCAGAGGGTCAGTTTGGCTCAGGAATAACCTCTGCAGCATGGACAAAGCTGGCTGGGTAAGGACAGCCTGCCCCAGCCCGCAGACCTCGAGCACCTGTGGTTGGTTTGCTGGCCTGGATTTCCTCGTTACTCAGTTTGGTCAGAAAGGTCAGGTCACCATAAAACCACCCTGGTGGAAACAGCACCTCCCCCTCGTCTCCATCTCAATAAACCAGGTTTTTAAACACACTTTGCTGGCCTTCAGCAACGCATCGTTGGCACCTGTTCTTTCTGTGCTCCACATTTCAGCCTTATTGCTTTTGGCAGGACCAGACCGTGCACCTGCCCGTCTGCAGTGACATTTCACTTCTGTTCCTTCTGATGGACAGGTATTTACAGGATCCTGGCAAATGCCTGTTTCCCCTCAAACACGTCAGCTTTGTAGCGGTTTCCAGGAAAAATAAACAGGCACGTGAGTGACCCAGCCGTGATCTCCGGGGGTTTAAATCAGTTCTAAATTGCTGGAAGAATGAATGGAAAAGTATGCAAGTTATAACAGGGAGTTGTTAACCTACTCTGTCTGTGATTATTTATTTATTTCTTTTTTTGATTGAAGATCAGGTTGTATGGAACAACTGCAGTGTAACCGAAGCCTTTAGCCATGGGAAACACTTGCTTTATTTTTCCAGCTAATAAAATGAGGTCACTGCTTATTAAAAACAGCAAACATTTTACAGGATGGGGGGAATGAGGGGGAAGGGCAGTTTGGGATTCTGACTATCAGCTCCAGAAAAACAAAGCCTGCCCTGGCTTCAGAGACACATGTGCCAAAGAGCAGCAAGAAGCAGGCTTTTTTTTTTTTTAAATCTCTGAATTAAAAGTTCATTTGTGCCCTTTTGCAATGCCACCAAACTGCCCTTGATTTCCTTGCAACTTCCCCATGGCTTTGCTGGCAAATGAGATGCCAAACTCTGGAAAAAGCACTGGATTGCATATTATCTCTTCATGGTTACCAGACTTATATGTTATCTGAAGTCCTCAAAAATAAGCCCATGCGCTCCTTCAGCCTGCACTGATCTGGGCTTATCACAGGCTCTGATTCCCCTGAAGGCTTAAGCTTCCTTTTGATGGCAAAGATGAGTTAAATGTTATCATATAATCACAGAATGGTTTGGCCTGGAAGAGACCTTAAATTTCATCTTGTTCCACGGGCAGGGACACCTTCCACTATCCCAGGTTGCTCCAAGCCCCATCCAACCTGGCCTTGGACAATTCCAGAGTGTCCAGCCACAACTTCTCTGAGCAGACTGTGCCAGGGCCTCACCACCCTGACAGTAAACCAAGGGTTAACTCAGGGTAGATGCAGTTTGTCCTCAGGGTGTGGATCTTCACTGTGATTAAAGTGAAGAGCAAACAAATTCAGAGGCAAATCCATCACTATTCTGCCTCTTCTCCAACATTCATTTTCCTCCCTGTAAATCAGGAATGACAAATGCACCTGTTTGGAATGGTGGAAGACCCACAGCTGGAGGAGCTCTCTCCAACCCTCCCTGCAGAGCTCCCTCTCCACAGGTCACCTGCCAGATCCCAAACCTTGACTCCAGGGCTCTGTAGTCCCTCCCTATCCATTTCTGCCATCACTGGTGCCACCATCCATCCAGGGTGAGCTCTGGGCCCTGGGACTGAGGGGACCAGCCTGCTGGCAGGCAGGGAGCCTCTCTCCTGTTACTTACCCTCAGGAAAGGAATTTGGAGACAGCAACACATGGAGCATGTGGTCATTATTTCCAAGGCCTGGAATATGGGCAAGGGGGTGAGACACACCACTTTCCACTTGCCCCCAGCTGTGTGCTCAGAGAGGATTTGGAGGTTAAGGCAGTCAGAGATCCCCTTATTTGTACAGGAAATTTTATAACTACTCGCTTTATCTAAAGAAAAAAAATCTATGCAAAAAATACCTGCAACTTATTTAAAGCAGCACAACTAAAGGTGAGGATCTGGGGGCACTGTGAATAATTTCTGCTCTCCACAGCCACAGTCTGGGGACATTTTCTCATCCCAGAGGTCACCACTCTCTCTGCACAGAAGTGCTGGCAGGAGCAATGTCACCTCGTGTCCCACTTGCTGCTGGACACACGAGCGGCGCTGGGGACAGCCCTGCAGGCAGCCAACTGCAGGGAATAAATCTGTCCCACATTCCCTGAGTGCTTTGATGGTAAAAGGACCTAAACCAGACTAAAAAAATCATGTTCATCAACCCCTTGCTGTTCTCTCCTGGAAAGTTCCCGTATTTCAATTCCACTAATAAACAAAAAGTCTCAATTTGTCCCAGCAAAAGCCTTAAAAAAAGTCAGGTATTAAGTTCCATTTCTAGGCTGAACCTTTGCAACTCTCCCAGCCCATCAGGCTGGGTAACTTCAGCTTGATACCGACCCACCCACACCTCCAGGTGGGAAAAACTCACACAGATAGCAAACTCTTCCAAGTACTGTCCTTTCTGGCAACCATTTCCTGCAGTTTTGTACTGTTAACCAACAATAGAAGGAAAAAAAAATACCAAACCAACCAGTAAAAGTGCATTTCTCACAGCCATCGCTCCTAAAGAATTGCCAAAGCAGTCCTGGTAGTATTTAGACCGACTGGCAGGGAATGTGAGCCTCGAAGGCACTTCACAGTAAGAGGATGGGACCTGTCACCCCTGTTAGCATCGGCAGTGCTTTCCCGAGCTCAGCTGCGCCAGCTCTAAGTTTCCCGGAGAGCAAAACCCTGCAGAAGTTCCCTGCTTGGGATCCCCACACGCGCCCCAAAACGGCGCAGCCCCTCCTGGGCATCCCTGCGAACCGAGCCCCGAAGGGGAACGAGCCACAGACCTCTGCGGAGCGGAGCGGCTTCCCCTGGAGTCCGCCGGGAGCTGCGGGAATCCAGCTACATTCTTAAATTGTGGGAGAAGCTGCCCTGGCGCCTCGTCCGCTCCTCGCCGCGATTAAAGATTTCAATTCCCAGACGTCAGGAGGGATAAGGAAGGGGAGGGAGAGCAGGGGGAGAGGGATGGGATTCCCCCACCTCCCTCTCAGCACGCAGTGGCTTGGCCCCTTCGTGCAGCCAAATAAAGCATGAAAAGCAAGAGTCTGCTTCTATGAAAAGCAGTAAACGGCTTTTAGTGGCTTTGCTAGCTACTTAAAATGTCTGTCTGGGAATCTGCACGCTGATTTCCTAGAACGCAGCAACAAGTCTTGGGGCTCCCGCCCACCGCCAGGCTCCCGGGGATGACACCCGCATCCCATTAAATGATTTGGAGAGCCCAGCGTGTGCACCGAAGGCGAGCCGTGTTGCGTTTGTTTAAGGAAATTAAGCACATCTGTAAGTTTTGCAAGGCCAGAGGCTGAATCATGGAGCTGGAGCTCGATGGTGCCTGCGGGCTCCCCGGCTGTGGGATACAGCCCTGATCCGCTCCGGTGTGAGGTGCTCAGAGCCAGGAGCACCTGGGAGAAACACCCAGCTCCCTGCCAAAACTTCTTTGGAAAGGTTTTGTCCTCATTGGCAGAAGTGGAATGACTGACAGCGTCATTTCTCATTACAAATGGAAGCCGGATTTTCAGCTGCATCTACAGGGACTGTCAGCATCATTCTCCCATCGTAACCAAGTGAGCTATATGACAGTTGCAATTCCCATTCCATGGGAAACACAGGTGTCTTTGGAAGCTAGATGGAAAAATATAATAGTTTTCAAAATATTTTGCACAATAAAAAACAGTTGTTAATTCATTGCAGTTTTGTGTCATAACTTCGTAACTACTTTAAAGCATCACAATATACAGATCAAAGGATAAAGCCAAAACTTAAATCATAGAATCACAGAAGTGATTAGAAGGGACCTTAAAGGCAATCTCATTCCAATCTTCCTGCCATGGGCAGGGACATCTTCCACTAGGCCAGGTTGCTCCAAGCCCCATCCAACCTGACCTGGAAGATTTCCAGGGATGGGGCAGACACAGCTTCCCTGGGCAACATGTGGGCAACAAATCTTATTAAAGCAAAACATGGAGCATTTGGTACCCCATGGAGAGAGGGTTGTCACTGCCTTACCTGTAAATACCACATATTACCTCTTCTGTAACTCCTGTTGGACTTCAGAATTTGCTCAGATTTGCTGCAGTTTACTTTAGGAGAAGGTGAGAAAGGAAGGAGCACGTACCTCTTGTGCTTCACTTCATGGAACTCAGATGCAGAGCTAAAAAATCCTGCTCTGTTTACATCAGAAAAATCTGGAGCTGTTTCCAGTGTTTTTGTTCAGGTGCCGCTTTCTGGCCTGCCTTTCCCAAGGTGCCCACACAATGCCTGGATTTGACCTTAGTTCAAGCCAAACACCCTGGGTTAAACTTTTGGGCCATCACAGACACCCAAACACTCCCTGAAGAGAATTTAAAAGACAAAAAGGCAGATTGAGACTGCTTTATTCCTGCACTGAATGGCTACAAATAACAACCGCGAGTGTATTGACAAAGGGCTGAGAAGATGGTCTGGTTTCACTTAGAGGCTGGAGGGACCCCAGTGGATTATCAATGCAAACATCTTGCCTGCACCACGTTCCAGGAATGCTGTGCTCCAAGTAGTCCTATTACTTCGGCACCAGAACTGGGGGAACACATATCCCTTTATACCGAGGGGAAAAGGCAGCCAGCAGTAAGGCAACACCTAATGCATAGCTGACAGCAGATTTTCCAAAAAAGTCAACCCCACTTTAACACAAATCAAAATGACTGTTTTGGGGCTCTTTTGGGTTTAGGTGGTTTTGTTTTTTCTTTTTCTTTTAAGTCTTGGTTTGTGGCCAAAGGAGCTGCACTGAGAGCCCAGCCCTAAGCAGGAGCACTGGAGATCATCCTCTCTGTGCACAGCACAGCAGGCTAATCACAAGCAGGATGCTCTGTGAACTGGAAAGCAGGAAACCTCCCCAATTTCTTGTTATTACCTGTTATTCTATTTTTAGTTCACTTTCAGGGAAGTTTGCAAGGAATATTTTGCACCGGCTACAAACACAGTCATCCTGCAAGCAACAGAGTCCAGGTGGGCTGCATTTTGGTGGCTTTCACTCATTTCTGTTCCCTCCCTGAGCAAAATTCAGACTAGGACACGTTTTCTTTTGGGCACACTGCTTTTGGTCTCTCCTTCCCCCCACTGCCTCCCACCACTAGGTTGGTAGAAGCCTACAATATTTAGGGCCCCTCCTACCTCCATGCTGAGGTGAAGCTGATTAATTAATTTAAGCATTATTAGGGGGTGGGGGCACAAAAAGCGCAATCATGGAAGTCTCCCCTTTGTCAAGAAACAGCTGTGAACAGCAACCAGCCCCTGGCTGTGAGCATGGCTAAGCCAACAGAGTAGCAGGAGCCTCAGACTTTACAGGGAAGCATACATTCCTGCATTCATTTCCTTATTTTCTTGACAGAGCCCATGGCACGGCTTATGGGGCCATCTGGAGAGCACGTTGTGTTCTCGGGAGACTGCACAGACAGCTCAGGGGAGCTCAGACGTACTCACTGGGTATCAAACTCCTTGCTGCTCACCAGCTTCACCACCTGCCCTGCAGCCTGGCTGGTGAATGGCTTGTTCTAAAGCTTGGGTCACAGTGCTGAATTCTCACACTGCCAGAGCTTAGACACTCCTGAGAGCAGGTAGAGGCAGACATTTCAGGAATGTAAAAATTCAAGACTTGTCCGTTAAAACTTATTTATTTGAAAATATATTAAATTGCCTGGCTAATACGTCACAGTGAATGGTCAAGCTTGGTCCCTCCCCACAGTCTGTCCCTGCTCAGTGGAGTGTCCTGCCTTTCCAAACAGCAGTGGGATGAGACTCCTTCATTCATTCAATGGCTTCCATGACTTCCATCACGAGAGTCCGTGGTCCTGTCATGATGAGGCTGCTGATGGTCTGATAGTCCAGATGCAAAACACACACACCATTCACTGAGAAAACAAACTGGCACACCTGCAAGAGAGGAGGGACAGGTTACCTTCAGTCTCTTGGCACCTTCTGCCAGTGACTGACTGGAGCCCGAGGTTGTGATGCAAATAACTTGCCTCAAAACCCTAAAGCATCACCACTCCATAGCTACACTACTATCACAGTGCTACAATCACTGTATCATAAAAATGGGACCAAAGGGATTTAGACTGTGAGCTAACAGAGAAAAAAAGACTCATTTATGAGCAGTGGTTCATTTCACAGATGGAAATGAGGCACAATATTAACATCTAGCAATTTGGTAGCAAATGAGATTAGGTAAAGAGAAATTAACTGGGCTCTTGAGTAAATGAAACAAATCCATCCATCCCCTCCCAGTCCTGCCTGAAGCAAACAAGGAGTCACACTCTGCCTCTGAAGAATCCCATTCTTTAAAATATCCATGTGACTTTAGACTTATACCAGCTTGTAGAAATGAGTCCCTCTCTGCCGGGGTTTTTATAGGGAACTGGGAAACTCAACATTTCTTTCATGCATGTTAAAACTCTATACATGAAACTCATACATGCCTGGGCCTAAAATGAGTTTCAAGATCTCAGTTCATTTCACCTGAGCTGGAAATACTCAAGTTACTTGATGAATCAAATCAAGGCATCTGTCTGAGGTTATTCAGCTTTCATGTACATGGAAAAAAGCTCCATGCAGAACTCCATTGCTAATAACAGGGAAACAAAATATGTCGCATCTCAGGAGCTGTGGGAGCAGGTGATTCAGGATAAAGCTCTGCTCCTTCCCTGCTTCACTGGGAAATCACTGGAGCTGAACTGGGGATTGTTTGCTTTGCTTTCAGCAGCTCAGTTTTGACAGTTCCAAAGTCTAACACAGGGATGGTTTAGTTTTGAGAGAGTTTTTTGTGTTTTAGCTGCCCCTGTGCTGCACTGGAAAAGGCAAATCCTCCCCTGTGCCATCACACAGGGTGCACTTTGCCGGCAGAGATCATCCTACCCTCCACCTCTCCCATAGCTTCACGTGCTGACTCCATTGGTCTGATCTCCAGTGCAGGAGGTGGGATCCTCATGGAGGATGTGTTCAGCCCAGAAAGCTCAAACAGGGCAGAAGTCTTGCCTCCAGCTAAGTCACCATTAGTAAGAGGTACCTTCATCCCTGCAGCAGCAGCAGGTCCTCCTGGGTCCACCGCCTGGATGTGGCAAGGTCTTCCTCCTCGGACCACAAACCCCCAGCCCACTGCATCCCCCACAATCTACAAGCAGAACAGAAGCGTTTTAAAAACCAAGGAATGGGCTTCGTAGAGGAGATGCAACAGTTGCTAGAGAGATGGAGAGCTCATGATCCTAATCTCTTAGGGGTGGGAGAGAAAGGGCTGTGCACCAGCGAGATGCAGAACTGATTAATTGCTCTCTGCAAAGCTGCTTTGTGATTAATATTCCCTGCCAGCAGGAGCAGAAGAGTGAAGCACAGGCAGCACTGAGCTGAAGTGCAAGGCATGCACTGAGAGCGTGCTGAGAACATTTCCAGAGCACGCACACGGTGCCTTTTCCTTGGCACTGCAGAGCATTTCCAGGGTGGAAGTAGCCCCTCTTGCCTTTCCCACTCTGATCTCAGTCTGTCAGAGCAGTTTGCTGTAGCACTGCGGCCCTCTGATGTGGCTAAAAGAGAAAAAGAATTCCCAAGAGACTTTGCACATTGCTCATATAAATAAATAACAGCAACTGCAGAGCTAAGCAGGAGGAAATGAGCCATGAAAGGCTCAGGCTGGCAGAGTTGAAGGGCAGGGCAAGGGCATTCAGGAGGAGAATGAACAGCACGGTCCTCATAAGTGCCATGCTAATCACCAGCTTTGTTTTTCTTGCTCTTTCCCACCGCTTTCTACAGCACACTTTATTTGGGAACCTTCTCCACAGCATTTTTGTAACCACACTTGGGTCAAATCAGTGTGGAAGACAGCCCCCACGGTTTCTGTGAGAGCCCCCCTTTCAGAGGCAGGCAGGGAACAGATGAGAAGCTTTACACAAAAATAACCAAGCGCAACAAGAGCTGCAGGTCAGGATCTGTCTTGCAGCATTTACAACCTGCACCCACCAGCCCTGCCTTGACCAGTCCTGCAGCTTTAGAAATAATTAGAAAAGGCTCAAACTCGAGTTGTCTGCAGCATCCTGGAGATTTGTCTATGTAAAAAGGCAATCATAAGAAAGGCTAGAGTGGCCCTTGGATGCTCCCCCTATTCTGTGCTGCTGATGGATCATATCAACACACCCTGATCTGCAGAGGAGCCTGAAAGATGCATAAAGCTGGGCATAAAGCCACGTGACAGAGGATGAGTGTCACAGCCTCAACCATCACAAGACTTGCTGATTCTACAGTTTGCATGGAGCTGGATGAAACAGAAATCATAGAATCTTAGAATGGGTTGGATTGGGATGGACCTTAAAGATTATCTCATTCCACCCCCCTGCCATGGGCAGGATCACCTTCCACCCCACCAGGTTGCTCCAAGCTCTGTCCAACCTGACCTTGGACATTTCTAGGAGTGAGGCATCCACAGCTTCTCTGGGAACCAGTGCCAGGCCCTCACCAAAAAAAACCCTCCAAAATGGGAGTTTTTTTCCTGTCCAGGAAACACTGCCTTTCCTGATCTATCCCTTTAATATATATTAAACTTTTTCAGGGGCTGAGCACATTTTCACCCACAAGAATATATGAAGACATTGGGAGTCACCAACCAAAAGCCACGATGATGTGACATGCAATCAAAGCTGTAACATAAAGAGGTCAGAGCAGCCAACAGAAAGCCATCCAAGCACAGGCAGGGAGCTGGATACTGATGGATTGGCAATGCCATTCACAATGGTCACTCACAGTCAGAGTTTTCTTGACATAAGGGGCCCCAGGGGACAGGAGCTCTTCGTTGGTGACAGGTCTCTTTAACACTAGAGCAGAAGGTGACAGATTCTATCAGAATCAAGGGGTTTGTACTGTAAAGTGTATAACAAGGCAGCCTGGGGATTACCCTGGGCTGGAAAACAGATGTTAGCTCCACAGTTACTGCACACAGAATTCTTTGCATTCATCTCAGGGTTTTTTCCAAACACGTGCACAACTTTTTAAATCACCAAGCAGAGGTGAGGCTGACCCTCTCCTCTTGATGAGCTGGGGTTGAGCGAGCCTGTGCCCTGAAGGAATGGATGTATCCCATGTAACAACAGGGCAATGCAGAAGCCCAGACCTGATTTAGGGTTGCACTCAGCCACAGGAGGGAATACCAATGTAGGAGCAGCGCTGAAGTAGGGGTTGGAGTTTCCAGAGAGGGAAGTGATGCTGCTCCTTCGAACTGCTGAGACAATTTTGATCTCCTTGTTGGTCTGGACTGAAACAGGCAGAAATAACAATTGCTCAAGGAGGAAACAGACTTTTTTAAAATAACAAACTTCACCCCCCAGCCTGACCCACACCTGAAAAGTAAGCATGGACTGAAGACGGCATTTGAGCTTAGAAAGAATAAAACCATCTTCAAAGAAAGATCTAGAGCTGATGCTGATGCTGATCAAGATATAGATCTTGGTGCTGAGTTACTTTCCTGGGATGGGGAGCCATGACAGAGATTGCCACTGCGTTGTGACATCCACCACAAACCAGTGGGATGGGGGGTCACTTCATGGGATGTCTGGAGGAACATCCTACACCCTCAGCTCTGGGATGCTCTGGTAATGTAATCCTTGCTTCAACACCCCTCCACAAACACATCTAGTTACCAGAGAGAAAGCTGGTGTTGCCTGGGTCTGGGTTGAGCTTGCGAAGGCAGAAGGGGCTGTCGGGGCTCTCGGAGAGGGCACGAGAAGAGTTCTCATTGAGCAGCTCTGTGAGGCGCCGCCTCCGTCGGAAGTTGATCCAGAACTGGTACAGGATGTCACTGTCAAAGAAGTGATGCCGATTGGAGACTAGGAGAGAACAGGGGAGGAGGGAGAGGCTGAGGAGGTGCACAAAAATATATAGCAGATGTCCTGAGTGACCCCAGTGAAGCACTTTTAATGCCTCTGGGCTCTAATGAAGTTTTTCTGACTGTTTGAGAACACTGCCTGAAGGGAGGGAAGAACAGCAGGGCCACCTCCCCACGAGGTGCCATCTCCCAGGGGCACACTTGCTGTCACACCTGCCCCTGTCCCAAGACACTCAGAGGACTCCCTGCCTTCCGAATTGCAAGTGTAATTCCTGCAGATGGTTATGATGTCCAGCCAAGCAGAGCTGAACATTACATCCTCACAGCCCAGCCCTCCAAACCCAGGGGTGGGTCCCAGGCCTGTGGCCGGTGGCTTTGAAGAACTGAAGAGCAGTAGCTCGGATTGCAACTCAAAGCCTTTGCGGGTGGTGCAGGATTGCTCCGGTTTCAAAGGTCACCAGCTCCAAACATAGAACTAAAAGGCTCCATTGCCATCTCCAAGTGGGCACTTGACCAGCACTTGTTGCATGACATGAATGGGGGTTTGTTCCTAGCACAGCCCTGACAGTTACGCTCATCCCTCGCTCACCATGCTGAATGATCCCATGCTCCAGCAGTGCTTGTCCCAGCTCCACGGCTTCCTGTCTGTTTTCCACTTCTCCCTCCTGAACGAGCCAGTCGACCATCTCACAGCCCAGGAAAGTCCTCTGGTACTTCACCGAGTTCTCCTCTCTCACCTTCAGAATTGACTCTTCCACGCTCACCAGCCTGGCACAGAGGTGAGACAAGGCTCCCGTGACACTGCACATCCCTGCCATCCCTCACAGGAGCTGCAGCCACACAAAGCAGTGACACGGCTCCCATGATGCCACACATCCCTGCCATTCCTCATGGGAACGGCAGCCAGACAGAGCAAGGCCGAGAGAAGCGGGCAAAGCATTGCAGCCCAAACATTGCTGCCAGGGAGCAGGGGGAAAGGAGGGAGGAACAGAGAGCTGCAGTCAGGCATCCTTATAAACCTCCATCACAGCAGAGGCAGCAGCTTCAGCAAAACCAGCTCAGCTGCCACCTCAGCTAAAGAACGCAGGGAAAAGCCAAGCAAGCAACCAAATGCAGGCAACACATGGCAGACATCCAAATGGATGGAGAAGGTGGGTTTCAGAGGCACATGTTCCATCTGCAGCATATGTGAGAGCAAAATCCAGTGTCTCCACGAGAGGGTGCAGCTGGCTCAGCCACGAGACAAGTTGGCTGGATGCTCTCCCCATCCCACGGATGCTGCTGCAGGCGAAAAGCAAAGTACAAGGGATGCACATCTGGTGAAGGGGAAGGGAGACACCCAAAATCACCACCTGCATCTCCTTCAGAGCCAGTTTGTGACTCTGATCAACAGCATGTGAGGTTGTGAAGGTGTGAAGGGGCTGTTAAAGGACACAGGTCCAGAGGGTGGGCTGGGTCTGAACCCTGGGAAGATGGCCTGGATTTAGAGACAGAAATAATCAACACAAAACAAAACTAAACACGTGGAGGTGGAAGGATCTTTCTTTACTGTCTGAGAACTAGCTTTTCCATGACAAATTTTGCAAATAGACACAGGGCCCCAGGCTTACAAGGCTGTTGAAAATCCCATACCCTGCTGACTTGGGCCATAAGTCCTAAAAGATCTGATGGAAGCAGCTCATTGGAGGAGAGTAGAAGCTTGCTGGGAATGGCCACTGGACATTCTAGGAGCACTCAGGCTGGACTCTCATGCTTCCCTATACAGATCCCAGAACCTGCACTTGGGTTGGAGCCCTTGGAAGCATCCATGAGTCCATAGTACAGCTCCTGCCCCATCCCCAAGGATGGCAGTTGTCCTGCAGCTGTGACAGGACCCAGGAGACAGCATTTCCCAGTGGGACAGCGCTGGAGACAGAGAAGGGAAAGCGAAGCCAGAGGGAGCTGTGGCTCTCAGCTGCAGAGCACCAGCACAGCCAGCACAGCACATTCCCAACACCTCAGTGCCGGGATAGGACTCACGTACTTCTCATAAAGACTCTGCCCTCGCATGAACACCTTCACATCCTTGCTGAGGGGGAAGGTCCCGTCATCCTTGCGGAAGCGGTAGAGCAGCTTGGCGTCCTTGTAGTCCGAGTGCTCGTCACAGACTGGAAGAATTCAGGGGAGGGATGTCAGTCCAAGAGGGACAGACAGGGCTCACACTCAGCAGGATGTCTCCAGGTTAAAAGCTGTGAGGGCTGCATGTCATGTCCTTCTCCGTGCCCTTTGCCCCATAGAGCAACCAGCATCTGAGCCTTCAGTCCCCAAAAAGTAGCTGCTTATAAACACTTGCAGCCCATGCCAGTGGGTGGGAGAGGTCAGTCCCAATGAATAGATCTTGGGAAAGCTGGGGTTTGAGTCTGCATTTGATCCAGACACTAAAACATTCATTAGAAAAAAAAAAGCAGGGATTTTTGTTTTCTTTCTTTTAATTTAAATGTTTAAGTTTAGACCGAAAGAGAATAAACAGAATTCCCTCAATCAACTTTTTTTTGGAAAGCTGCTACTTTGCTTCCCTCTGGAGGACAGAGGGAAAAAACACCACACTGCATCCAAACCCCCATAAAATCACCTCTGTCTGTCAAAAATACTTGTAAGCTAAAAAATACAGTGGCATGAAGTTTTCCAAACCATTTTATGCCAATCCTGCCCAATTCATCCATGTGGCAAACTGAGCTCAAGAGAACGTTTTCTTCAAAGCCAGTTGCATACAACTGGAATAATCAAATCTCTCTGAAAAGCCTTGGTTTCATCTTGGGCACGGGCACACAATCTGTAAATGAATGGCTGTTAAGTCCATGCAACCTTTAGCAGGTAAATATTTGGGATGCATCTTTGAGATAAACTTGTTTGCAACACATTCGTGGACTAAAAAAAAAACCAGTAAAGCAAAGACAAAAAATCAGCCCAAAAAATCACACTCCACCTTTTAAAAGCCAGCCAGGTCCACACATCTGAAGCAAGAAGAACAATGTTCAGTGGTAAAAAAAAGCAAAAACAAAACCAAACAAAAAACCAGAGAAAATAATACACCTGCAAAACAAGGAAAATTAGTCAAGGGGAAACAGAAAAGTCACAAATGTTTCTTCACTAAAGTAACATCATCCACTAGAGTGAGATTCAAAAGGTGCAAGATACTGCTGTGGAAATTTTAACACTTTTCCCATCCTTCTGAGCAGACCAGCAAGAGCACATTCCCCTTTTTGGTGAGCAGCAAATGCCCAAACCTGTCAGATTATCTGGAGTTCACCATTCCTGCTGAGCGGTTGTGTCGGATGAAATCAGGACGCTAAAGCCCGTGAGTCACCGAGCAGAAGGGCAGGATAAGGTTGTTTGAACAGTGAAAGTTGGCAGCTTTGGAACTCCAAGGAGCAGCCATTCCCATGCCATTGCAATCAGGAATAAAACTTAAAGCCTTACAGGACTGTGCCCATAGAAAACCAAAGGATTTTTACTATTTAAAGACCAATTTCAACGTGTTTCCAGCGTGTAACAGAACCAAAGCTCAAACCACATCAGACAATTAAGAGGCAGCACAATGATCTTCATGAGATAATTATCATCTGGATCCCAGAAGAGAAGAGGGCAAACTGTTTAGTCAGGCAATTGCCAAGCACCCAGAGTAGTGCTGCGTTAGCAGGCATGCTTCTTTCCACAGGGCTAACAAAAAATTAATGGGCAAAAAGCAAGTTGGAAAGTCAACTTCTGTGTCCTGCCAGGAATTATCAGAGGCAGGATGGACGCGTCCCAGTCAGCAATCAAAACAGCACTGGCACCCAGTGCTGCACAGGTTTAATTAACTAATGGACTTATTTGAAACTGTCAGCTGGAGAGACGGAAAATTAATCAGCTTTAGGTGTTAATGGTTAACTGAGAACTCCCTGCTTCAGCTTTATGCTTTTGTGATAAAGCACAGCAGCAGTTTATTTTTATTCAAGGCAGTTTAATGTAAAGGGCATTAACCTCAGCAAGTAGCAGATGGCAACAGAGAGTGTTTGCACTGCAGTGGTCAAAGGCAGCTATTTCTGGACCCTGGAGGAGAGGGGAAAAGAGAGGACTGGATTTCATGTGGTCTCATCTGCTTCTGTCTCCTCAGCTGTATCCTTGTGTGACAAACCACCACCCAGCTCCAGGTTACCATAGCTCCTGCCCCAAAGACTTGGGAGCAAGAGAGCTCAGCCACATTCCTTCCCACGGATGGCAGAGGTGTCCCAGGGCTGCTTGATAATCTGGGACTTTTGTTCCTGACTGGGCCTGGAAATCACATGGAGAGAAACTGCCTTTTGACAATCTGCAGCACTTGTTTTCTGCAGTTATACTGGGACCAAGGGCTGGACCCTGGGGATTGCTCTGCAGCTCAGGGACAGGCACAGAGGTCAGTACATGACCTGAGTTAATCCAGAACTCCTGAAAGTTCCAAATAAATTTTAAAAAGGGAAAAAAGCCTGAATACTAGTGAGAGCTGGGCTTGAGCATCAAGCTGCCTTCTTCCCCATCCCCTTCCTTATTTTTTTTAGCAAGCTCAATGAACAAGCCTTTGAAACACACTTAAATCCCAAGGGAGGCATTCCTACAGGATTGCTTCAGCTCCAGGTTCACAGGTACCAGACTATTTTTGCTTGGAGTGATGTGGACTCCACAGCCCCACTTGTCCCATCCTGGGGAAACTGAGGAACACTGGGTCCTTATGGTAAGAAAATGAACTTTTCTGCAGATGTGAAGTGTGTGCTATGATTCAGCTTCCACTTCTGCATGACACAAACATGAGCCAGACCAGCTTCTGTACAAATATCCACCTGCCTGGATAGAGGACAATGCAGGCCAGGTGTTCCTGAACTTGCTTCCAAATGGGAGACTTTGTACCAACAAATAGCCCAAGCCCCTTTTCTGGTGGGCAGGGAACTGGCATATCCCCCAAAGCAAAGCACCTTCACACAGATCCAGCCCCATCCAGCCTCCTGCCTACCCATCCTCTCCTGGCTTCTCTAAGAGAGAAGCTTCTTCCCATGGGAGAGTGGTGGATGGGGACCAGGCCACACTTCTGTATCCTGGGCTGACGGACACACGCGGTGGGCAGACACACAGACACCCCCCTGAGGGGGCTCAGCAGGCAGCAGAGACACCCACACACCGTGATGGATGATGTAGTGGTCCATCAGCTTCTGCATGAGGCGGATCCCGGTCTCCCGGTCCGGCGCTTCCTTGTGGTCGATCAGCCAGTCCGTGAGCTCCTTCGCCACGAAGCAGTTCGGGTACGTCCGCAGGTGGAAACGCCTGTCCTTGATGAGCTTCCCGTCGTGGAGGCGAAGCCTGCGGGGAAAGGCGGCCACTGAGCATGGCTGGTGCTCACAGGGCAGTTTGGGTCAGACTGCCCAGCATCTGTCCAGCTTGGAGGCACCACTGATGAGTCGGGACTTCTGGCAAGCACCCAGTGACTGATAAATTCAACCCTTGGCACTGCAAGACTGGATTAGTCAATCCCAAGGAGCCTCTCCATCATTCCCTTCTCTCCTCCTGTCACAATGCATGTTATGTAATTGCCTGCACCAGACATAGTCTGACCCACACGTGTCTCTTTGCTCTAAGCAAGCCTCTGAAAAACAAAGAGCAGCGAACCAAAGCAGGTGAAGAGGGGACAAAACTCAGGTTAAAAAATAGTACATATATTTGTCATCTTGGCACCATCCTGTGTCTAATTCTCCTTCCCCTTGACCATGAAAGCCGAAATAAAGCTGCCCCCAGGACAAAGTCTTAGTCACAGCTCCAGGTGGGAGCAGCAACAGGAGCCCTGGTTTCTTCTGTCAAAGCAATGGGTGCCAGGTCCCATCACTACCCACTAATCCACGAACCCACTAATCCACAGCAACACTGGACAACAGTCCTGACATTTTCTGGTTCCAAGTGGGATTGACTGGGACAGAGTTTACCAAAACAACAGCCTTCCTATCCTGAAAGCCCTGATGTTATGGCTAGTCTGTAGCTCTGATGGAAAGATATATATGGGCAAAAGTACTCAGGTGAGCAGGGCTTTGACTTTCAAAAGGACCTTAACAACTGAGCAAGCCACAAGGCACAGAGTTCTTCTGTGTTCCAGCCAAAGCCAACCCAGTCTGGCAGGAGATCTGTCCAGGGGCCAAACTTCTGCCCTGTAGTCATGACTGTTCCCAAAACACCAACCCTGGAAAATGCCCAGTGTATGCAGCAGGCTCAGAAGGGAGATATTAATTAAACTTCTCCTCTGTAACTCCAGGATGTTTTTGCTTTCAAATTATTCACCTCAATTCCTGGTTTTGCCCTGGGCCAGTGTATTTTATTAAGGCATTAATCACTGCAGCCTTTTGTTATTTCATGCCTCAAGTTCTTTTGTTCTTTTTGGAAAAGTTCTGTGTAAAACACAGCATGCTGGACAAGAGTTTTAGGTACCATCTGAGAAGTTCAAATACCCTAAAAATCTATCAGGTAATAATGGATTATAGTCTATTGTAGCATTTACAAATACAAGGGTAAAGATTAAAAAAAAAAGTACAAGTTTGAAGATAAAATATTCTGTGAGATGAAAAATCAATAATTGATTATTGTAATTAATGCTGAGGCTACAACGAGCCAATATGATTAACAGAAATTTTCAGACCTTCCTGGAAATTCAAATATTAAACCACAGATTCATGCAGAGTCAGCTCCTGGCCTTGCCTTTGGCAGACCTCCCTCAGATCCTGAGGTCTATATTCAGCATTTCACTCTTTACCTGGAAGGCTCATTCCCACAGGTGACCAGAACTCATTCTGTACATGGATTTTACCCAGAAAGAACAGTCCATCAACAGCAACCTTGCTATTTTTAGAGTTTTTGTCTTTTTCCTTCCTTTATTTCATGGTCCACTGTCAAAATGCAATCAGGCACAGCCAGCAGTGACTACAAACAGGCTCACCACACCAACATCCCTCTGCTACAGGGGAAGACACAGTCAATTTTCATATGCTTTCTTTCCTTTGCAATTAGCAAGTGGGAAGGCACTTTAGAGGCATGTTTGGTAGAGATAAGAAATGTTCCAAGAGTGCTCTATTACCATAAAGAGTCTGCAGGACTCCATAATGTGCCTTTCACATAAAATAACACACAAGGGAGAACACTATTTCCCCTATAGATATTTTTTCATCATGTTTCAGAATACAGAAAAAAAAAAAATGCACAGATCTTGCAGGAGAAAAACAAAATAAAAGAAAAATGATTTTCAACAAACAGCGCTGCTAACATGTTAAGATTTAAAAATAAAAACAAAAAATGCATTTATTCTGAAACTATCCTATGGGGGAAAACTGTCAGGACAGGAGTTAGGTGGTATTTCAGCACCTCTGGAGAAGCAGCATTTGGAGCTTTGTGGGCTGTTTTAAGCCTGAAAAGTTTTCCCTCTGTCCCGCAGAGCCAGGGCAGCGGAAAAGGCACGACTCGAGTGTCCTTGTGCTCTTTTCACTTTCCTCTTGTTTATTGTTTCCTGTCAACTCTGAGGAGACAAATTCTATCCTTCAGACACAGGATTTAACAGCAACTGCGTCTTCCAACAGCTCTCGTATGATGATAATAAAACAAAGCTTCCAGATTAAAAAAAAAATAAAGGAAATATATATAATGTGATATTATGAGTTTTCTAGATGGCAAAATCTACCCCGTGGACACGTTATTTCTTCAAAAGGGAAAAAAAAAAGTAAAATGAAGCCAGGATAAAACACTTGCTGGAACAAGAGAATGGGCTCTTATGAAACACTCCTGGCTTGGCAGTCAAAGTGCTGCTTCCACGTGCGTTTGCTTTGGGTTGGTTGTGTTGGGTAAGCAAATCGTTTCTCTGTCAAGGTCACTACAAAGCCATCATTATTCATCCTGTGTAGCCTTGTTGAAAGGGACATCCACAGCAGCGCAAACAGAAGAGAAATAAACTCTCCATCACCTCCCATGTAAACAGACCTTGAGCATCTCAAATGCCAAGGTGGATCTTTCAAGGATACTAACTGCAGTTCACATCCCCACAGCAGTTTGGCACAAAGGAATGGCCTTGGAAAGATGCCTCATCTAAAGAATCTTTTCTGTTCCTATTTTAAAAAAAAAAAAAAACAAACACCCCCCACCCCCCCCCCCCCCCCCCCAAAAACAACAAACAACTCTGTTCACTAAAAGACAGCAACAGCCACAAGAGCATCTCTGCAGAAGAGCTGTTGGAAAGGCACATTCAGGAGGAACAGGCGCTGCAAACAGTTTGTTGCACCCCCAGTCTCCAAAAGCACCAGTACATGAGGGAAGAGGGGAGAGCTCTGCATGCCTGTGGCAGCCCAAAGTGCTACAGAGATGTTTTCTTTTCCTGCTTGTGTTTAAAACGGCCCAAATTCTCAAAAACAAATCCCAGCAAGCACAAGTCTACTTCCCAAGAATACCAAATTTTGCATGTTCAGCTACACATTTTTGATTGAGCCCAATTTCCAGAGCATCAAAGTGTGAACACTTTGTTTAACAGCATCACAGTTTGAGTATCCAAATAAAACACTCATCACCTCTGAAAACTTTGGACAGTGGCTGAAATCATGAGTTTGTTCTTCAGAGGAGAAAACCTTCCCTCTCCTCGCATCTTTTCTGCCCGAGACATAAATTTACTGAGTATATTTTATGCTTAAGAGTGATTAATGCAGCCTAACAGAGTTGTCAGAGCACAGCTGGTTCACTTGACCATGGGAATACCCAGAGGAGAGTGCACAAGGGCTTGTCCATACTTGAGAATCTGATTACAGCAGGGTGTGAATGCAAAGCACGGAAGCTGTTCCAGAATATCTCTGTGCAGATAAGCCATTTGTTGCAATTAGAAGTGACTAATTGGGCCTCTCTTACAGGATGCCACCCAGGAACACACAACGCCCAGCAAAACTAATGGGATTTTCGTGCAAGTTTATATGTCTGAAACAAGAAAACTGGCAGCAGATGTGAGGAATGAGCCCGAGACAGCAGCCCTCTCAAACTCCAGACCGGAATATCAATGAGAACTTTTATTTTCATCTTTTTAGTGGAGAGAGACTCAACACCCAAAACTCCTCTTCCCCCTTTAAAGATCAAACAGCAGCATCCTCATGGAAGCGGAGAGAACCCAGCAGACAGACAGCCCAAACCACACTGGCCAATCTCCCCTCTATGCCTTTAGGATCCATTTCACTCCCAGCCATCCCCACGAAGCATTCCCTCACCCCTCTCTTGTGCAGCTATTTCTGGCTGGGAAACACATCCTGACACTGAACAGACTCATCCCTCTGGCCAAACCAAACTCGGAGGGATTTGCAAAATAGCTGGGAAAGCCAAAGAACTGTAAAGATGGAGCAAAGGTTTGTTTGATTAAATGTAATAGTGGGGCGGCAGGGCAGGAAGTGGAGAACAGGGAAAAACAAATGTTTGATAGTTCGTGTAGATGCGACAACGTTATTTGCTGATGGAGGTTTACAGAGTCAGGGCAGCCTGCGAGGCTCCTTCACAGGCTTCTGTATTCCATATGTGGGGAAAAGCAGGGGGAGAACAATATGGATAGTTAGCCCTGCCCATCTGCTGTTGTCTGATACACCATCCAGCCTCTCTGCCTCAGTTTCCCCATTGCTACCCACTGGCAATCCAGGTCCCAGGAAGATTCATACCATTAACTCCTTACCCTCCAGGCTGTAAGATCCCTAAAATAAACATTCAGCATGTTCTGCATCACTCAACTCTCCTTCTAGGGGTTCAGGGAAGGAGGAGCCCAGCTGCAGGCTGGTGTCCATCTCTCCACCCTCCTCCCCAGGTTTTATACGCTGTGCTGGCCAGCAGCTCCTTCCCATCCTTCTGCACTGAGAATGGGCTCCTGCCCAGACCAAAGAAGGATGCAACTGCTGCATTCCCAGCCAGCAGCAAAAGGGCCTTCTTTTCCATCACTGTGAACTCTCAGATGGGTGTCCCCAAAACTACATGAATTTTGGGTTTTCTATTCAACTTTATCCCAGTGGGCAGTGTACTAGAAGAGCTCTGCTCACAAATCAATTTACTCTATCCCCTTCTCCTCCTTACAGTCACAACCACCAAATGGTTCAGCATCTGTCCTGCAAGAGGTACAAGGAAGACATATCACTCCCCAGTTTTAACACAGAGCTTGATTATTTTATTTGCTCTCTGAATACCTGATCCCTTCCTTTGGCCCTGGCTCTAGGACTCACTTTAAACCTCAGTCACCCCAGATGAGTGAAATACTGGAAATATTAAAAAGATAGAAATATGAATAAACTTTCTCTGCCACTTTGAACACTGGCTGTGTTTTCAAAATGGGGTCCCAGTCCTTCAATGGAAGTTATCAATCCTTGGTACAGTGCAAATAATAAAGCTAAAGCTAACAGTGCTAGCTGAGAATGGACAACAGAGAAACATCAAGCTAATTTTAGGAGTCTGATGCTAGCAAAAATCAAGCTCTGGGCTATTTACATTATTCAAGGATATATTTCCTATTTTCCACCCACATTTCAGAACAAGCCAGAATGGCTCCAGATACAAACAAGCAAGTTCTGCTCAAGAGCTAGGAAAGCCCACAGTCGCATGCTTAGAAGCAAGTGATGGTTCTGACCCCAGATACACAAGGAACTTGCTTTCTCAGCCACACAGGTCTTCTTGCATGGGAGAGTAGATTTTTGTCTTCATAGGAGAAAAAATAAATCTCAGAAGCTGCTTAAAAGCTGGGACTGCAAACAAAGCAGAAGTTCTCAAAAGTGACTTTCAAGAGAGGGAAGGTCCAATTCAGGCACATGGCACTCAGGAGATGCCCTTCCAAGTCACCCCAAAAGTTCAAGCATCCCCAGAATTGATGCTGACCCCAGCCAGCCAGGGACCAGGGACCTTGGGAGGGCTGTTCAGTGCCACCACATCGTGGTCTGCACTTGGGGGAAGGTGCAAAGGGAGAGAAAAATTTGTTGCCACCTAAACCCACCTGCCAGCCTGCTGACTCCTGGAGGTGAATTGCAGGAGATCCCAGAGAGGAGCAGCAGGACAAGGTAATATGGGAAAGGAGCTGGCTCAACTCTGCTTTGGTGGTTGAAGGAAGGATCAGCAGGAACTGGGGAGGGGGAGGTACTAATACCTGGGGGGAAAGTTCTTGCTCAAAGGTAAAGCTTTAAACCTCCTGCTAGCAGGATAGAGCCCAGAGCCCCGAGTACAGCCCTGCCCCGGGCTGGAGGAGCACCCCACACCTCCTACCTCAGCTGCTCTCCAGCAATCATCACCTCTGCCCTGTAGTGCTGCTCGGTGGCTTTCTTCTTCAGGCTGCTGCTCAGGCTCTCCATGCCGGGCTGACGGTGGGCGGCGGTGGGAGATGCTCCCCGTGGGATGCGGGTTGGGAAGATGCGGGTTGGGAAGATGCGGGCCCCCAGCGCCGTCCCCGGCCGCTGGCAGGGTGCAGGTTGGCAGCCTGAAGTTGCTGACTCCTGCTCCCCGCCTCTCCTTCCCTCTCGGCAGGCTCCGGAGGAGGAGCCTGCTGCAATCTGAGCCTGGCTCTGCGGGCTTCTCACCCGCTGGCTCCAGCCAGGCTTCGGCTAGGAGCCGGGAAGGTGGCAGGGATGCTCCAACAGGCTGGGACAGCGCCCGCTCTGCTCGCTCCGGGGAGGTGACTCCGGCAGGCTCCGGGCACACAGGGCTGGAGGATGAGTGTTTGATCAGCCACCAGACGGACAAAGCACTTCCTTCCTTAGGCTATAACTTTCCTACAAGGGTTCAAGGTGTGCCATTCCCCAACACAAGCCACGTGCCTTGTCCTCATCCTCCTTCCTGAGGACTCCCTGCCTCTCCCCAGGGTGAGATGCGTCCAACACCCACTGCGGCCAACAGTTCCCAAAAAAGGGGGCTCAGAGCAGCTTGAGCCCTTCCTCAGTGCAGCAGCTGTCACAGAGGTTGGATGGAGAAGCACAGGCTGTAATTAGCAAGAGCTGGCACTGATGAGTCTGGGGCTCTGCAGGTGCCAGGCTGACACTGGATACCACCTTTAAAACCTGCCTCCAGGCACTGGTACCTGCTCAGCTGCCACCAGGCTTTTCCATTACTTGAAGTATTTTCTGCAGGCCAGAGCTGATCTAAAAGTGACAGTGACCAACAAAGAAATGGGCAGAGGAACTGGGATGTGGAGATGGTTCATTACAGCCATCATTACCGTCAGATTCATCTGAAATCAGATTTCCACTAGTTAAAGCAGGAGTGAAAAGTATTGGCTGTCAAAGAGGATCAAACCTCAGAAACACTAAAGAAACCTACCAAAAGAGTGTGTGGAGAAGATGGGAGCGAAGGGAAGGAAGGGAAGAAAATTTTTCAGCTGAGGAGGTTCTGCTTCAATTTGAAGTCTGATAAAGCATCAGTAAACAAAACACTCTCTCTAATTAGTTCATCTTTAGCAGCAATTCATCAGCCAGCAGTGAATTAGCCAGTACCTCCATCAGCACAGGCAGACCCCTCCAGGCTCATATTCCATAATACTGTTAAATCCAACAAGCCTGGGTTAGGGATTCAAGGAGCACAACATGGAACATCCAGGGCCAGAAGGGACAGGAGACACGGAGTAAAGGCACAGCAGTAACTGGAGGCACACTGGTCTTCCTGAATCCAACATCGCTGCTGGTTCTCTGCTGACGGAGGAGCAGCAAAGGTGCAGCTCAGGGGCTGGACAAACCTCTCTCCCAGCACTCCTGTCCAAGTCAAACACCCACTGCAGCAGGGGCTGCACCAACAAGGCTCCCTCTATCCAGATCTCCCTGAGCACACCCTCTCCTACGTCCTGCTGTTCATGCCAGGCCATAAACGCAGGGAAACAGGCTCACCTTGTGCACATGGGCAGGCTCAGCCAGCAGCCCCAGGGCAGGCTCAGAACAGCTCCTCGGGTCCCCTCCAGCAGCGTCAGCTCCTTTCACGAAAGACAGAAGAGGAAAAAAGCTTATTGCTCCCATAAATAACCTTGTAAAATGTGCCTTTAAATTAGACATTAATGTTTCTACTTAAGCTGCAAAAACAAGGAAGAGAAGCTACTAAAAAATATATTATCTCCCCCTCTCCAGCCTGGGAAGCACTTCAGTCAAGAGAGCAGAGGGAGGGCACAGCAGCCAGAGATATCCAGGGCTGCTGAGGGTGGTGGAGCCGTGCTCAGAAAGCTGCCTGTGGGCATGATAGGCAGATAAATGGACTGAAACTTCTCCTGAGAGGACAGAGGACCACTGTAAACCTGCAGCTGTTAAAGAGAAGGTGACTGTGGAGTAGCTTTTTTCCCAACAAGGACCAGGGCCAAGCTCATAAAATAAGTCAGTAGGCTTGAGACAAACTGGAAGGGGAAGTTTTTCCCCTTCAGCAGCATAAAATTAAATTGTGCAAGTTGCCATCACTTGATATAAAGCCTCAAAACCTCAACTGATTTTAAAAAAGAAACTAAGTACATTCATGCAGGACAGGTCTTGGTATTGAACGTGGAAATCCAGATAGTTACTTTTGTCTTCACTGGTGGAAGCTGCAAGAATATGTTAGTGGAGTGGTTACTCACCATTTCTCCTCCTCTTTCCTTGATTTCTGTTACTGGTCCACAACAGAGCAAGGATCCAGGCCTGGAGGAACTGCTCTCCACCAGCACAACACTCCAAATGTCCCAACCTCAGGGCTTTTTGCACTGACATTTAGAGGGAAGAGCATCTCCTCAATTCAGGAGCAAAGCCATGTTAAACTGAAGCCCAGTGCCCTTTGCAGATTTGACACCTTTCACCCAAAGCAATTTGTGCCACTGAAGGGAATATAGGAAATACACCCTGCAAGTTGCTGTTAATTCCATCCTGGAGGCGACAGCATTTCAGGGCTGGGAAAAACAGTCCCTAGATATGTGTCCCTCCCTCCCCACACATGAAGGGGGTAGTTACCAGCTTCATCTACAGATGAAAAGAGCCATTCATAGCATGGCTTCGGAGTCCAAGCCACAGTGAATTGCAAGCAGCCCTGAAGAGTCCCTTCATCTAGGTCTCCTCTCCAGAGGAACTAGGAGTGTATGATTTTTTCTGTTTCAATAGATTACGAAGTAGTTTGACTCATTAAGTGTCCAGAAAAGATAGAGGCACCTGTGGGTACAGCCACATATCTTGGTCCTCAATTCCCAACATTGTTACAGCAAGTAGAAGGTTTAGCTGCCACTGATTTTAATTTTTTTTCCTTCTTTTTTTTTTCCCTAGCAGGGTTGAGGAAAAGACAGGAGGGAATTGGATGAGTTTGTTTTGACAAGTTGCAAAAAGATTAAAAACCTGTTTGTAAGGCTTGCCAGGAGATAGCACAGAGGACACTGTGAGCTTTCACAGCCGTCCTTGTCACTGACTGCAAAGTTTCCCTAAGTCCTTTGCCTAAATTTTGTCCTCCCTGTGGCAGTTCAGGCTCTGCATTTCAAGCAGAGAGCTGGAGAAATCTCCTGTGCAGGGCAGCAGAGTCTGGCAATAGAGAGATTCAGATTTTTCCTGCTCTGAGCTGGCACATCCAATGCCAGCAGCTGGCAGCCAGCCATCACTTCTCACCCCACAGACTGAGTTTGATTTAGCTTAAGCAAAAAACCCCTAAAAAATTAAAAAAAGGAGTTCACAGCCAACATCAACACAATAAAATCCCTGTTCTTGCAGGGCCCATGTTTCCTCTGAGCGAGACAGCCCTTCCCTGGCCGGCTGACACCAAGCTGTCCTTGCCAGAGAACATTTCCCTCAGGGGTAAGTCCTTGTCGCCAGCAAGGAGTGCTCACCTGGGCTGGAGCCCATCCAGAGAGCCCAGCATTGTTTGGGAGCCAGGCTCTCACTGCTGCTTTCAGAAAAGTTGTTTATATTTGTCAGGAAAGCTCACAGTCCACCCCTGGGGCTGTTTGCTGCTTAACTCATTGGTGTCAGAGCCACAGCAAACGCTGGAAGCCCCTTCACATCAAACACCTCCATAAAAAAAACCACTCGGAATAGCACATCAGCAGAACTGGGGGCATCTTGCGTGGAGATTCCTCAACCCCAGCACCCAGGGAATGGTCTTGTAATCATTAAAGGCAGCCTGGGGATTGCTGTGCACCAGGGAAATGTGCTGCACCACAGAGACTCCTCCACTTCGGTGTTGGAAGCTCCTCATGGGACTGGTCAGCAGCGTTCTCACAGCCCAAGAAAATTGGGAAGATTAATTACCTTCTAGTGGCAGAAAATGAGCACATTATTCAGCAATTTCTCATCACCTGGTTATAAATCTGAGCTGGAGCTCTCTTGTCACGAGTGTCCTTCGGGTTTTTTTTTTTTTTTCCAGAAAAGAAATTTGGCTGTTCCAGTGATATCTTGCTTCTTTCCACAGGAAACAAAGACTGCTAACCTCAACAATCAAATGCAAGTCAAAATAGTTTGGCTGGCTACAAAGTAGCAAATAGGAGGCTCTTTGTTTCCCTTAAAGCTGTAAGCAAACACAACTCAGTCATGGTGTTCCAGAACTATAAAGAATAGAATTTTACCTTGGGAAAAAAACCAAACACCTCAAACAAAAAAACCAAACACTGAAAAATGTAATTCTCCCATGACTGCATCGCTCCAGGACCTGCAGCTTTAATGAAAACACCACCAGGTACTCACCTTCATTATGAGCTAAGAAAAGTTTTCATTGGAAAAAAAGCCAAAACAACAGAGAACAAATGACAACAAAAGAAATGCTCTTGTGCAACAAGACACGGAACCTGTGTCATCTCCACTTCCCCATTCTTCAACATTAGAACATCTAAAGCTGTCAACAGTCCTTAACTTTCAGCTCCCAAACTAGTGTGTGGGTGTGACACTTGGAAGCAGGGCACATGAGTTTAATTCCCTCCGTTCACCCGAAGGGTGAGACTCTTCAAACGTGTTTTTTTAGGTCACTCAGGTGTTGCAGACCACTGGGGTGGGGATGTGGAGACTTCCTTGTCCCTGCTCTGGGACATCTCTCGAGGGGCATCTCTGCTGCTCCATCTCCACAGAAGCCTCTCAGGGCTCCATGAACTCAGAGGTCTTTTCCAAACAAAACGACTCTGATTCTGGGAGGAGCAGATGGCAGAGCAGCACTCACAGCTCCCCACCACAGTCTGGGCACCCTGATCTCGGTCAGGGCCCTGCCAGGTGCTCCCTGGTTCATGCTTTGGCCAATTCTAGACCCACATTTCTCCCAGAGAAGGAATGCTCAAGCTTCAAAGGTGGGAAAGCCTCCTGCTGCAATGGGAATGTGCTAATTATGTTATAATTAGCCTGGACTAAACACAGCCAAAGGAATCACTCCTGGCAGGGGAAGTGTAATCCTATCATGATCCATTAAAAAGAACTGTTGGCTATAGCTGTGCCAGCCTGTATCAGGGGTGATGGGGAGACAGCCTTGTCCCAGCTCTGTACGAGTCTGCTGCTTCCTCATCCTAAAGAAAAGGTTGTTACACTGGCTTAACAGCAAAGGGCGAGGGTAACAGGAACAAAAAAAGCCTAGAACCTGGTATTTTATACAGCCTGAGCTTTAAACCGCCACCATCCAGCCTGGTGAACTCGGCCAGAGAGAAGGGAGAGCTGAAATCCCAAAGCAGCAAACAAAATCTAAGGTGTGTGGTAGGAAGGGAGGAATTTGCATTGTTTTGCTTAATGCAGCATGAAAGTCACCAGCAGAGGACAGGATGGGGCTGTGGATAAGCAAATACACGAGCAGGAGCACATTTCTAACCCTGCTATTAGAACCTCATGGAAGAAGGTTCCTCCAACAACGATCCATGCACAGTGACACAATCCCCTCTAGAGGAAGGAAGGAGAAGTGAGGCTCTCCACCAGCAGCCTCCATCTGATCACAAGCTCTGAAAGGAGCACCTTTATAGAATCATAAAATAGTTTGGGATAGGAGGGGCCTTCAAGGCCATCTAGTTCCAAACCCCCCACCATAGGCAGGGAGACCTTCCACTAGACCAGCACCTTCTGTGTGAGCTGGTGTGTGCCCCAGTCCTTCTTCACAACCAGTGCAAGGGAAGGTTTGCACTGGGACTGATCCAGAGGAGTTTCAGCCCAAGGAATACATCCCCCAGAGTGCAGCTGCTCCTAAGACTACACAAGAAAATGGACAACAGCCCAAAGGAGATTGACTAGTCCTGAGCTGGTGCTTTGCAGCCACTCCTCACAGTCTGAGTGCTTCCCTCTGGCACTGGTGCTCAGACATAATTCATCACAGCTCCTGTTCCACTGGCCAAGCATGGCTGAGCCATTTCACCTCCAATGCCTTCACAACCACCATCACAGAGAGGACAGGCATTTAACAGACATGGAAACAAGTAACTCCATTCTGCAGAAGTTTAATTTAACTAGCTGGGGTATTGCCAGCAGCCTAGATTACACAAGAAGTATTTATTTCACTTCTTTGATGTGCTTTGTGCTCCATCCCAAGTTCTATGACCAGGTTAGAGACACACCTTGGTGTGGACAAAAGGAGACTTGCAGCAGTCTCAGATTCAGATTTTCTCTTCTTGCCAGTACTGCAGTGGCACTGAGGAATTTAACTTGAATGGTGAAGCCCTGTCTAGGTGGACTAAATTTGTAATTCAAGTCCAGTGCATTGCATTGAGCTGCACCCCAAAAGTGACAGGAGTCTGATGGCTGGAGTCAATAGGTAATTTGGGAACACAGAATTAAAACAGAAATTCCCTCTTGGAACTGTATCAAGCTTCTATGTAAAAACAGCACACAGAAAAGGTTCTGTAAAGAAGAAAATTCCTAGTTTGACCTTGATCACAACAGCTGGCACATCAATTTACATACATTAACCATCCATGTCAGCAGAGTGGGAAAAAAAGATGTATATACAAGTGGGTTTTTGCCCTAAGTAGTCAAACGCTGTTGCACTGAAGGCAAGAAGAGTAGTCCAGTGCAGAACTGCTGATATTAAGCAGGAGCATTTTAATCAGAAGTGGTGGTGGGGGTTTTTCATAAAAGACACACTCCAGCCTTTCTGCATTTCCTGGCAGGAGCCGATTTATCAATTGTAAAATTCAACAGCCTCAGCAACGCTGAGCAGCCTCTCTGAGGGAGCACGTTTTGGCAGGGCTTAAAGGGAAAGACAAGAACTGGTTTACAAACTGTGCAGAGCTGATAGCACTGGATTTTCCTGCTGGAACAGCGGTCATGGTCCTGCTGAGGTACAACACAACTGTGTTCTTGGCAGTCCAACCAGTCAGTCCCGCCAGAGATTCGATCTCTTCCATTTGTTCTCAGCAATTGAAAGTATAAGGAAGCTTCTCCTAGGAGGTCTTTTCAGTATTTCTTTCATTTCTTCTGGTTTTAGCCAGTTTAAACATTGCCATTGGGGCAGCACTGGTGAATTCGGAGATTGGAGGCAATGCATCATTCGCGGATAAAAACCCAGGCTGGTTTAATCTCACCTAAAGCAAACGTCAGCACCTTGCTCAGAGAGGAGGCTGACCTTTCTTTTCCTGCGTTGCTGAGGAGATGCAGCTTCCTGCTGACAGAGCACAAAGGGCTGGAGCCAGGACAGGCAGCAAATTAGTGACTTCACAACAATGAGCGATCGCGCCGCACGTACGTCAGAGCTTCGGGTTTTACACCTTCCCAACAACACAGCTCAGCTCCACTTCAATTCAAACGTCCCCACTGCCTGCTTGCACACCTCAGAGGGCACAAAATCTGATTCCTGAAAGTCAGTGAGGTGCGAAGCCCTGGAAAACAACCCAAAGAGCAATCTTCTGAGCCTGCACATGCCATGGAAGTGCAACCAAATTACGACAAACCAGCTCAAAAACTTACTCATTACTGGGATCAGAGCACAGACCACAGCTGTGAAGGGGCACAGACACTTACCCAGCAGAAGCAAGGGGACATGATAATTCAGTAGTGATCTGTCTTTCCTCAAGTTGATGACTGGTATTTTCTGGTCTAGACTCCACTTTTTCTACATGCTTGTACTGCCTGGGCTCAGTTTGAAATTCAGGATACACATTACTGCTTTCATGGTATTTTGTATATTTCTAAGTTATTGGGCTCTGTATGATGTCACAAGAGAGAGACAAAATCCTCTCTCCAGAAACAGCATATCCTGTTTACTTCAAGTAATCCCATGTGAAAACTTTGCATCTGACTCACAGAGCAGCCCTTATGGCAAGAGTGGACACAGTGCAGTAATACCAGTGACATTATCCCAAATGTCCACCTTTTTTTGGTGTAAACATCAGTAAAATTACTCCCACAAGGCAAGTGCGATTCAGTCGTGCTGACCAAGGACATAATAAAAGATATTTTAAGTTTAAATAAAGCCCAGTGCAGTCACCAGTCATCTGGAGTACTCACATGGCTGCCTGCTAATGAAGGAAACTGGAATCTTGAATGTGAACCATCACCACCAGCTGAAGGAATCTCACTTTTTTGGAAAGGACAACTGCTTCAAAAGTTACCTTTTTCTGCTGTGTTAAGTGCCTAATTTTTAGACAGGCTAATAAAAATCTGAATACATAAATTTATTTGCACTGTTTTATACCTCCCCTTAAATTAAGGAGGCAACCAGTGTCATCTCAAAACTGTTCCAAATTCAAATAGATCTAAGATTAGCACTTTAAGTCAGACTGTGAAACTCCAAGGAAATACAAAGATGTCTTTGGCTCTGTCACTGACATGGGCAGCTTCCATTACTGGCAGGGAAGAATATGCCTGACACCAGCACGTGGGCTTAAAATTAACTTAAGTCTGCTGAAAAAGGGCTGAACACCATTCTGCTCCATATCTCTTTGCTTTATTATAATGCTCTTTAAAAGATGACACTGCAGTTCAAGTCCAGAACCACTCTACAGAACAATGAATAGTGTTCACTGAAATGGCCATTCCTGTGGACTTCACAAAAAAAACACAGCAGGAGAATTAAAGATACAGTACTCCATTACTGACCAAGTTTCTGCTGGCTTGAGAATGAAAGAGGGTTCTGCAACTAGAGGCCACTAAACCATCAGGATCAAACTCCAGCAATGGACATCGAAATGTTTCTTGATTTCTGTTTAAACCACTGATTGCTCAAACCTTTAATTGGGTCACTGAAATGTAACATTCCCAAAGTAAGGTCAGAACTGCAGTACTTGTGTAGGCTGCTGCTCTCCAAGAGGACCACTGTATCTTTAAATGTATCCTGGATTAAACAAAGGTTTTATCTACACTTGTTAAAATTATTGCACAGAGCATTACACTGACAAGTACATCATGAACCCATGGAATGTTAGAGTCTGGCCCGGAAAATAAAAGCAGCAGCATTATCCTTGAGGTCTCAACCATGAGGGAGACCTGGCCAAGCACTTCTTGAATTGTAATCATTACTAACAGGTTTCAAGACATAAATGAAACATTTTAAAATAATCCCTAACTCCTGGGATTAGGTTTGGGAGCATTCTCCAAGACTTTTCACTCTTTTTCAAGTGACGCTTAGCTTGAACGTCTTGAAATTTTATCAGATTACCTGCAGGAATCCAGCTGCTCTGTATTTTCCAAAGTTGAAGCCATACAAAGAAATAAAAAGTCTGAAACACCAGGAAATTTGAACCACCATTGCAATGTCCAAATGTTGCAGCAGCCTCTTCACCTGCTGCACAATCTCCTGGCAATTTGCTCGTAGGACTTAAAATTGTGACTACATGGAGTGGGACTGAAAGGGAAGCAGAGCCCTGGTCACCCACTGACCACGGTGACAAGATCATTTTTACAAATCACACGCTCAGATTCATGGCTGTATCTTCACACAGACAGGCAGCCTCAGCTCCAGCAGGCTGCACTCAGTGCCTCTGCTACAGTGCTCCTCATCAGGCCAAAAAAGGAGGATTTGGGGAGAGGAGGAGGGGGTTAAAAAACCAAATCTGATTCAGAAACACTCGCTCCACACATGCAACTTGCTCAGATGCATTTCTCCAAATTGCAGAAAATTCCCAGCCACCTACTCTAAAAAAAAGTAAAATCCAATAAAAGAGAGGCTTTGTAAAACAAAATGCCCTCATTTTGTCCTCTCCTCTGGAAGACATGATCAAAATGTTCTGACTCCAACAAGTCATTACAAAATACCAATTTGCCTCTCAAACTGAGACCAGCTGGCATAATAGTTTGTGTCTGCAGTTACACTTTCTGCTGTCATAATGGGCTCTTTTAATCTTCCAGTAACACCTTTCTGGGAGTTGCAGCATTTTGTTGCTTCTCTCCAGCACTTCAAAAAAACAAGAGACAGCAAAACTTCTGCCTCCGTCTCCTCAACTGGAAGAAGAACCAATACCCAAAGCTCCTGCTTGAGCAGGGCCCTGGCTGTTTAATTTGGAACATAAAGGTTTCAAGAGCTACAAAAACAAAATCAGAAGAACAAACAAACGGCTCATGCCAACCGTAGCTGCAAGTGATCCATAAATAAACCAGTTTTCTCCTGGGCAAAGCTCACAGCTGAGGAGAAGGTGCACACCCCCCCCACAATGCTGCTGATTGAATGGCCTCTCCTGCCATGAGCTATTTCAGGAGATTTATGAGAGAGAAACTATAATAAATTTATATAAAGGAAGCTGAATCAGCTTCGGACTGGGCAGCAGACACGTGACAAGGAGGCAACAGAGGTGTGTGCACAAAAAACCCAAAGTTATATTTGACATGCAACCATAAGCTACGACAAAGTTATGCTTGGAAATGGAGAAAAGGAGAAAAAAAAGTCCTCTTTTTTACAGTCAGGCTGTAAACTTCTGCCAATGGTACCACGAGCAGAACTGTAAACTGAGCTCTCTCGAGCTTTTGGCACTTCAAAAGGATCAGTGTCAGCAAGAATGTGTCGGGAATGGCTCAGCCTGGAGGAGCACTTGGGCACTGAGCAGCTCTGGGTCCTGCTACAGGGGCTCAGAGACCATGAGCTGCAGAGACCACGAGCTCAGAAGCAAGAGGGGAAAAAACAATGCCAGTTCTCGCAGGACAGGTCAAGAGGAGACTAGAAAAAATACTCTGTTCACCATCTGAAAGATCCTACTAATAGAAATACAGAACCAGGGTATAAATACAGCTACTTCTACTTAAACTTAAGCCTTTAAAATCTGCTACTTGTGAGGAAATTCATGATTTTCATTCCTTTTAAAACTCTTGATATTACTATAAGCTCAAAAACCTCTGTGAAGAGTAAAGAAATGAAGCGTTATTTAAGGTAGTTTTGACAACTTCGGTTGGTTGTTGAACAAATTAACTGATTTTAAAAAGAAAAGGCCTTTTAGGTCAGTATTAAGATTTACAGGGTTCACAGGAAGAACTCCATGCTGGCAGTAAAGCAGACTACATAAAACATGAAGTTTTTTTCAAGCGAGCTGATTGTTTTCGTGCTGAGTGTACATTCACAACCCATCCCCAAAAATAAAATGGGATGCCTATGACACCTCTGCTCTTAAAGTCACAGTCCTTCTGCAGAAGTTATGGTTTGTGTCATGCAAAGCAATTTGTTGGGTCAAAACTGAGACGTAACTGAATCTTCTGTTCCATTCCTTAATGCTGACAAGGAGTTTCTGAAGTTTCCAAAATAGTGTTTCTTTAACAGGATCCAGGAAATGTGGAGAAATGCATGACAGAGAGAGAGAGAGAGATACAGTTTGACACGTTAAAGATTCGTTTGGAAAACATCTGCTTAAATTAAATTTTACTATTAAATCCAGACATCTACTCATCTTGAAAAGGGCTTGCTGCCAGGCTCTTCCCTCAGTGTTCTCAGATTTTCCACCCATTTTTGTCTTGCTGGAATCTTCTTTATAAATTTGTTTCACTGCCAAGCAGCAGAAGGACTTCATTTTTATCAGAATCAGTAAAGTGGATGAGTAGAAGGAAGAAAGAGAAAAAACAGACCACATAAAATACTCAAACTGGGGCAAGGGTGTAGGTGAGGAAGGGAAACACCACAGCTTTGCTTTTTGTCTGTGTAGCAGAGCTGCACAGTGTAAACTCTTAATCCATTGAGTAGGGTGGGCAAGTACAGCCATTCTGGATATCCCTGGATAGCTCAGGTCAAACTTGTAAGTTTACACAAATAATTATCTAGCTCTAGATTCCTTATGAATTCTAAGGGGAAAAAATAAGTTTTAAAATACTAAAAAAAAATAAAATAATGTCATAAAGTTTAAAAACAAAGCTCCAGTAAAAAATACTTTAAAGACCATCTTGAATTGCCAGACTTTACGTAGTCAGAGCAATACATAAGGCATTTGAGCTAGATCTATTCAACTGCAGTTTGCTCATTTAATGACTGTCTTTTCAAGTCACACCCTGTCCTTTGTTTGCATTAAACACCTCAAATCTCAAATTAGATGAGGACTGGATGAACACCTATGAACTCATACATGCAAGGTTGTGCCATGAAAGTGTCCTTGCACTGACTTCTTTCATTTGAACATTCGTGTTAAGGAAGTCACTGTAGCCAACAGTGCAAGGAGAATAACAGCTATCACTATCCTTAAAAAAGGGAGAGCCACCTTCATGTGATAAAAGATTCAGATGCTACTTCTTTTTTTTTCCCTAAACCAGGATATAAGAAAGGAGAATGAATGGGAAGCACAAAAGTAACAGATCAGTAAGGTCAACCATGATACTCCAGTTGTGTGTAAAACTTTCTCCCCTCCATCAGCCAGCACAGCCTCCCTTTCCTCGCTGTGCAAACCAGGGTTTAACAACAGTTCTAAAAGTCATCCCATGCATTTTTTGTTGCCTTGGGAGGTTTTCTGGTCTTGCTCTCCCCTCCTGCGTTTTCCCAGTTGGTCTCCCAGTTTTCCCAGCTGTCGCTGTTACTGTTCTTGTTGGAGACTGTTCCCGAGCCCCACACGTCCCAGCTATCGGAGCTCTTCTTCTCTGTGGAATTGTCCACATAGGTCCAGCTCTCACTGCTTGGAGATTTATGAGCTTTTGGTTGGTCTGAGTTGCCAAAGGTCTCCCAGAAGCTTTGATCTACAGCATTGTTCTGGTAGCCCTCCCCTCCACTGTTCTGGTAGCTGTCTCCCTCAGCTGGTCTTTTGTGGGGTGGAGGGGAGGGAAAGGAAGGTAGAAATAAATTAGTTATATCAAATATAGTCATTTTTAAAAATGACCACAAAGAAAACTACAATTCTACTGCACTTTGGTTAAACAAAACTGAGGATAAAGGCAGAAAATACATTGCTCCAAATGGCATAAGCTTGTAGTCTAATTCACAGATTTTGTTACCAGCCTTAACAATCCCAGGTTAGGGAATATGCACTTGGTATAATTTTAAATTACAAGATGTGTGTCCTGTTTTGTTCTCAGTTATAAGGAAATAGTTATATTGAATTCCTCCCATATTCCATAAAGCAGGACTGCTAGCAAAGACAGAATAATTTCTCAATATTGAAAAATTACCTGCCACTACACTGCTGAGAAGGCACAGGAGACAAAACTATGCATTTAAAGAGACACAGAAAGTAACAACAGAAAGTTACCTTTCAGAATTATCGTCTGGTTTGCCTGAAAAAAAAGTGGTGACGTCTCGCCATCCCTTACTTCCCACTCCCTGAACCTAGAGAAAAAAAAAGACACCCCATTCATTCAGGCTGATCCAACCCCTCTGCCAGGTGCAACAGCAGCAGCCACAACACAATCCTTCCACTTGTTCCCATAAATAGAACACATTTCACCACAACTCATTAGTGTTTTTGATGGGCAGACTTTTGAACACACATTTCACAGCATCGTGCTGCTGGAAGAGGTGAGAAGCAGGTCAAGTTTAGCTGTTTCACTTATTGTTGTGACATCTTTTGAATTCTCCCCTGGATTTTCTTGACAAAAATCCTGGAATTACTCCTTACATAAAGTTAAACTTAGTGACAGCACTGAACTTTGGATCTCATGATTCTTGTAACAAGTATTTATATTTGTATTGTTCTACAAAGCTACCTTTACTGTTTCACTATTATCACACCATCCATGTAAAACAAACCAAAAGTGGAGTTCTAGAATAAACATGACTGCAAAGAGAATCCTTTGGGGGTTATTATAATGGACTGGCACTGGATTAGAAACACAAATTCTGAAGTGACCCCCATGGAAGGTGCTATTCTAAGCCACAGATACGGAGGATGAACCTCAGAATTCAGCCTTGGAGTCGCCAGGCTCTAAACAGAACAGGTAACACTTTATTCAAATATACCCAAAATCTAAGGCACTAAGCTGGTATGTGAGAGAGCTTACAGTGCTGACTTCACAGTGCTATGTAAGACATGCAAGTTATCAAACCAGGTATTAGATTGTGCAGGATTTCTGTGCTTGGCAGTCACAGGCAGCACTTACCACATCACCGAGCAACGAGAGCGAAAGAAGACAAAGGAAAAGGTGCAGACCATTAGTAAGTTTAACTGTGCCAATGTGTAACACAAGCTGTCTCCATATTCTCTCTCCAATTTTCTTTGTGTGTTTGGGACACTGGCTGTCTTGCAACCACACCATGTCCTCACTGAAACCGCTGTGAGGACCACACCACACCTGTGCAGCTTTTAACACCCCAACAAGAAGCACTGCCTGCTCAAAGTTACACTTTCCAAGCTTTTCTCTTGGACACAAGCAGATGAAAGCTGCACAGTGGTTTTCTTGTCATTAAGAATATGGAGACTGGCTTGTTGTTTGGCCTCCTTGAAACCAGGCAGGCCACCTCATACCTTGCTGGCCAACTGCGATACCCCCATGGTGACCTCCTCAAATATTTTCCCCTCTTTCACCTATGTGAATCAAAATATTGGTAATTAGCCATAAAACAAAGCATTACTGAGACCTTAAGACAAGCTCACTTGCGCTTAACAGCTAAAAACATGAAGTGTATGAAAAACCAAAGCCACCTCAAACAGAACACAACTTTTATTGTGGTGCCTTTCACCAGTTAATAAACAGCAGCTGTTTCAAAGCAAGTGACTTTGTATAACCATACAGAGAATACCTATTTTAGTTATAACACTTATTTAGAACTAACAACACAACACCCTAAGGGAAATAGAACTATTTTTTTAATATAGAATGCATCATTCCTCATTAAATTGTCCTACAAAATAAAAATCAGCTCAAGGAAATGCACCCTAAAAAAAACCCTGAAAATAATGCACCTAAGCCTTTACAAATAAATTGTGGATAATTCTAGGGAATAGAAAACCAACTAGAGTCTTCTTGTGTGGTTTGAAACGCCATGTAAAGAATGGTGAATTAATAAAAGTAATGGAAGAGAAATTATTTTGCAATGTGATTAAAACATTCTTTTCAAATTGAAAATCAATCCAAATGCCAAAGTGGTGGCATTGTTTCTCTTAGGATAGCAAAGATAATCTGCTTTATCAAAACCAGTACATTTTAAGAGAAACTATGCAGGTAAGTGGATCACCACATTTTCAGGAAACTTCATCAGAATTTTGGAGCTGATCCAAAATTCTAAAGCACAGAACAAATGCATGTCAAATAGGAAGGATGTAAAAGTACTTTTTTTAAAACATATGAAACAGGAAGGCAACACTTGACACTGGGGAGAATCTCTGACTAAAATCAGTGATCACTGCTCACTTCTGAGGAAATAAAGGTTGGAAGAACGTGTTCCTGTTATTGATGAGCTGTCCCCATTCATCTTAAACATTTACTTCGTCCCAAATTCTCCCCCCAGATGAACTACAGTGGCTCAAAAGATGCTTGACTGAACTAAAACAAAGCTGACAGGCAGATGAGTAAAGCACTGGGAACTTAACACTCAAAGATATTACTAACACATATATATTTTTTTTAAATAACTGGTTTTAATATCAATTTAGGGTGCATTTTCATCTTGTCCCATTGACATTTTATTTCGATTACTGAATTGAAAGCATGAAACCTATAAAATGAGAAAGATTGGTGGAGGGAATTTACCCTCATTAACCTTTCTTTGCTAACATCCTGCTCTGAGTTGTTTGATGTTTCCCCTTTAGAGAAGGACACACTCCCTGAGAAATCATAACCATTTTTCTGCAGTCATTTACTAGTCCCAAAGTTACCTTTTCCTGTGCAGGTTTGAGAACATTTTCATTTAATGTCTGACCTAACTCTGATGCCTATTTAAAAGCAAAACAAAAACAAAGTCAGTTATATTTTCTTTTTAAAAAAACACAACAGCCAACACCTTCTGCAGCCTCATTTCTAAGCAGTATCTCCAAAAACACACGAAGCCTTAAGCTTTGATTCACAGAAGCAGAATGAGCTGAAAAGCACACACAGTAAAGTGCTGCAGGAAACATTAAAAGACAATAAAATAAAATCAGATACACATGGCAATAGATGCCCAGAGCCCAGGCAAAGTCTGGCCCTGTGCTGGAAGCAGAAGCAATGGTTCAACCAGCAACAGCCTTGAAGATGGGCCCCTTGCTAAGGCCTGCAGCTGAATGTTTGGAAGAACTGACCTCATCCAGCCTTGTTTTTTCCTACTAATGGAATTACTTATAGAATTAGATCTTTTGTGTCAATTTCCCCTTAATTCCTTGTAGTGCTTCAACTGTCATCCACTAGTAACAGCCCAAGTGTTTCTGAGCCAAAGCTGTGACAGAAGACTTTTGTAATCTTTTTTTAAAGCTCCAGGTTTGCAGAGATTAAAAACAAAGAACTTCAGAAATCTACTGCAATCCAGAACAAGATTCATGAGGATACTGCACTTCACAGGCACTTTACAAAAATGTAAGCCCACAGTGTCACTCACTAAATTACTTTCCTAAGACAATGCTGACAAGGACAGCAGGGTTTAGAAGAGTTTCACTTGAAATCATTCCTTTCCCTGTTAACATGGTAAGCCTTTGACAGATTTAAAGTTTTCTTTGGAATTGTCCTATCACACTGAGTGCCTTCTGAACCATCCTGGTTAATCCAAAAGGGCCAACATGCTTGCCAGGCAAACATTATATCTAAATATCAGCAAAGACTAATGAAGCTCTATTTCCTAAGCCTGACCAGTGTTATCACTAACCTTGGTCAGGCTGTGAGCCTTCCTTCATGTTCTTCCTGGGAATGGATCACTTTGAAGTGCTTTCCTAAGAAACCTTTTCCTTACCCACAGCACTCCCAGATTCTCCTCTTTTCCCAGCCATTATCTCCAGCACTTCTACTCCTCACATGCTCAAAGTTCTTGGAGAAGCAAAGGCAAAAGGTAGCCCTGCTTCCATCTAGTGAGAAATGTGACTGTAAACCATATAAGGCTGGTTTCAATTGGGAGTGAGGCCAGAAACCTTTTTAAGAAAAACAAGGAAGGGGATTTCTCATCTTTGAATGAGTCAGAGATCCATTAAACCTGACAAACTGTTTATGTTATATAATAAAGAGTGTAATACACCCAGAGTAACAGTTCAGGTGTGCTAAGTGGAGTCACTGCTAGAATTAGGAAGAATTCTTATATCAACCCTCTTCCTCAATAACCCTTATAAACCCTACATTAAGAGTCTACCTTTCAATAACACCCCAGCTCCTGGCACGCTGCACTCCTGGGGCAGACATGCAAAGAGAAATCCTGAAATCATCTGTGCTTAAGGAGAGCACGGTCAGGAGCAGAGTCATTTTCCGGACAGCGCAGAGCTTGGGTATCTCTGCCCTATTTCACCTATTTTAAGTAGGTTTGAAGAAATATTACCATACAGAACACACAACATTATTCTAAAACAGATTGGACGTAAGGCAGAAAAAGGAAAAGACAGCTCAGGAGCAAATGCACATATTCAGCACGAACAGTGACAAGGAGTCCATGCACAAGAATATATGTGAGGGTGTTACCGGCTCTGGCTGCTGCTTGTAGCCCCAAAACTTTACCCAGAGAGCAAAAGAGAAAGAGCAAGGAAGGTAGAAGCAGCTTTTAGCAAAAAATTGGCAGCATTTTTTTCAGGCAAGTTAAGTAGCATGAACCTTTTCCAACTTAAACATCTACTGACAAGATAAACAGGGAAATGTGTTAGGTCCCTGGGCACCAGATACACTTTTAAACAATATACCACATCAAAAAGATGTTAAGTCTGTTCTGCAAAGGATCAGAAGTTTCAGGAACAAATTTAAGCTTCAGTAACACAGCTTAGATTCTAGAGCACCACCATGTTGCTGAGGTCCTTGTCAGTAGATGTGATGAGCTTTCACACTTAATACTGTATTTACATCTGTTAATAATAAAGGGAAACTGCCAGAAGGAGTGAAAGAGGAAGAGTTGTAGAAAACTTAATTTTTCTTACATCAGCCAAGCAGCAAAAACTTTAAAGCTTTTAAGTAGGAACTTTGGGTGCTTTAAGAAGGCATTTTTGTTGCAAACGTGCCCAAATTTGGCTGTTTGGAGGATTAATATCCCAGTGCATACACCTGTCTGAACACCAACACCTGGCAGCTTCACATTTGTTTTGAGCAATACCATCTATGCCTGTGAGAAAGCGAATCAGGCTAATGCTGCATATACACAAGAGTTATAGTTCAAGTAAAATTCCTGTACCATATACTAATATATGTAAATCCTGTCTCACTCAGAACTTTGGCAAATTAAGAATCTTATTTCACACATTTTTACATTTGAGCTTCAAATTTTTCCATGCAAAACAGATCTTATGTCAGAGCTCTGTGTAATTCAGGTCTGACTGTCTCTGTTTTAAGCCTAGTTTGAAAAATTAAATGCCTTCACTGTAACTTTTTAAAATACACACAAATTAATTTATGAATAATATTAAACAGTTCACATTTGGAACTTCTTGTTATACTTTAGCAATGGAAAGATGGCTTCTACTATAATACATCACCATGAAAAGTGCTTCAAGATAGACCACATGTAGGATTTACAGAAGTAAAATGAGGGTATTTTATGTCTGTAAGCTCTACTGCCTTTCCAATACACCCAAGAGGTACAAAGAGCAGAGCAGCCCTGTTATTTCTTGCTTAATTTGATCACTGCAGTTGATTGCAATTCCCATGGAAATAAAAGCTAGAACCTAAACATTACTGTGCATTATGAAGGAAAAATAACACTGGTCTGGTGATGATCAAATCTAAATCAACTGGTACAGGTAAATACATGACATTTAAAGACAATTACAGTGAATAAGACAGAGTTAAATCTATGATCACCTTTTGACTTGCTTGAGATCCAAATCTGGTAGCCTGATAGTGAAAGGAAGCAAATACATTCAGGTTTACTAGGAATAAACCCTTCAATTTTTAAATACACACATTTCCTCTCCAAAAGGAATGGAACCCGAAGTAATAAGTAAAAATAAGTGAAAGTTTGGAACAATACTTAAGTGAAACTGAAAAAAAAGCCGCAATGCATTATGTTCACAAAAATATTTAGTCTCTTTCCATCATCATCTATGTAAAATGAAACAAATTCTGATTTCCCCTGGTTTCCATTTACAGTTAGTTGAATGACTGTCACTAAAATGTGCCAATTTGGAGAACACGCAGAGCGTGAAGACCAGGCCTCAGTTTTTCCCAAATCATCTCAGTGGACACAAACTCTGCCCAAGATGCTTTCTATTTAGACTGACAGAAGTGCTGTAGTTAGAGAGAAGACAAAGGAAAGACAAAGAGAAAACTACCAGCAGTTTGTAACTTGGCTTTATTTACTTACACCTTCTTTAGCAGCTGAGGCAATTTTGCTCGCTCCAGTTGTGAAACTGCTCCATCCCTTTAAAGAAAGCAAGAAAGTCATAAGCTATGTGTGAATAACAATAGTAAATAATCAAGTGCTCAGTATAACAGGTTATATTAAGTCAAAATTCTCCAATACAGCTTGTCCTGTAGTTGTAAGAACTACCTGTGAGCGAGAGACAAAAATTACAGCCTCTCATTTACTAAAATTAAGTGATGAATTTCCAGTATTTGTGTCAAAACAGCTAAAATTTTGAACAAACCTGAGCATTTCAGATGTTATTCTTCCAAAAATGGCTACATGTGTGGGGAAAAACAATCCCAAGCAGCAGAAGGAATACTGATTTTCCCACCAGGATAAACACCCGTGCAAGTAACTCAGGCTCACAGTAATGAAGGACTAAAATCACACTGTAATGTGTGTCTGTGGTCACACGAGGGCATTTCAGCCAGAGAATCAAAGGTTCACAGGAACATGAACAGTGTCCCCTTCTGCTGTCTCAGCACACCTTCAGTACATCACAGATGTGGTTTCTGATCTGAACTCTCTGGCCTATAAACTATGACATAGCTAGAAAGTATTCAGCAGAATACTTTCTATACTAAGCACTCTCCGTGATCACCTGGAATATTGTTCAAAGGCTCAGGCATCACCTATCTCTATTAAGTTCTAGTGAAATTACTTATTTATTTTTAAACAAACGATGGAACCTGGTGTGGATATTCAGGCCAATGTGGCTCTACAGAAGGCTACTGGCCACTAACCTTGGCAGAAAACCTTAGTGTATTTCCAAGTGACTCCAAACCCCAAATATGGCTTAGCACTGTTACTTTGCAGCCTATCAGAGCACCAATATTTCCCTGACTGCCTCTGACTTTATTCCCATTTTCCTTCAACAATGCATCTTTCACTATCTCTACTTGAATCACGACAACTGTTCAACCATATGCTGTTATCTCTTCACACCCTGTCACAAGTATTTCAAATGTTTTCATCACTGCTCAGGGCTTCTGGCACCACATAGACACACATTTCAGTTGTTTTCCAGTGAACATACCTAATATGGTTAATTGATTTAGAGCATTACCAGCCTAACTGCTTCTCCCTACAGGTAATTACGTTTTTTTTTCCTTCAGCCCTCTTAAATATTATTTCTTGATCCACTGCTACATCCTCATTTCCTTAGTTCTGTGAACTGATACCAGACATAACTCTTTAAGTTTTGTTCAAGTTTCTCCCTTCATTTCATCTTTTAAAGTCCATCAGTATCTTTTTCACTCTTTGAGAATACAACCAACACTCTGCATCTCTCTGTATCTCCCTGCAGTCTTCAGTTTCTCTTCTCTGTTTATATTCTCCCAAAACAGAGGATAAAATGGAAGAAAACTGAGGTCACAGAAAGCTTCCAGCAATTCCTTACCGAGTACAGTGAAGACATAGCATTATTCAGGAAGTCATCCTCTTTTTTTGGAGGGTTTACTGTGTTTCCAAACCCCACGTAGCGATTCTCTTGGCCACTACCACAAGAGAAATAAATGAATAGCACCTGTATCAGCATGCATTCATTAAAACTATTAAACAAAAACTGAAAAGCATGAAAGAATGACAATTGTTTTTACACCTGGGAAAAAAAAACCCAAGTCCTAAAGCACCTAGCACCCAAACCCACTCACTTCATAAACACAGTAACAGCAACAAGGATCCGCTGAGAAATCCTTGCAAATTACAGTATCCCTGTCCAAGATAATGTGGTCTAAATGATTCTCCAGGTTTAGTGATTCTCCAGATCAGTGATATCAGAAAGCTGAGTAAATCCTAATAAAATCATACGTGAAAATGAGAAAAGGAAGAAGAAAACACTGTTAGTTTTATAAATGCCTCTGTTTAACTTAAAGCACTCTAAGATACAACATACAAACAGCATTCCCTAGTTTGAAGCCCACCACAGCAACACTTGGAGTTACAAGCTTTCCTTTCAATGCTTCAAACATCTCTGTTACACAAATGCATTAAGGGACACCTTCCTCCATCTAACATCCCAACATATTTATAATATTAATCCAGTCATAACAGCTCACTAGTGAATCAGGATCACAGCTGTGTAGTACAACATCCAAGTCTTTATTATGCCAGAGAGATAGGCATTCAAAAAGGTCAGTAAATATTACATTACCCTTGGTAGGAGCTGACATCATCATTTAACCAGTCTTCAAAAGCCTTGTCAGAAGAGGCAGTTGCAGTGTGAGATTGTCCAGCAGAACTTCTGAAATAAAAGATTTAAGTAGTAAAGCAAAACCCCCCTAGCTCTGCAATGCAGCTTGATGTACATCACCATCATACACAGGAAAAACTGATTATTTATTTCATCTATCAAGTAAGAAACTCTAATGCAACCACTAAAAGCCACAAAGTGCTTATTCCTTTGATTTACAACAGCTTTTTCAGTTAACTTGGTCCTTTAGTGCACAGAGTAACAACCACTACATGCAAAAGCAGAAAAACAAAACTGCTGTGGTCCAGCTTTGATGCTCCTGTTGGTAATGAGCACCATCAGGGAAAAAGCAGTTTCTTCTTCCCTGGCATTCAATCCCAAACTGGCACTCCACCTGTGAGTGACACAGATGTCTTGTTTCAGGTGCATTACAAGCCTGGCTTGTCCACTGCCCTTGCTCACTTGTCTCTGCTATGGTTTAAGGTTCAGGTGGGGGAGGTGGGAATTATTACAGATACTAAAGCCCTGCTACCTCATACTCCATAACTTCAGCTTGTTCAGACACCACCATCAACAGAATGAAACCAGCAGACATCCCAAGACCAGGTTTTGATCCTGCTGTATCTGGAGCAACATTAGACAACAAGGACATGTACCGGTGAGTGGAAGAGAGAGGCATTTTAGGCTGAGGAGGGGTCCAGTTCCTGGCAGGAGAAGTTTCAATAGACCACTCTTTGCCTTCAGCCACTGTAGCCACCTAAAGGAGGTAGGAAAACAGTCAAGAATGCCAGGTCAGAGTTGTCATACATGTCATACTCTGGTTCTGTATCGTCACAAGTCATTATTCCAATCTGCTGCCAGCTGCAGAGATCAATTAATTTCTTTTCCCAAGAAACCAGTATTTTTCGGACTCCCAGGTTGTGATGTTGAATTGAACACTGAGTTTTTTTCAGGCAACTTCTTCAAGCAGGCACATTTTGGTTTGATGAGGAAAGACTAGATTAATGAAGAGGTGTAAGCGCCAATCCCAGAATCCAATTCCAGTGGAGGAGCAGAACTACCTTATTATTATGTGTTATTACATACCCAAAAGATTTAACAAAAATCACTTTGGATAAAACTGTACACTTGAAGTAATGAACTGTAGAGTGAGACAGCTCCACTGAATTGCAGCTGTGAAAATCTGAGCTACCTCACCTAAATGCAGAAGTGGAAGTTTCTAAGGAAAACTCTTGTTAAGAGTTGGGAAGAAGCACTCTTAGACTTCCCTGTCATGTCCTGAGAGGGCAGGGTAAGGAAGTTGGTCCCAGAAAATCTCCTGCCTTCACACCTACCTCCCCAAGACCCTCTTTCCTAACTGCACCTTATCTCTATCACACACCATCATTCCTTTTCTGCCCAATATTTGAGACATTAACTCTTGCAGGACTTCAGTCTCTCCCACTTACCCTTTCAGGAATCATTCCAGAGGTTCCAAAAGCTGCCACTTGCCCTCCTCTGCCCTTTCATAAACAAGTGCTTACAAAGTACTGTGACATTTTCAGGTCGTGGGGGTGAGGACACACACAACACTGAACTTACCTGGTCTCTAAAGAGAGCTGCAGCTTTGCTGTTGTACTTCTCTTGCATTGTCCAGCAGGGATCATAGTCATCTTGAGACTCTAAGAACTGTCGAAATTTGCTGTTACCTCCAGCCTTCATTTTCTCCAGCTCAATATCCTTCCACTTGTCCATGGTTACAGAACGTACAAAACTGAAAAGCAGGGTTTTTTTAAAAACAAAATTAAAATCACAGCTTGTTATAATTTCCTGCTGCATCAACAGGGACAGAAAAAAAAGCTTATTACAAGCTATCTCAAAAGTTGAGAGTATAAACATGTTAGAGAACACTCTCCAAGTACAGAAAGACAGATCATCATAAGAAGGTGGGCAGATCCTCACCGAAATAAGCCAAAATCGTGTCATTTATTGGCACTTTGAGGAGACAGTCAACAGAAGGCAAGTGACAGAAAAAGCAGCTTTCTTCAAGAAGTTTCTTTCAGTAATTAATCTAACCCACCATTTAACAGAAACTTTTCCC